>BNST01001865.1:0-295008 GCA_019650275.1 Xylocarpus granatum | reverse complement strand
CTTCATATTATCATAGAGCAATTTTTGACTTGTCATGAAAAGGAGTTTTGTTTTTACTTAATCATTAAGAAACTTTTTTTTCCCACCGAAACGTAATTTGGCTTGTTATAATCGTGAAGCATCTTTTAACTTATCATCAAAAGAAGTTTCTTGTTTACTTAATCATTAAGTAACTTTTCTCTTACTAAAACATAATTTGGCTTCTGATAATCATGAAGTACCCTTTAACTTATCATCAAAAGAAGCTTTATGTTTTCTTAATCACTAAGTAACTTTTTTTTCCACCGAAACGTAGTCTGACTTTCTATAATCAAGAACCATCTTTTAACTTGTCATTTAAAAAAATTTTGTGTTTCCTTAATCATTAAGTAACTCTTTTCTCTGCCAAAGTTACTTTACCTGTTGTAATGGTAAAACATCTTTCTGAGGCCTAGTTTCTCTAACTTTGAATAGTTTTTGTTTGAGCAATGATTATCATCCAAATAATTAGAAACTAAAAGGATCATCACCAGCAAATGGTCCATGCTCAACATGGAAGTCTGTGGATGATTCTGCATCGTTATTTTCCATGTTTTTCGAAAGTTCTACAAATATTTTGTCATAAATTTTCTTCCTCACGAAACCATAACCCTAAAAACCGTATACCCTAATCCCTAAACCCAAAAAACCCTAAAGCCTAAAAACCCTAAACTCTATACCTTCAACCTTAAACTCTAAGCCTCCCAATTTGGCCTTCTATGATCATAGAGAAATTTTTGACTTTCATCGAATAGAGCTTTGTCTTTGCTTAATTATAAAGAAACTTTTTTTTCCACTGATATGTAATTTGCCTTCATATAATCATGGGGACTTTTTTAACTTCTCATCAAAATATGTTTTCTGTTTACTTAATCATCAAGTAACTTTTCTTTTTCAACTGAAACGTAATTTGGCTTCTTATAATCGTGAACCATCTTTTAACCTCTCATCAAAAGAAGCTTTATGTTTACTTAATCATTAAGTAACTTTTCTTTTTTCACCGAAACGTAATTTGACTTTCTATAATCATAAACCATCTTTTAACTTGCCATTTAAAAAAGTTTTGTGTTTCCTTAATCATTAAGTAACTCTTTTCTCTGCCAAAGTTACTTCACTTCTTGTAATGATGAAACATCTTTCTGAGACCTAGTTTCTCCAACTTTGAATAGTTTTTGTTTGAGCAATGATTATCATCCAAATAATTAGAAACTGAAAGGATCATCACCAGCAAATGGCCCATACTCAGCATGGAAGTCTGTGGATGATTCAGCATCGTTATTTTCCATGTTTTTTGAAAGTTCTTCAAATATTTTTTCATGAATTTTTTTCCTTATGAACCCTTAACCCTAAACTGTAAAGAACTAAACCCTAAAAGCCTTAAACCCTCAACCCTCTACCCTAAGCCTTCAAATTTCGCTTCCTATGATCATGGAGCAATTTTTGACCTATCATCGATAGGAGCTTTGTCTTTGGTTAATCATTAAGAAACTTTTTTTCTACCGAAATATAATTTCACTTCATATAATTATGGGGAATCTTTTAACTTATCATCAAAAGAAGTTTTTTGTCTACTTAATAATTAATTTTTCTTTTTTCACTGAAACGTAATTTGGCTTTTTCCAATTATGAACCATCTTTTAACCTATCATCAAAAGAAGCTTTGTGTTTATTTCATCATTAAGTAACTTTTTTTCTGTCGGAGGTTGCTTTACTTCTTGTAATGATGAGACATCTTTCTGAGGCCTAGTTTCTTCAACTTTGAATAGTTCTTTTTCCATCTTTTTCTGAGACAGTTTCCATCATTTTCAATAGTTCTTCAAATATTTTTTCATAAATTTTTTCCTTACGAACCCTAAGCCCTTAAACCCTAAACCGTAAAACCCTGAACACTAAAAACCTTAAGCCCTTCATCCTAAGCCCTAAGCCTTTTAATTTCGCTTCATATGATCATCGACCAATTTTTGACATGTCATTAAAAGGAGTTTTGTCTTTACTTAATCATTAAGAAACTTTTTATTCCTATCGAAACGTAATTTCGCTTCTTATAATCATGGAGTATCTTTTAGCTTATCATCAAAAGAAGTTTTTTGTTCACTTAATCATTAAGTAACTTTTCTCTTTCTACCGAAACGTAATTTGGCTTCTGATAACCTTGAAGTACCCTTTAACTTATCATCAAATGAAGCTTTATGTTTACTTCATCATTAAGTAACTTTTCTTTTTCCATCGAAACGTAAATTAGCTTTTTATAATCATGAACCATCTTTTCACTTGTCATCAAAAGAAGCTTTGTATTTACTTAATTATTAACTAACTCTTTTTTCGCTAAAAGTTACTTTACTTCTTGTAATGATGAAACATCTTTCTGAAGCCTAGTTTCTCCAACTTTGAATAGTTTTTGTTTGAACAATGATTATCATCCAAATTGTTAGAAACTAAAAGGATCATCACCGGTAAATGTCTCATACTTAGCGTCGAAGTCTGTGAATGATTTTGCATCGTCATCTTCCATCTTCTTCACAAGTTATTCAAATATTTTTTCATAAATTTTTCACCTTACGAGACCCGAAACCCTAAAAACCTTAACCCTTATATCCTAAACTGTAAAAACCCTAAACCCTAAAAACCCTAAACCTTAAACCTTCTAATTTTGCTTCATATGATCATAGAGCAATCTTGAACTTGTCATCAAAAGAAGCTTTGTGTTTACCTAATCATTAAGAAACTTTTCTTTTTCCACCAAAATGTAACTTGGCTTCTTATAATCATGGAGCATCTTTTAACTTGTAATCGAAAAAACTTTGCGTTTACTTAATCATTAAGAAACTTTTATTTTTCCCCCCAAAGATACTTTATTTTTTATAATGATGAAATATCTTTCTGAGGCTTAGTATCTCTCGCTTTGAATAGTTTTTGTTTGCAATGAGTATGATCCAAATAATCATAAACTAAAAGGATCATCACCGATAAGGGGCTAAAACTCAGCGTCGAAGTCTGTGGATGAAGATGCTTTGTGTTTACTTAATCATTAAGCAATTTTTTTTGTCCACCGAAACGTAATTTGGCTTCTTATAATTAAGGAGCATCTTTTAGCTTATTATCAAAAGAAGTTTTCTGTTCACTTAATCATTAAGTAACTTTTCTCTTTCTACCGAAACGTAATTCGACTTCTGATAATCTTGAAGTACCCTTTAACTTATCATAAAAAGAAACTTTATGTTTACTTTATCATTAAGTAACTTTTCTTTTTCCAACGAAACGTAACTTGGCTTTTTATAATCATGAACCATCTTTTAACTTGTCATCAAAAGAAGCTTTGTGTTTACTTAATTATTAAGTAACTCTTTTTCCGCTGAAAATTACTTTCCTTCTTGTAATGATAAAGCATCTTTGTTTACTTAATCATTACGAAACTTCTCTTTTTCCATGAAAACGTAACTTGGCTTCTTATAATCATGGAGCATCTTTTAACTTGTAATCGAAAAAAGCTTTACATTTACTTCATCATTAAGGAACTTTTGTTTTTCCTCCGAAACATAACTTGGCTTCTTATAATCATGGAGCATCATTAAACTTGTAATCGAAAAAAGCTTTATGTTTACTTAATCATTAAGTAACTTTTTTTTCAGCCAAAAGTTACTTTGCTTCTTATAATGATGAAACATCTTTCTGAGGCCTAGTGTCTCTCACTTTGAATTGTTTCTGTTTAAGCAATGATTATAATCCAAACAATTAGAAATTAAAAGGATCATCACCGATAAATGGGTAATACTTAACATAGTTCTTCAAATATTTTTTCACAAAATTTTTTCCTTACGAACCCTAAACCCTTAAACCCTCAACCGTAAAACCCTAAACCCTAGAAACCTTAAACCCTCAACCCTAAACCCTAAGCCTTCTTATTTCGCTTCATATAATCAGAGAGCAATTTCTGACATGTCGTCGAAAGGAGTTTTATCTTTCCTCAATCATTAAGAAACATTTTTTTCCCACCGAAACGTAATTTGGCTTGTTATAATCATGGAGCATCTTTTAACTTATCATCAAAAGAAGTTTTCTGTTCACTTAATCATTAAGTAACTTTTCTCTTTCTACCGAAATGTAATTTGGCTTTTGATAATCTTGAAGTACCCTTTAACTTATCATCAAATGAAGCTTTGTGTTAACTTCATGATTAAGTAACTTTTCTTTTTCCACCGAAACGTAATTTAGCTTTTTATAATCATGAACTATCTTTTAACTTGTCATCAAAGAAGCTTTGTATTTACTTAATTATTAAGTAACTCTTTTTCCGCTGAAAGTTACTTTACTTCTTGTAATGATGAAACATCTTTCTAAGGCCTAGTTTCTCCAACTTTGAATAATTATCATCCAAATAATTAGAAACTAAAAGGATCATCACAGGTAAATGGCTCATATTCAGCGTCAAAATCTGTGGATAATTCTGCATCGTCATCTTCCATCTTCTTCACAAGTTATTCAAATATTTTTTTCAGAAATTTTTCACCTTACGAGACCCTAAACCCTAAAAACCTTAACCCTTATATCCTAAACTGTAAAAACCCTAAACCCTAAAAAACATAAACCCTAAGCCTTCTAATTTGGCTTCATATGATCATAGAGCAATTTTGAACTTGTCATCAAAAGAAACTTTTGTTTACTTAATCATTAAGAAACTTTTCTTTTTCCACCAAAATGTAACTTGGCTTTTTATAATCATGGAGCATCTTTTAACTTGTAATCGAAAAAAGCTTTGCGTTTACTTAATCAATAAGTAACCTTTCTTTTTCCTCCGAAAGTTACTTTATTTTTTATAATGATGAAATATCTTTCTGAGGCCCTGGTATCTCTCACTTTGAATAGTTTCTGTTTGCAATGAGTATGATCCAACTAATCATAAACTAAAAGGATCGTTATCGATAAGTGGCTAATACCCAACGTGGAAGTCTGTGGATGATTCTGCATCATCACTTTTCATTTTCTTCGAAAGTTCTTCAAATTGTTTTTCATAATTTTTTTCCTTACGAAACCTTAAACCTTAAAAATCTATTCCTTAAACCCTAAAAACCATAAATCCTCAACCCTAAACCCTAAATTCTGAAACCTAATACCCTAAACCCTCAACCTTAAATGCTAAGCCTTTTAATTTGGCTTCATATGATCATAGAGAAATTTTTGACTTGTCATTTGAAGAAGCTTTGTGTTTGCTTAATCTTTAAACAACTTTTTTTGTCCACCGAAACGTAATTTGGCTTTCTATAGTCATGGAACATCTTTTGACTTATCATCAAAAAAAATTTTCTGTTTACTTAATAATTAAGTAACTTTTCTTTTTCAACCGAAACGTAATTTGGCTTTTTATAATCATAAACCATCTTTTAACTTGTCATTAAAAGAAGCTTTGTGTTTACTTAATCATTAAGTAACTCTTGTTTCCGCCGAAAGTTACTTTACTTCTTATAATGATGAAACATCTTTCTGAGGCCTAGTTTCTCCAACTTTGAATAGCTTCTGTTTGAACAATGATTATGATCCAAATAATTAGAAACTAAAAGGATCATCACCGATAAATGGGTTACACTCAGCGTGGAAGTTTGTGGATGATTCTGCATCATCATCTTCCATCTTCTTCACAAGTTGTTCAAATATTTTTTCATAGATCTTTTTCCTTACGAAACCCTAAACCTTAAACCCTCGACCCTAAACCATAAACCCAATACTCTAAACCCAAAGCGCTAAAAACCTTAAACCCTAAACCCTAAGCCTTCGAACTTGGTTTCATATAATCATAGAACAATTTTTTACTTGTTATTGAAAGAAGTTTTGTCTTTACTTAATCATTAAGCAATTTTTTTTGTCCATCAAAACGTAATTTGGCTTACTATAATCTTGAACTACCTTTTAACTTCTCATCAAAAAAAGTTTTATGTTTACTTAATCATTAAGTAACTTTCTTTTTTCCACCGAGACGTAATTTGGCTTTTTATAATCATGAACCATCTTTTAACTTGTCATTAAAAGAAACATTATGTTTACTTAATTATTAAGTAACTCTTTTTTCCACTGAAAGTTACTTTACTTCTTGTAATGATGAAACATCTTTCTAAGGCCTAGTTTCGTTAACTTTGAATAGTTTTTATTTGAGTAATGTTTATGATCCAAATAATTAGAAACTAAAAGGATCATCCCGATAAATGGCTCATACTCAACGTGGAAGTTTGTCAATGATACAGCATCGTCATTTTTCATCTTTTTAAATAATTCTTCAAATATATTTTCATAAATTTTTTTCTTTACGAGCCCTAAACCCTAAAACCCTCAACTCTTAACCCTAAACCCTCAACCCTAAACTCAAAAGCCTAAACCCTAAATCCTACAATACTAAACCCTTAACCCTAAAAATTTATGAAGAGTTATTTATAAGTTTTCATTTGCTTAAAATATAGTATAACCTTTACGATAAATTTTTAAAATATCTAACATAATTTTGATGAATAAATTTATTAAAAGTGTCTTATATAACACCTTTTTTTCAAATTATTATACATATATTATCACATAATATTATTTTAAAATTGATCAAAATAATAATGTTAACAAAAAAAACTATATACTTGACATAACTTATAAATAACTCTTTGAAATATTATCTATTTTTGTTTAAATCACACAAATGAAACAAAATAAATATGTATATACAAATATGTAACTTCATTCAAAAGTTGCAACATAATATATTCTGAACTATTCTTATTTTAATTAAAGGGTAAGATTTTACAAATAGTTATTAAAAAAAATAAAGCTAACTCTTATTTAAAGATTTCATATTGGAGATCCCAATAATATATATGAATCGAAATTCCGATAATATATATGAGCTAAAATTTTTTATGTATTTACTTATTCATATTTTGTTTTTTATCGATTGAAGTTTGTTTATGGAATTACGAGGATGCATGGGGTATGCGCGAGAGGAGTGTGTGCTTTCAGAGATATGCTGTGTCACTGCCACATGGAGACCAGTTTACACTATAGACAGGTCTCTTGTCAAATGACTCGCTATCAACTCATGGCGTCTTTGAAAGTTGATAATATATCAACTAAGTGAAAAGAAATGATGATACTTAAAGAAAGTAAATAGATTTTCAAATTCTCAAATTACATGTGTAGGCTTTGTTTAGTGTATGGGTCGGATTTAATTGGCGTCCTTCAGATAGGAATATGGGATGATGTACACTTTCCACGTGGTTCTAAGTAAAATACAAAGGGAGATATGATTAATGATCATGTACAGAGGAGACAAGGATTAAGAAGACGAACCCTCTAGGGAGAGAATATTAAAGGAGCCATATCACGTTGAAGATTTCCAAGAAAGCAATGCGTTACATTGAAAATATCAACAAGCGATCGTATCACAGGAAACTCGATTCTTAAAGCTTTGTCGTCATTACAAAACAGTCAAATTAAACAATATATTCAGAAAGTACATCAATTCCTATGTAGAACAAGGAAAGAAAAGTAAAAGCTTAAATTTCTAGAGTTGTATGTCAACATAAATTCATTGATGAGTGGCAAATAATCTTCAATTCAATCAAGTTACAAGAAAATATATGAGCAGACCAGTGACATGCATTCTTCGGCTAAAAATATAGGAAGCGCCGTCAAGCTTCTCCTGGTATTCAACCAGTGCTGTTACCTGACGGCTAATTCTTTGAAGGTGCACGCAAGCATCATGAATCGATTAGGCAATGGGAAAAACATGACCCTTCATTGCCAATCCAAAGACAATGATCTGGGCCAGCACAATGTTGCTGATGGAAGTGAATTTGGGTGGGATTTCTCTGTCAATGTAGCGGGAACCACACTTTTTTACTGTGACATGGCATGGGAAAATGTACAGCAGTACCACTTCGATGCGTATGCCTTCGACAGGGACTTTGTGAGATGTGAGAATCAATGCTTATGGCTGATATCAACTGAAGGCATGTATGGCTTAAATGGACGAACGGGATTTTGGGAATATAATTATCATTGGCCTAACTAAATTTCAATTCCTTATTCTCTAGTTAGGCTTGGGTACTTTAAATCCCATAGTCATTTGAAACTTTGTTCACAAATGTTGATCGATGCTGCGTTTCTTTTCTTTCAATTACTAAAGCTTTTGGTTTATACAATAACCAAATTCTGTTCTTTCTTTCAATTAAATGATTATTTCTAGATGCAAGTATCTTTATTTTAAGAGGATTCTTTGTTAGTTATTAGAGTCCAGTAGAGCGTCACTATTTTCTGTGTCAATGGGTGGTCCTAGAACATGGTTTCAGTAATATTGGATGGATTTGTAACAGTCTTAGGATATAACTGTTATGTTTCCGTTTGATTTTAAAACAACGGTCAGTAGCTCATACGAAGTGATAGTGGAGCAATGAAATAATTTCTTTTTACAAATATTTTAGTCATCGAATAAACGTTTGGGTTTATAACTTGATTATCTGCTAATGACAAGGTCTCTACTTATGCAAAAGTTAACCTTAAATTTATTTCGGATTTGGCTCCGATTCTTTCCATTTTACTTGTTATAGTTCTCAGTATCATTCATACATGTCTGCGATCATCATCAATTAACCTCAATTCGTGCTGAGCTTCTTTGAATGATATTCCTCTTTTCTATCTCTAATTCCCAAATGTACAAAGTAGCAGTGAAATTTAGTATTGATACTACACCATCGCTAATTTCATTATAAGAACAACTTCGCCACTTTATCTTCATGGAACAACCATGGGAACGTCTATCTGGCGTAAATTTGGCCAAATAATGGAAGGTCTAAATTCCATTTGCAATACGCATTCTGGTTATAGCAAGATCACTAAGTTCACTTGAAAAAACAAAAATAAATAGAACCAACGGAGATGCAAAACGTTTTTTATTAGATGTTTGAAAATAATATCTTGTTCAAAATCATGTCTTCTTCCATCAGAAACTTCAAAGAAGAAAATATAGAAATGATTTTAAAAAGAATGAACAACTGACCACAGTATACTCAAAATTGAAGGCCGTGCTCCCAAGCTGCATTGGCAAGAGCTTCTATTCGTCCATGGTATGGGTATCCACCCAGGTTGAAGGCCACTTTGGTGAACGCTTTCTCTAAACATGACTTTGCGATCGCTTCACCCACCTTCTTTGCAATTCCAAGGCCAAAAGATTCACAGGATCAGGAGTTAAGTTATTACGTCAAAATTTACCAAAAGTGGGAGGAAAACAAAAATGTAAAGAGACATGGATAAAGTGGACAAAATGCCTACCATATAGGTGACTTGCCCATAAATTCTAGGTAACACTTTACCAGGTCTAAAGATGATAAGAGGGACAGCATACAAAAGATATCAGATTTTGTTGTTGTTTAGCACAAGAACAAAGCAATATAAACTGTTATTTGACAAAGAAAGAAAAAAGAAAGAGAGCAATTGATTTTTGAAAATCTTGATTTTTTATTCACTGCATTACTCTTTATATAGAATTGAAACATAACAGAAAAATAAAATGATTAGCCAAAATTAAAACCAAGATTTAAGCAAATCCTAACAAACTAATTTCAAAAAATATTTCCTAAAGACTTGGTCTCTTGACCAATTATTCAGCAACTAAGGCATGTTTTCAACACTCCTCCTTGCCTTAGTAATTGCAGATTTTACATCTAGTTAGTAAGTTTTCCATCTCATTTGTGCTGCTAAAGCAAGCAACATCCTGATTGTATTCAAATGTGCTACTAGAGCAAAAGTTTCTGAGAAATCCACTCCAAACACTTGACTATACCCTTTCACAACTAATCTAGCTTTATATTTATTTATAGAATCATCTGTATTAAGTTTGGTTCTATAAACCCATTTGACTTCAATGACCTTTCTGTGTTAAGGTTTGTTCACCAATTCTCAAGTGTTATTCTTTTCAATCATTTTGAGCACCTTTTTCATTGTTTCAACTCACTTGTCATCCTTCTCAGTTTCTTCAAATTCTATAGGCTCAAATATAGTAATATTATTTTTTTCATAAATATCAGATAAAGACCTTGTTCCTCTAATTGGGACATCATCTATGTCATCATCAAAGTATTGTGTAATCACTAACATTTGTGTCTTTATTGACTCCTCCCAATTCCATTATCTATCCTCTATGAACTTGACGTCTCTACTTATAACAATTTTTTTATTTTGTGATTGAAAAATTCTACAAGCTTTGGAAAAGTTGCTATATCCAATGAAAATTTCTGGTTCTGCCTTCTTATCAAGTTTGTCTCTTTTTACCTGTCGCATATACAAAGACAACCGAAAATTTTTAGATTTTGCAAATTTGGTTTGTAACCAAACCATGCTTTATACGGAGTTTTTTTCTGCAAAGCACTAGTTGGTAGCCTATTTAGCAAAAAAACTGCAGTGTTTGCAACTTCTGCCCATAGTTTCTTTGGCAACTCTTTCTCATGTATCATACACTTTATCATCTCCATAATACTTCGATTTTTTCTCTTATTCAAGCAATTCTGTTGTGGAGTGTAAGGTGCTGTGAGTTGATGCTCAATACCAGCTTCTCTGCAAAACTTATCAAAAATATCATTTTTGTATTCTTTCCCATTATCTGACCTTATCTTTTGTATCCTACAGCCACTTTGATTTTTCACCCATGCTTTATATTTCCAAAATATATTAATGATCTCATATTTGAATTTGAGAAAATAAATCCAACAAAACCTAGTATAATCATCAATAAATACAATGTAGTAATTACTACCATTTAATGATAATATTTTCTGAGGTCTTCCAACATCTGTGTGTATCAATTGCAGCTTGCGTGTTGCTCTCCATGTCATTTGAGAGAAGGGACTTCTATTTTGCTTGCCATATTGACAAGCCACGCAAGCAGCTAACCTGTCTCCAAAAATGGCACACATTTCACGAAATTATGTTTTTGTACATATAAAAGTACACCATAATGAAAATGTTCAAGCCTTTTATGCCAGAATTCTGTATTACTTATAGTGCTTGAGAATGATATTTGCTCCTCCTTCATTAGATTTAAAGCAAAACTTTTTGCTTTCATTTCACTTTGACTACATTTCTGTCCTTCACATCTTTGATGAAACACCATTTGTCTTCAAATATGACTTTAAAACTCTTTTCAATTAGCTGTCCAACACTCAGCAGGTTTTTGTTAATAGCAAGCACATATAAAACATCAGTAATATACTTTAAACCTGTTAAACTTTCTATAGCCTCAATTCCTTTGCCCTTGACTAAAATAAATTCACCATTTCCAATTTTCACTTTGGAAATAATGGTTTTCTTGAGCTCTTTAAAGAGCTCTTCATCATTAGTCATGTGATTTGTGCAGCCACTATCAATTAGCCAGGAATTGCTAGAGCTGATATTTGTTGTGAAGCATGTTGCAACAAAAAGTTGGTCTTCTTGTTGTTGCTTAATAGAAACTTTTGTCTCTTCATGTTGTTGTGACTTGCAGATACGCTCTATGTGTCCAATCCTACCACATTTTCTGCACTTGACATCAGGCCTCCACCAACACTTTCTTTGTGGTGGTTCGTTTTTTTTATAGTGTCGACAAGGTGGATATATCTCATCCTTGTTTTTGTTGTTAATACCAGTCTTGTTGCCCTTTTTCTTATTGTAGTTCTTTTTATCTTTGCCTTCTTTTGAATTTTCTGCCTTTGCTTGAAAAGCACCCTCCATGGATTCTTCTTTTCTCGTCATTCTTCTTTGCTCTTATGCCTGCAATGTATTCACTAATTCTGTCAAGGATATACATGGCAGATCTTTAGATTCTTCTAATGAAGAAATTTTAGACTCATACTTTTCAGGCAAAGTTACGAGAATTTTTTGCACAATTTGTTCATCAGAGAAATGCTTACCAAGCAACCTTACTTTATTCACTATACCCAACAACTTGTTAGAGTAGTCTTTAATATTTTCTGTCTCTTTTATTTTCAACATTTCAAACTCTCTAATCAAATTGAGTACCTGCATATTTTTTGTTCTTTTGTTGCCTTGGTATTCCTTCTTGAGGTAGTCCCATATATCCTTTGCTTACTCCAAGCTTATGATCCTTGTAAATATAGTGCTTGAAACAGTAGAGAATAAACATGCTTTAGCTTTGGACTTTTTAGTCTTTCTTTCTTTGTAGACCTTGAGTTGAGTAATAGTAGGATTCTCCGGCAATGGAAGAATATCATAATCTTCCTCTATAGCTTCTCAAAGGTCTAATACTTCAAGATGGACTATCGTTCTAATAACCCAAGTTTGATAGTTATCACCATCAAAAATTAGTATTGTAACATGAGAAAACATTGTTTCAATTTCTATTTCTTTTGAGTTTTTTTTTAGGTTATTGTGTTTTTGATTTGTTTTTGGATTCACTCAACGCACAAATCCCTCAAGAACAAAGAACACTGATACCAAACTGTTGTTGTTTAGCACAAGAACAAAACAATATGAACTGTTATTTAGCAAAGAAAAAAAGAAAGAGAACAATTATTTTTTGAAAATTTTTTTTTATTCATTATATTATTTTTTATATAAAGTTGAAACATAACAAAATGATAATCCAAAATTAAAGATAAGCGATAAGTTAAAATTAAAGATAAATAATAAATTAAAATAAAAGATAATATATAAACAAATTCTAACAAACTAAAGTACTTTTTCAACATATTTGAATTATTGTTGATAATTAGTTTCTAAATTAAGCATTTTCAGTTTAATTGAGTCTTTTAAAGGTCAATTTCGAGTTACATAGATAACCTCATTTGATCTACAAGCAAATAGCAACTCACTTAGAAATGAGATGACAAGCACACTTCCAATATGCACCTCCGGCAAGGAAGGAAGTATATGTTGTTCAACACATAAAATATCAATCACGATTGTGTTAAAAGGCTTGCCAATGTATCCGATGATCATATCATGATTAAGTAGTTATTCAGCTTGACTATGACTAGTTATCGTGGCAAAGCAAACCAATTAAAACTTGAGATCAACGCGGCCAGTCACTACCCAAAATTCTTTGAATGGCAATTCTAAAACTCAGATAGGCACCTGCATACTCAAAAAATGAACTTGGGAGCCTTTAATAAGACAATTGAGAGCAAATCAAGGAAGTGGTTTAGAATTGTAGCCGACATAAAGTAAAGCAGGAAAATCGGCTATTTTTAAGAAGGACAGAGACAACTAATCATAGATTAAAAAAAAAGGTAAAATAACAGCGGGAGATATAGAAATTCACCTTGAGGATGAGATGGGCAATGAACCAGACTTGATCAATAGTAGGAAGAAGAGAGTCGAGGAAAGCAGGTCTGAGATAGACGAGAGTGTTGGTGGCGAGAAGAGCGGCTGTGACGGGCGGTTTCCACGGCAGCCTACGATACTCGTTAAACGCGTGAAGAGCCAGCAGCGGCAACATTCCCCGAGAAACCCTCCTTCCTACTCTGTCCATCTTTGCAGAGCTCAAACAGATAACAAAGATTGATAAAAACACATACGATTCTTAATAAGAGTCAAAGAAAGCAAAGCATTTATAACTCATAAGGGATAACTCAAATAAACGCAATCGGGAATTTTTATTTTTATTTTTATTTTTTAAGAAAAAGTAAAGATCTTTAAATCATATAAAAGGTGCCACTGCCAGGTCAATCATTTTATCCAGGTTCGACGAAACTCGGAGCCACAATTGCGTTTACAATCATCTACTTGTCTGAATTTAGCTTCTTAATATTCGATTGCCGCCTTCGATTCCACACCAGTTGATCGGTTACCAACACAGCATCGTTTGACTCGGTCTACGAAGTTTTGCTGGTTCTGCATAGAATAAGCTTATCAACATCAACATCCTCTGATCCTCACCACTCGATTCATGCAAGTGTGCACTTTATTTAATATTGTCTTGCCTCCACAACGATTGTATTTCACAACCTCTGAGGTTTCGTCGATGTGATTTATGAACTGTGCTTGAATTTCTGGTTGTTCATGCCTTTTAGTTTTAAGGATAGCAACACTAACTTAAGCATGATTTGCTTAATGTTGATTGAGAAATGATCTGTAGACACACTGACACTCTTATGCATTCATCTCGTCAAAAAAACACATTTTTAATTACAAACATTTATGAAATATGCCGCCCTATCGCGGCAATGTGTTCAAAATCTGAACTTTAGCTCTTTTTTTCCTAATTTTAATTAATTTCTAAATACAAGAATACTGTTGTGTTTACTCTTTAGGGAATCTGTGCAACAGCCTATTATTCCTGGTTTACCAGATGATTTGGCTTTGAGGTATTTGGGCAAGTTGTCGCATGGATACCATGGACTGCTTCGAACTGTCTCAAAGAGGTGGAGAGATTTGGTTTGCAGCTTCGACTATCTAAATTTTAAAGCTATACAAGGATGGACTGGTAGCTGGTTGTTTGTTCTGACTGAACTTTCTAACAACCAGTGGATTGTTTATGATCCTGAAGCTGATAGATGGTATCCCCTTCCAAAGATTTCGAGGGCCCATGACGATTGGCAACACTGGATTTTCATGTGTGTGTGTGTTTGTAATCGACCCCTGGTGATTGGAGGTTACTTTGCACCGCAGATCCTGCACTTTCCCATCAAATGCCAAAAGTAACAAATGAAGTCTTGCTGTTTGATCCATTCAAGAAACAATAGACTAGTGTAGCCAGTATTCGAACACTACGTTCTCACTTTGCATGCAGTGTTATTAACGGCAAGGTTTATGTTGCTGGGGGGCGCAACTCATCATGTACCAGGGGGCTTGCACTTGCTGAGGCTTATGATCCAGTAACTGACAAGTATGCTTCTACATATAATTGTGATGATAATTTTGGGCTTGGGCTCGTCAAGTTGTTTATTTTGCTTTAATTAACCATATGCAATTGCTTTCCGTTAACTTATCTGCATTTACATGATTCTCCTGGAACATCAGTTAATTGAATCACAAAAGAACTTGAAGGAATGAGCTAAACCATGACATAGTGAGTTGATGAGAATGTCCAGATTCATTATGATACGTGGCATCTAATGGAAATTTTATTTGTATTATTTCTCAGTCATTTGCTTCGACTACCAAATACAAATATTTTCGGTCCTATTTGGAGAGTTTCCATCTATTACTAATTTTTCATTTCATAATAGGAGGTTCAATATTTAATTAGTAATTGACTTGTTGATTTTCAAAGTTACCCTTGTGGAGTATCTACTTCATTCTTTGCTTATTGAGGTTTTTTATTTTTTATTGTTTATTTTTATTATACATCTAATGCTTATCTGGTATTTGTTTTCAAATCAAGTCTTTTTCTCCTTTTCCTCAAGTTGACTGAACTTAAGTTATTGGGTAGTATCCAACCATTCCATTGGCTTCCAGCCATTTTAACCAGTCTTAGAAGAGTGATATATTCTAAAGCATCTATTTTCTACAGAAGCACTTTTGCTTGGCAGAGTGACTTCCATTATCATTCTGTTCTTGCTTGCTTGATAATCAAGCATATTCAGATTTTTCTGCAGTTTCCTATGATGGAGGAGATTGTTGCTTTTGGACTCCTCATAGAGGGTTTTATTAATATTATTAGGTATAGCAATATGTTTATTATCTCAGTGGGCACGCAATGATGCTCATTGTAATGTTTTCTTTGGTAACAATAATTAGATATTTTTGTTTAAATTTGTTTTGATTGTTTATTCCTGAAGTTTCATTTCCTAGTTGTAACATATTAGAAGTTGCAGATGGGAAGAATTGCTGCCAATGGCCTACCCACAGATGGATTGTATAGGCTTATCATATAAGGGAAAACTTCATGTTCTTGGTGACCAAGTAGGTTTGTTCATCCAGAATGCATCTGAAGTTTTTGATCCATCAAGTGGCACATGGTGCACAGTGGAGGAGACCTGGCCTTTCTCAAGGGCAATGCAGTTTGCAGTTCAAGTGATGGAGGATGGTCGACTATATACTGTTGTAGATTGGGGTGAGGACTTGATTAATACCAGGGACACTGAAAACGGAGAGTGATACAATGTAGGTTCAGTTCCTTCAGTCATTCTTCCTGACCACTCCCGACTATTGGAGACTTTTGGCTATGGTTTTGCTGCCCTAAAAAACAAGTTATATATTCTTGGGGGGACAGTTTTCAAGTGGGAATGGTTGGGAGGTGGGGGTACGAAATTCGGAGGTTAAGTCTGGTTAGGGTTTGTGACCCTTCAGATATCCCATTGGAATGGAAAGAGACGAGACCCATGTGCAGGTTGTCATGTGGCTTCAAACTAGGATGTGCATCAATGGAGGAAAGATATTCTTCCTGATTAAGGTAACAATATATAGTCGGGAACATAAATGAGCCAAGTCCTGAGATTATCTCGAGTCAATACTTTTTGAGTAGATAATTGACCAGGAAATGTTGGCCGTTGTGAATTGGTGCGTGGCTTTTTTTTTGGGAGGGGGGGGGGCGCATCAATTGAGGCCATGGAGGCAGGATTGCCTTGTCTTGTTTTCCCTTGGAAAGGAGAAAAAATGAACAATTGAATTTGGGCACTATTTACAGTTCCTGCAGTTCGTCACCCTATTGTTAAGAAATGTTTTGCGGCAAAAGGTCAATGCAATGGCGTCTATTTTCTAACAAAAATTGACCTGCATGTTCTCTACTTGGAGTAATTCTATTTTCAAGTCATCAACCACAACCCCCTATGGTTTCGATTAAGGTAGAGGCCCAGGCTACCCGTAGGAAAACATTTGCAAATGTTTTAAGGGTGGAGAGTTTGGTTCAGACTAGCTTCAGAACAGGGCCCCCAGTAAATCACCATGCCACCCTGGACAAGCCTGATCAAATAACAGTGCCATCCTCGTTCGTATGGGTAGTGGCATTGCATTTCGTTATTTTTGTTTAAACTAAGAAAAGCCCATAATATCTCATTTCTTATTTAGTAACACAAAAATGGGCGATTAATCACTGACGTAAATAATCATGGCTTTCTTGTGAAAGGAAAGTAACTTGTATTCAAGGCCGAAGGGTTCTTGTCTTATGTTTTATGGCTCATTGAGTCCACTAAGAATACGTGAATTGAGTATGGACGGGTCCCAAGTCCCAACCACAAAGATTATGAACCCTTGGCTGCCACAAGCCAGTTATCCAACTTTTCTGATACCGCTACCTCCAGAAAAGAATATACATTCAAATTAAAGAAACTTCCATCTCAATAAACTTTGCCCTTGTAGAAACTTCCTGACCAACTTCTCTGTGTTTACTTGGCTAGTCATGTAAATCTATTTACATAAGATTCATCGTGGGTTTGGTACACCTTGGCCCTTGCTCCTCCTTCCAAAACTCAAAGCATGCCAATGGAAGTGGTAGAGAGGACTAACCCTTCTGGCTTTACAGAGATGACATCAACCTGCACGTTTCATGTTTGCAAAGAATGTGGAAATAAACCTTTCTGGTTGACACCACTAGGGAGCTAAAGTTCCAGCCCGCGTTGATTGTGACCTGCTTGATTCAATGCTCGCACACGTTGGAGGGTGCATTTCCGACATTCATATGATTCGCCTTAGTCGCTCCAAGAAACAGTTCTAATACATATATGATCATTGTTGACTAGTTTTGGTATTTCCAACTCTTAATAATTTTTCAGTTAAGGGCAATCACTCATTTTCCAGATATGGCAGAGAAATAATGAAATAATAATGAGAGAACAGGAAACTGGTGCATATTATCTTTCTGCCGTACGGGGGTGGTTGTCGGTGGGCTGCTCAACTTCAGTGTGGGTCCCCAGTCTTATTTCTTAATTAGATGATTGGGAACCATTCAAAAAGACCCCACTTTTTCATTATAATTCATACTGACGGCTTATGATATTAGCTCTGCTTCCGCTGGCAGCCTCTTTACTAAAGAAAACAAGCTACATCAATTCAATTCTTCAAAACTCGCTGAATGATGATCATTACCTGCACAGGCATTGGATTTCTCAACCGAATATCCCAGTACTTGATTATATGCAACTTCTTCCTTTTCAAAGAAAAGCTATATTAGACTGAAGACGAATCGGTTCACTTCTCTCTCTTTCTCTCTTCTGTATTGCCTCTTCTGATCTGTTTCAGCTCAACAGCAAATTTCTACCTTTGTTTTTTCTTACGTTTACTTCTCTTTTCTGCTTACATTGATAGCTGAAAACCAAAGTGAAGCTATGGATTGTAGTCATGGAAGTAAGAGGAAGAGGTTACCAGCCCTCGTCAAGTTAAACAAGGGCTTATGGGGTTATGGGTTTGCTCTTCTGCCAATGGGCGGACGGACTCGAAGACTTGAATGCCACATGGTATGATAATGTGAAGAGTTATGTGGCTTATGGTACAAATCCGTTAATGGTTGGTCTTTCTCTGATCAATGGAGCTGCAGCCAAAGGAGCAGGTATTCTCTGCCTTCTCTAGCACTGGAATTTGCTGTAAAATGATCAAAAATGCATTCTGTACACCAACTCCGGAAATTTTATATTTTGACTCGAACCCAAGTTACCCAACCGACCAAATCGCTTGTGCCAAATCTCTCTCGATTATATTTTTGGTTGTAACTACATGTGGTATCTCAAGTATATGCGGTCTCTTTGAGTTAATTATATATATGTATATATATATATCTGCAGAACTGTTATTCTTAATGTCTTAACATTTTGCGGACAACCAGTTTGTGGAAAGTATTATTCTTTCTCTATTTATAATAGATACTTATTTTTCTAACCTTACTACTCTTTACTTACATACACAGTTTGTCTGGACGGAACTTACCGGGGTATCATTTCCACCGGTGTTATGGATCCGGTGCCCACAGTTGGCTCGTTATGTTGGAGGTACCTGAACCGATCCAAAATCGTTGGCATAGTATACTATCTGAGCTGCTGCTTTCATATTTTTACTACCATAATTGTCATCCAAATAAAATTTCAAAATTCCCGGTTCTGTGAAAATAATTCCCTTAGTTTATTAGTTTTTAAATAGTAGCTGAATCTGATACGATAGAAGTTAACAAGTAGGTGGGCATCACTTGCCAACATCCCATTTCCTGATTGCCAACATCCCATTTCCCATTTTATTCATTTCTATTTCTTGTGGTTACCTTGATACTTATGGCTGCTGTGTGGTCATGTGTGGAATGGCAGAGTTGACATTTCTGGTGGATGCACTGCAAGAAACATATTTGGTGGCGTGGTTAGCCTACAGGTTCTTTTTATTTCTATCAAGTATTTTAGATACTTATTTCCTGAATGGACGTTAACTAAAAGGCTGTGATCCAAGTAACTGCATAGTGCACTGTATGATATGATACTAAGCTAAAAAGGTAGTTACAAGGTCTAAAGGTACTTTGGTCATTTGTCTAACCATTAAAAATTATCCTTGACCCGACAATGGGACTGCCATGTATACCAAAATTTGCACGATCATTATACTTTAATCAGGTGCTGCTACCCATCTTAAGGATCAATCTTAGTTCTCAGAGACTGTCAGTTGATCTCTCTGATTACGAAAGTGAAATCTCGTTTTTAGTCTGTGCAGGTTTAGAGTTATATATGATCTTGTTAGAACTATTAGGTTGATATCTGCTTTATAGTTTTAACCATATGGATTTGTAGAAGTTACTGTGTTTTATGGAGTAGATTTTTTTGCTAACCAGTTAAGAAAGTTATGTTTTATGCCCATGAATCCGCCACAACATCCTTTGCTATTCCTCTATTTCTGCACAGTTTGACATTGTTCTAAAAAGCAATGACATCTTTGCATTGCAGCGATTGTGGAACTTTCCAAAGAGCAGCACGAAACCCCTTAATTCAATTTTGGTGATACCTTTCATTGTATATGTATTATCATACAAATTCCCAGATGGGATAGACATAATCAAAACACATTTTACCTTCCTGTTCCCTCCCTTGATATACAGTTTCCTGTTATTTTCAGTGCATTTTCCCTCATCATTTGATTGCCACTATTAGGACCCCGCTTTTTCTTCTCAATGCAGGTTATGATACGTGGCAGGTAAGTTCCATATCTTCACAATTTACATAGATTAGTATATTTCTGGCAAATGCAAAGGTTTCTGAAGATGCTGTAAAAGAGCATTCTTGATGCCTTGATATATTTTTTGATGGTCAGAGTCATAGAATTCCAATCTTCAGATGGCTCATACAAGTTAAAATCTGCAAAACTCATACAAGTGAATATGTGCAAAACTCATACAAGTTAGTATATGTGCAAAAAAGGCCTTGCATGATGAGCACCCAGATGACTTAATATTTGAGCTGTTCTTTCATTCAGATTCAGGCCAGTTTAGCTCCACCGTCAGCTGATCCCCATGGCAATTGGCATGAATGCAGAAACAAGTATGCTCATTGCACAGCATCCCAAATTCATTTTTTGTAAGGTTATTTTATCTGATACTTCACTCTATTGTGTTTTTCGAAGGTGGTTTCAATTCACTGAATTACATCCATTGTATCAATAGCAGCTTGAACAGTTTCTGTAACATTTATCAGTGTTCTCTCTCTTATTGTCTGATGCAGGTTTTCGGAATCAAATGCTTAACACTGTTAAAGGCTTATCAAAGCACAAGCAAAACGGGATAAGTCATCTGGGTAGACCGAGAGACAGGATACATGATTTGCTCCAAATTCTCCTCGTGTTGGAAACAAGGCATGTACAGACTTATTATTTCTTGAACTATATTCAGCATGTTGGGTAGAAGTCATTAAGTCTAGAGCACTCATATAAGTTGTTTCATCATTCCTTGTGAATAGAGCTAAGGTTCCACCTAAAAGTAACTATATTTGGGCTTCACATTCCTCAAGGTCATTACCATTCGAACCAGCTCATTGGTATGGGAATGAAATAGTCCAATGATCAAACTTATGGACTAAATTTTAGTGGAATATAGTTTGATCTTTCAACAGCTATCCAGTTCCATTGTTCACTACATGGCACTTATACATCACTTATGCAATTCTTGATCATTAATCAAACTAGTATAAAATCATTCAGCATAGGCCTTGACTGTATTGCAAAGCGTTGTACAAATGATTATGAGGTTTGCCATAACACTCGCCCAAGTCTGTTGGATGGCCTATCATGAATGGTTTTTGAGAAAGAAAATGAAAAATGACAACCATCATGTATATCATCTAATTCTTGTGCTCTTTACAAATTATTTTAGATTCTCATTTTGTGACAATTTCTTGTGTTCTCTTTTATTAATGCTCGGTTCAAGCTCCTGTTATGTATCATCAAACGAAGTAAGCAAGGGAAAAATATTTTGTCATTCCATGATTTTCATGCATTTTCTCTATTTATTTATTTATTTTCATTCATTTTATAAGGGACAACACCTGCCACAATCTGGTGTTCTACAAAGTCATCAAACCTGCAGAGGATTGCAGAGTCCGTGGGTGACTGGTACTTTGATAGAGTGAACATCTGGGCTATTGATTGTCCATTCCCTTGCGACAACACCTGCCACAATCTGGTGTTCAGGGGAAAATAGCCTCAGTATCATTTCTATTTTGTCTTCGAATTTTCTTATCTTCAAAAACGATATTGCTATTGGAAATTCGATCACAAAGACGTGATAAGCATTAAGCAAGCTTATTCAATGTCTTTTCCTTATTTTGGTCATAACCATGCAGTTGCAGTAGGTTGAGATACATATCTTGTGTAAACTCATTTATAATGTTTTTGGTTGAATTTCAAAGAAATATCCTTTTGATCATATGCTTGCTAGCTAGTTGATTTTAGTTCATATGTACATACGCCGCGCGCGCACATACATACATATATATATATATAGAGAGAGAGAGAGAGAGAGATCTTAACTGATGAGAGAGTGTACACAATTGCTGTTCTTTAATTTTTTTCTCACGCTACAAACTATCAACTACGAAGCTTACTTAATTCGCATATCATATGGTTGTCGTTGCCATAGAATGGATTTTATTCATTAATTCACACCATCAAACAGTAAGTAGTCACATGGTAATCTAAATGGATAACGTCCATTTACATTTTCCTAGAGGTGTTTCTAATAGTAGTAATTAAACCGGCCGATAAGTCTCGAAATAAACATAAAAGTAAAATGTTTAAATTAATTGACTAATTTGTCAGCCCTTGCACAATTGATCCTGCTTTAGCTCAATTGCACTTTCATCAACTTTAGGCCTTGTGTTCATAAGAACCTGGTAATCGATGATAATAATTAGAGTAAGTCAATATAAGATTGATAAAGCTTCGTTTATTACTCTTAATTTAAATTAAGAAAGCAATATTAAGACTATGATGTGATGATCTCATCACCTTCCGAAGCATAGTGTTTTCATTGATCAAAGTTGAAATCTTCTCCTCGAGTTTAGAGTTTGTGTCCTGCAATTCTTTGGCTCGCAGTTCCATTTCATTAACGTAAACTTTCTTCCTTTCTCGAGCTTGTTGAGCAGACACCCTATTCCTTAGCAACCTGCAGCAGCAGGATTCCCTTAATTAATTTGCAAATGAAACGAGGATAATTGGCGTCAATACTTGTGTCTTTCTTGAGCGACAAAAATATCGAAAAGAGGAACCCAAAAAAAAATCGATAGTCTGAGAATACAAATATGAACCCAAAACGAAATGTTAGCCCCAAAACGAAATCCCAGCCATCTGCTGATTTAATGCGTACCATTAATTTTATATATATATATATTATGCAGTTTTACGAAGTTAATAAGTTACCTCTTGAGCCTTCTGTATTCCTTATCAACAGGATTACGTCCCCGGCGACGCTTCTGGTTTTGAGTATCAGGATTGGTGTTTTGATTAGTGACGGTGGAATCAACGGGTTGTCGAATTTCCACGTCTGGGACTGTAAATAAATCTTCATCGCTCTCTTCTGCAAATCAAAAAAAGCCACAACAAAACACCCGTGTAATTATACAAAGGGCAAACAAAAGCATAAGGCAAGCCGTCGAGAACCAACCAACTTTGTTTCTCTTTTGCGAAATGAGCGAAGTACTGTTGTTGTTGCTGTTGCTGCCGCCGTTTCCCCGTGAAGAAGAGCTAACTTCAACCTGCTGCTGTAGCTGCTGCTGCTCCTCGTAATTCGAAACCATGAGTTGTTGATCTATCTATATTGTTGGGATTTCTACAGAGTATTATTGTCGTGTGGCTAGACTTAGAATTGATTACACAGAGAAGAATCGGTATATATAGAGAGAGAGATTTGCATTCGCATAACACTGATAATAAATGATTAAGTCGATGTGCACTATTTTCAATTTGTGTTGCGTGGGTGAGAATGAGATGTGTTGTAACAACTCTTGGATTTGGAAGTGGAAGGTTTGGTTCACGGAGGAACACGTTGATACATGGATAACCGCCCCTTTTGCCTCAACTAACCCGTATATAAATAAATATATTGCAACAAATAATATCAAACTATGCACATATTAAAAATTATGAATTTCTACCTTTTCCTCTCTTTGTCTAAATAACTCTTGGATTAGTTATTGTCTGTTGCCCTTCACCTTTACATCTTTATATAATTTATTATCTTTTTTTTACACAAGGATATTTCTCTCTTCTTTTCTTTTTTATTAAATTATTTTATTTAAAGTAAAACAAATAAATCATAAATTCAAATGAGATATTCTATAATTTCTTCAAAAAGAAAAGAAATGTATAAGGCATGCATTTAACCGTACACAAATGACACTCTATGCCTTACATTTTATTATTCTACAGAAGGAACTTGAGAAATCATGCATCCGAAAGGTAATGAATGAATGAATTTACAAGGCAATTCAAAAAATTCATTGACAGAAAGGAAGTGAAGGAATTTACATGATAAAATTAAAAGTCATTATTCCTTAACAATGTGAGCTTGTTGTACATAAAATTACAATAATAGCGCTCTTGCTGTAGATTATTGCGGACAAAATCGGAGTGAAACTATACGCTTGACCTTTCAAAGTGATTAACTACTGGATTGCTTGTTAATATTTTCACTGAGTCAAAGAGTAAAGAAATGAATGAGTTCAAAATTCATTCAATATCTACAATTATTATGTCGCATTGAGAAGGAAGATTGTTAAAAAAGTGCTTTAATTTGTTAGAATTTGCTTAAATCTTATCTTTAATTTAGACTTATCACTTATCTTTAATTTAGGCTTATCACTTATCCTTTTTTATGTTTTAACTCTATATAAAGAGCAATACAATGAATAAAAAATTTAGAGAGACTTTTAGAAAACAATTGCTCTCTCTCTTTTTTTTTCTTTGCCAATTCATATTGCTTTGTTCTTATACTAAACAACAACAATTTGGTATCATAGCCTATTTGTTCTTGAGGGATTTGTGCGTTGAGTGAATCCAAACACAAACCAAAAACACAATAACCAAAAAAAAACCTAGAAGAGATGGAAACTAAAACACTGTTCTCTCATGTTACACCACCAATTTTTTATGGTGATAATTATCAAGTTTGGGCTATTAGAATGACGGTCCATCTTGAAGCATTAGACCTTTGAGAAGCTATAGAGAAAGATTATGATATTCCTCCATTGCTGGAGAATCCTACTATAACTCAACTCAAGGTCTATAAAGAGAGAAAAACTAAGAAGTCCAAAGCTAAAGCATGTCTATTCTCTACTGTTTCAAGCACTATATTTACAAGGATCATGAGCTTGGAGTTAGCAAAGGATATATGGGATTACCTCAAGAAGGAATACCAAGGCAACGAAAGAACCAAAAATATGCAGGTACTCAATTTGATTAGAGAGTTTGAAATGTAAAAAATGAAAGAGACAGAAAACATCAAAGACTACTCTAACAAGTTGTTGGGTATCGTGAACAAGATAAGGTTGCTTGGTAAGTATTTTTCTGATGAACGAATTACGCAAAAAATTCTCGTAACTTTGCCTGAAAAGTATAAGTCTAAAATTTCTTCATTAGAAGAATCTAAAGATCTATCAAGTATATCCTTGGCAGAATTGGTGAATGTGTTGCAGGCACAAGAGCAAAGAAGAATGATGAGAAAAGAAGAATTCATGAAGGATGCTCTTCAAACAAAGACAGAAAATTCAGAATGAGGCAAAGATAAAAAGAACTACAATAAGAAAAAGGGCAACAAGACTGGCAATAACAACAAAACAAGGATGAGATATATCCACCTTGTCCACACTGTAAAAAAACGAACCACCCACAAAGAAAATGTTGGTGGAGGCCTGATATCAAGTGCAGAAAATGTGGTAAAATTGGACACATGGAGCGGATTTGCAAGTCACATCAATATGAAGAGACAAAAGTTTCTATTGAGCAATAGCAAGAAGACTAACTTTTTGTTGCAACATGCTTCACAACAAATATCAGCTCTAGCGATTCCTGGCTAATTGATAGTGGCTGCACAAATCACATGAACAATGATCAAGAGCTCTTTAAAGAGCTCGATAAAACCATTATTTCCAAAGTAAAAATTGGAAATGGTGAATTTATTTCAGTCAAGGGCAAAGGAACTGTGGCTATAGAAAGTTTAACAGGTTTAAAGTATATTACTGATGTTTTATATATGCCTGATATTAACCTAAATCTACTGAGTGTTGGACAGCTAATTGAAAAAGGTTTTAAAGTTGTATTTGAAGACAAATGGTGTTTCATCAAAAATGTGAAGGGCAGAGATGTATTTAAAGTGAAAATGAAAGCAAAAAAGCTTTGCTCTAAATCTAATGGAGGAGGAGCAAATATCATTCTCAAGCACTGTAAGTAATGTAGAATTATGGCATAGAAGGCTTGGGCATTTTCATCATGGTGGACCTTTATATGTACAAAAGCATAATTTAGTGAAAGGTGTGCCATTGTTGGAAGACAAGTTAGCTGATTGTGGGGCTTGTCAATATGGAAAGTAAAATAGAAGACCCTTTCTCTCAAACGACATGGAGAGCAACACGCAAGCTACAATTAATACACACAAATGTTAAAGGACCTCAGAAAATATCATCATTAAATAGTACATGGGTGGAAAATCAAAGTGGCTGGAGGATACAAAAGATAAGGTCAAATAACGGGAAAGAATACACCAATGATATTTTTGATAAGTTTTGCAGAGAAGCTGGTATTAAGCATCAACTCACAATACCTTACACTCCACAACAGAATGGCGTAAGTGAGAGAAAAAATCGAAGTATTATAGAGATGACAAGGTGTATGCTAAATGAGGAAGAGTTGACAAAAAAACTATGGGCAGAAGCTACAAGCACTGCAGTTTTTTGGCTAAATAGACTGCCAACTAGAGCTTTGCACGTATGAAGCCTAGTTTGGTTACAAACCCGATTTGCAAAATCTAAAAAATTTTGGTTGTCTTTGTTTCTTTTATGTACCACAAGTAAAAAGAGACAAACTTGATAAGAAGGCAAAACCAAGAGTTTTCATTGAATATAGCAATTTTTCCAAAGCTTATAGAATTTTTCAACCACAAAATAAAAAAATTGTTATAAGCATAGACGTCAAGTTCATAGAAGATAGACAATGAAACTGGGGGGAGTCAATAAAAACAAAATTGTTAGAGATTCCGCAATACTTTGATGATGATATAGATGATGTCCCAGTTAGAGGAACAAGGTCTTTATCTGATATTTATGAAAATAGCAATATTGCTGTATTTGAGCCTGCAGAATTTGAAGAAGCTGAGAAGGATAACAAGTGGATTGAAACAATGAAAGAGGAGCTCAAAATGATTGAAAAGAATAACACTTAGGTGTTAGTGAACAAACCTCAACATAGAAAAGTCATTAGAGTCAAATGGGTTTATAGAACCAAACTTAATGCAGATAGTTGTATAAATAAATATAAAGCCAGATTAGTTGTGAAAGGGTATAGTCAAGTGTTTGGAGTGAATTTCTCATAAACTTTTACTCCAGTAGCACGCTTGGATACGATCAGGATGTTGCTTGCTTTAGTAGCACAAATGAGATGGAAGACTTACCAGTTGGATGTAAAATCTGCTTTTTTAAATGGTAATCTTCAAGAATAAATCTATGTAGAGCAGCCCAAGGGATTCAAAGTCAAGGGACAGGAGGAGAAAGTCTCTGCAATTACTAAGGCAAGGAGGAGTGTTGAAAAAATGCCTTAGTTTGTTAGGATTTGCTTAAATCTTATCTTTAATTTAGATTTATCACTTATCTTTAATTTAAACTTATCATTATCTTTAATTTAGGCTTATCACTTATCTTTTATTATATTTCAACTCTATATAAAGAGCAATACAATAAATAAAAAATTTAAAAAGATTTTTAGAAAACAATTGCTCTCTTTCTTTTTTTTTCTTTGTTAGTTCATATTGCTTTGTTCTTGTACTAAACAACAACAGAGATAACAGATCATGAGACATAGTGACGAAGTTACATTTAACAATCAATCAAGCAAATTCTTGTAGGGGAATATGCGTGCATGCGCTGCATCATTTATCATAATTTAGCACATAGATATAGCATCCTTTTCAGAGAGAGGCAAAACTCACGTTCTGTGGGATCTATTAGTGAACTAAGTTTTGCATTGTTGCAGTTGCATGTGACCCAGAATTTTATGCATATTTGGTAAAGAAACTAAAATGAAAATGAATATATAAGAAGAACTGATCACCAGTTGATTAATTATTCGGAGAAGCCTAGCTAGCTACCTGTGTGGTTAGAATCATGACAGAGCTACCTCTCTCCTCTCTAGCCTCAACCTTTGCTGCTTTAATTTGTCCCTGCAGCTGTCCATAAGCACGCAAATGCAATAGAAAACGTACTGCTGCGTTCTAGCCCACAAGCTCTACCTCACCCTCGTAAATATCGCTACTACTATAGCTAAGGCTATGGCTATAGCTATGGAGTATCGAGATCCTTTTCTCTGTTCGGACTCCGCAAGTTAGGTTCCAAAAAATGTGGTTGTTGCTGCTTTAATTTTAGTAACAACTATACTTGGCCCCCAACAACCGATTAATACTTAATTATTTAATATAGACATTGTGAACCGGCTGACATTCTCATGCAGTCGCAGACACACGCAAATAAATAGCACTATAATTGTGTGCGCGTAATAACCCGTAAAAGCTCATATATTATCTTGGTGAATTATATTTGCTGATTGAATTACTCCTACCTATTGCCCAAGTGATAGATTTTAATTGATGATATATATTAATTACTATTAAATGCTTAAATGACTCCTAATCAACTCTCTATTCAAATCCCTAGAGAACGTGAATGAATTAATTAGCTCGATCCATGCATATTTCATTATGTTTCTTGTTCTTTTTTTTTCATTTTCCTAAAACTAACTAGTAAGATTGTCTTTTCTTTATAGTAAAATTAAAGAAATTTTAAAAAGAAACTATTTATATCTTCTTTTGTAAAGCTGAAGTCTGCCATCGCTTCACATGGCACTGGATCAGACATAACGTGGATTCTTTACTTGCTCTGAGTTTCTTATGTATGTATATATTCTCTTCCTGCCCTAATGATTGAAAGACTTGCACTTTGCTCTCTTAGTAATTCTTGTTGTCCTTGCCCGGCCCAAACATAAGGACTCCAAATCATATTTCACTGAGACAAAATAATTAATTAAGCTTTGTTTAATTGATACAAATGACTGCATATATCCAGTGAGTTTATTAGTCTATGATGTTTATTCGCTGGCAAGCCAATCAAATTCTGAGAATGTTGGTTGTTTTAATTAATTTCACCAGTTTTGAAAATGAGCGGCGGCCGACAATACACCACTTCCTTAATTAATAGAGTTTTCACACGCATACATAAAATCCTTATTGCTGTAAGTCTAGCTAGCTCTCTCGGCTGTAATCAATTCTGGCATTTTCTAAGAATATAAAAAACCAAGGCAGCTTTACCAACTTTTGTACCAAGCATGCGATGCATACATAACTCGCTCGATCAGATAATATGGAAGAAAGAATAAAAGGATGACAAATCATCTCAGGTAGCTCATGTACATTTTAGCTAGCTATAACTATATAATAATATTGTTTTGGAGATGTTGCTTGCCCTTTCAATTAATTTGCTTCTCTTTTGGCACATATGGCTATGGTTTGTCAAAAAGCAAGTAATAGTAATCATTTCTAAGTAGATGTTAGATTAGACAGATATGGATGTACAAGGAAATTGAAAAGGAAAGGCGCGCCTGAGCTTCTTGTTTAATTCATCATTCTTTTACATGTAAGCTGTTGTACACTACTTTGTGAAAAATCAAAAAGGGTCTTGCACTCATTTTAATTTAGTGTACACTAGTTATTGGTCACATACAAAATTACAAATTACAAGCATGTTATTCCTATATATCACTGTCTTGCTATTGTGGCTTCGGTTTGTACAAAAATTTTCAAATATAGCTTTTTTTAATTAATTAATGATTTAAAATTAAAACAAAAAAAAACAAAAAAGATAGTGTAACATATGTCATTTTATACCTACTATAAATGATACACATAAGAATGTTAGGATGAGGATTAATTAAATGGTGGAAGAGGAAAATGAGTTGAAACAGTTAATACAAATGCAAATAAACTAAGTAAGATGGGGTAAGGAAACACAAATGCCTACAACCATAAAAATCCAATGATCGCCATACAAACCAGCTCATGTGACCACCTGTCTTCTCTTCTTTTCTATATTGGGTGGGGGCTGGTTGGCTGCCCTCCCTCTTCTTTCCTTTTTCTTCTCTTCTTTATCTGGCTAGTTAGTTCCCCCGATCATTTTCCATTTTTCTTCTAAAATCTTTAACTATTAGAGCAGGGAAAGAGCAGTGCTACTATTACTATCTCTATCTCTTGTTACTAGTAATATTTTTCATTCTTAATTTGATTGATTCCATATTCTCAGCTTTTCCTCCATGGCTTCTTCTGATACTCGGACTGTTGTATCAGTATCATCAGATCATCACGCCACCGCTGATCGTGAGGTTAGTTTCTTGATTGACTGGTTTACATATATCCGTGTATAGAGGATCTTGTGCTATATAACTCTCGCATAATATATAATAGAGATTTGTATAGGATATGGGCACATAGCTAGTTATGTACTTTAAGAAAAGTTCACTATCTAGGTTTACTCTGTTGTGTCTCGGACTCGGAGTAAGTATAACTCGTAGAGGCTTTAGGCCAAGAACTTCTTTTTACTTGCGTAAAAAGACTCAAATCTTGCCTTTCTCTCTTGGATGTCACTAGTGCTCTGCATATGTCTAGTTATAGATTGAATCCCAAATGAGTTTTTGCTTTAAAACTATCTGTAGAATATCTGGCAATCAACGTTCAAAGGTATGAGTTAGATTGCATATTTAGATATCTAGTTACGTATCCAAAATTCTTTATTATTAATTAACTTCTTATACAAAAGATGGCAAAGTATATATCTATCAACAATTAACCGTCTTAGCTAGAAAGGTAATTTAAAAATAATCTTAGATAGAAAAACTGCCGCATGCCAAGTTCAGTTAGGCATGTTATACTCTGTATGTTGTCTCAATAGCAGTTAATTGTAGAATAGTATCGGCAAACTCTTTAGTTCGCGGACTACTTGCTGCCACAAAGCAACGTTCTAATTTTTGTACACCTCCCTGCTTTTCCATCTGAAATAGGCTAGACTCAAAAGTTTGGTTCCGCTTATGATATCCAGGTCTTTTCTTTTGTTCTTGTTCCTAAGAAAGAGAGAACAATATCATTACCATGACAATGGCAATCTGATCAACAAGCACAATCACTTATTTTTTAAGAGCCTTTCTGTTTCAGTGAAAGTTTCCTAGCATATGAAAGATTTATTGTCGAAAAATAAAATCTAATCGCTAAGAAATAATAAAAAAAAATTGAAAACATTATCAAAATAACTCAAGAACTGAAAATGTAAAGAACATAACAATGAATTGAAGAAAAAAAAAGCTTTCATTTTTATTGTATTAATTCCTCGAATTTGAGAGTTCTTTCTTGTACAAGATAAAAGTCTATTTAAAGCATTTTAGTAACCAATCGCAACTGTTATTAACAAACTTTTAACCAAAACAAATAACTGATCCAACTAATTAAATTACATACTCAACCGGCTCATCTTTCTCTCAACTTTTTCTAGTCCAACACAAATAACTTCTAACTACTAAAGTTAACAAATTTTGCTTAATGATTTTGATCACATTCAGATTTATAATCTTCAAATTGTGGGAAGAATTCAACTGTACATTTTCTTTGCTTAAGTTTTCCGTGTAAAATAGCTTTTGCTTCTCTGATGCAGACCTATTCTTTCAAGTTGGAAAAGTTTGCTTCTCAAGCCATGTTGAGTTGGAGCTAATATGATTTTGATTTGTTGCAGCCCGTGAAGAAGAAGATAATCGATGAAACTGAAACAAACAAGCTGGAGGATATTCCTCCACTCAAGGACGATGGAAAACAAGATGAAAAGGAAAGGCCTAAAGAAAATAATTCTTCCGAATCAGAACTTCCGATCACTAAATCCAAAGAAACATCTAGTGATAAGAAGAAAGAAGTACCAGTGGTCGCTGAGGTTGAAAAAGTCGAGAATTCCCCTTCTACAGATGTACCTGCTGAAGCTAATATAAAAGTTGCAGATTACTCTGTTTCAGAACCTGCAACATCTGCCATTTTGGATTCTACAAGTAAGGCTGTAGAAGAAAACTCAGAAAAAACAGCAAGTGAAGCAACCGAAAATTTATCAGTGGAGAAGCTGGCAGTTGAAGCATCTAATGCAATGTCAGAGGCAAAAAAAGAGGCTGAAGTAGTGAAAAAAGTAGCAGAGGAGAATCCTGCAGTTGAACTATTACCAGAGGAGAAACCAGCGATTGAAAGAGTGGCGCAAGAGGAAAAACCTGCAGTGCAAGATATAAAAGAGGAGAAACCGGCGGCAATTGAAGCAGTTGATAATGTACAAGAGGAGAAACCAGCAGTTGAAAATGTACAAGAGAGGAAACCAGCTGTTGCAGATGTACAAGTGGAAAATTCAGCTGTTGAAGATGTACAAGAGGAAAAAACAGCAGTTGAAGATGCAAAAGAGGAGAAACTAACAGTTAAAAATGTTCAAGAAGAGAAACCGGCAGTTGAAGATGTACAAGAGGAGAAACCGGCTGTTGAAAGTGTTCCAGAGGAGAAACCAGCACTTGAAGATGTACACGAGGAGAAACCGGCAGTTGAAAGTGTTCTAGAGGAGAAACCAGATGTTGAAGATGTTCACGTAGAGAAATCGGCTGTTGAAGATGTAAAGGAGGAGAAACAGAAACCAACACTTCAAGATGTACAAGAGGAGAAACCCACGGCTGAAGATATACAAGAAGAGAAACCGGCAATTGAAAATGCACAAGAGGAGAAACCAATAGTTGAAGATGTACAAGAGAAGAAACCAACACTTCAAGATGTACAAGAGGAGAAACCGACAAGCAAACATGCACAAGAGGAGAAACCAACAGTTGAAGATGTACAAGAGGAGAAACCAACAGCTGAAGATATACAAGTGGAGAAACCGGCAATTGAAAATGCACAAGAGAAGAAACCAATAGTTGAAAATGTACAAGAGAAGAAACCAACACTTCCAGATGTACAAGAGGAGAAACCGGCAATTGAAAATGCACAAGAGGAGAAACCAATAGTTGAAGATGTACAAGAGCAGAAACCAACACTTCAAGATGTGCAAGAGGAGAAGCCGGCTATCAAACATGCACAAGAGGAGAAACCAACAGTTGAAGATGTACAAAAGCAGAAACCAACATTTGAAGATGTACAAGAGGAGAAACTGGCAAATGAAAATGTACAAGAGCAGAAACCAATAGTTGAAGATGTACAAGAGAAGAAACCAACACTTCAAGATGTACAAGAGGAGAAACCGGCAATCAAACATGCACAAGAGGAGAAGCCAACAGTTGAAGATGAACAAAAGCAGAAACCAACAGCTGAAGATGTACAAGAGGAGAAACCGGCAATTGAAAATGTACAAGAGGAGAAACCAACAGTTGAAGAAGTACAAGAGCAGAAGAAACCAACAGTTGAACATGTACAAGAGGAGAAACCGGCAATTGAAAATGAACAAGATGAGAAACCAACAGTTGAAGAAGTACAAGAGCAGCAACCAACACTTGAAGATGCACAAGAGGAGAAACTGGCAATTGAAAATGTACAAGAAAAGAAACCAACAGTTGAAGATGTACAAGACGAAAAACCAGCAGTTGAAGATGCACAAGAGCAGAAACCAGCACTTGAAGATGCACAGGAAGTAAAATCAGCAACTGAAAATGTACTAGAGGAGAAACCATCAGTTGAAGATGTACGAGTGGAGAAACAAGCAGTTGAGGATGTACAAGAGATGAAACGGGCTATTGAAAATGAAGAACAGGATAAACTTGCAATTGAAGTAGTTGAGAACGTACAAGCGAAGAAACCATCTGTTGAAAATATAAAAGAGGAGAAACTGGCTGTTGAATATGTACAAGAGGTGAAACCGCCAATTGAAAATGTCCAAGTCGAGAAACCAGCAATTGAAGCTGTAGAGAATGCACAAGAGGGGAAACCAGCTGTTGAAAACGTACAAGAGGAGAAACACTCAATTGCAGCAGCAAGAATATCTAGTGACGGAAAAGTTGATGAGGACAAACATACAGATGTAAGAGCTATTGATGCAGATGGAGGGCCGTTGAAGGATGAAGCCACAGTAGCAGAAAAAGTTGCAGAGGTGAAGGAAGATAGGAATGTCAAAACTGAGGAAAAGACTGAAGAGAAGAATGAAAAAACTGAAGAACCAACTAAAAATGAAAGTACCAAAGATGGAGACGTAAGTGGTTCCAGTGTTGCTGCTGAAGTAGCAGGAAAATCTTCAGAGGCAGAGCAGGGTTCTAGAGACGTGGAGGTGGTCAAAGAGAATTTGCCCTCCTCTGTTGAAACTAAAAATGATAAAAATATTGCTGAAAATGCAGCAGAAGCCATAGGAGATGTCAAGGCAGAGGAAACCAAGAAAGCTGAAACAAATTTGGAGGATACGAAAGAAACTGTTGATGATAGGAAAACTGATCCCGCAACCAAGGAGTGCTCTAAAGAAGGTGACGACACAAAAACATCCGGGGATGCGCATACAAAGGAGGTTCTAGTTAAACCTGCACATAAATCATCAGGTAACATACTGTCAAAGGTAAAACACTCAATTGGAAAGGTGAAAAAAGCTATCGTTGGGAAATCTCCGGGCTCCAAAACCCTCCCACCTGAAGCAAAAGGAGATGAAAAAGTCAATTAAATGTGAAGAACATAAAGATAACATTAATGTTGTTATTTGAAATGGTGATTCTGCTATTAGTTGTGGTTTACTTGTCTTGGTATTTCCTTTGCGTTGATGTTTAGGTGCACATAGAAGGGAATGACCATGCACCTTGTTTTATGCGAGGATTTGGAAGATTTTCTTTTCATTGTTTTCTTCATTACGTGTTAGCTACATGCAAAATCTTGTATTGGTTGGTTCCTAGTTCTGGTGAGTGAATGTATTCATTTTCAACTTGAAAGACAATGTATTGATTTGTGTTTCAGATTTTAAATGGTTTTATTTTTTTTTATGTAATCCGCTTTAATTTGATGATAGCGCAGGTTCCTCGTTCAATGAAATATATATTAACATTCTCCAAGCTGTTGGCTTTCTTTTTCTTATTTCTAGAGCTGCATAATGTCTAAGAAATTGGTTTTTCATATCATAGTGTTCTTATATGAGCATACATCTTCTTCTAAAATTAGTACAAAAAACTTGAAATGATGATGGTTGGGTTGGATTAGAATCTTATTTCAGTTAATGAGAATTCTAGATGATTGCTTAAACATTTTATTTTGAAAAGAAATAATGTTATTTAATAAAGGAGAGAATCTAATCGGACCAAGTGTGAAATGATTCATTTTGTTTACGTGACATCTGTAAAAACTCTTCAGGATGTAATTTCAGAAACAGGGTCGGTACTCTTGCTTCTGCTGTACAGTTTGTCTTCTCACTGTTGAATGCTAGAACCAAAGGGCCGACGACGGAATGGAGGTTCACCCTGGGCCTGTTTAGCAGGGGTCTTATTGGGACATCAGAAGTCCCAAAACGACACATGGACTAGTCCATTTCTAAACGAAATGTATGGTAAGAAAAGAATATCCTGAACAAAACGAAAATGGAGGTGAGGTAGATTGATTAATTTCCACATGAATGAATTGCTAATGATGCTAAGATCTCTCGAATTATTTAGATGGTACAAATTTTTGTCTGAAATTTAATGAATGGTAAGCAATTCGTCCAAATGGAAGTAACTAGTCAATTCCATGGGCAATTGACATGGAAGAAGAAATAAGAAACAAAACTGAAGAGTACCTCCAATTAGTTCCCTACTACTAGAGTACTGAACAAGTAAATGGAAATTAATCTATACGTATTGCTAGCTTTATCTTATGTTAGCCCAAATTGAATGTGGACCTCCCTGAATAGATGATGGCAAATGTATGTGGTTAATTAATGTAACCCGCCCACATCAAGTCTTCATGAGCATTGAGATAAAAATGAAAAGTGGAACAGGCAAAGCATGCCTGGAATTGGGATCATGCCCCCCATCCCTAGCATTCTTATATATTTGGTAGAGACATGCATGCTTTACGTGGGCGGGTTAATCAAATATTATGCATTGTCCCTTTTGTTTGACTGACATTAAAATGAAATAAATAGACAGCTTGGACGATTCATTGAGAAAGAGATATATATATAGACAAAGAGAGAGAGAGAGAATTTATGGGATTCATACATGTTATAGGCAGTAGTAATAATGAACAAAGATTATTATTATTATTATTATTATTATTATTATTATTATTATGCAGTATATACGTAGGTAGGAATGGTGGAAAACGTAAATACAGAATTCAGATGGAAGCTGGGAATTTAGGGTTAGTGTTTAGAATCTAATGGTGGGGTAGGTGTGTTTGGCTCCTCGCACGAGGGAGCACCTTTATTTTGTATATTCTCTTTGAAAATATATGCATGTCTTGATGTCTGGATCTCGATATATAGCTAGCTTTCGTTTTGGATAAAATGTAAATGGAAGAGATAAGTTAACTTAAGTTGTACACAAAGTGCAGATTCAATGGGAAAACGAAAGACATTGAAGCGAGAGAAAGATGGGGACATCCATCTAAGGAACGACTTTTTCTTTGTTTAATTAATTATGACATTAATTAATTTCATAATTAATTGCATGTTTTATATATAGCCACCCAGCTAGGTGGATGAGATCAAGAGAGATATGAACGACAAAAGTTTGTAGTCATGTTACTTTTGCACGTGTCTATGCTCGATCATGGGAATATATATAGATTATACTGATAGGGCTAATTTGAATTTAGTTGATTGCATGTCGCTTAAAGTAGGTCTCACTTCTTCTGTTCAAATTGGATTAATTTCTTCCAAATTAATGAAAAAGAATCAAAAACAACTTGAATTCTCCTGGGTGGCTGCCTGCCTACCCTCACTTTTTCTAAATACCAAGTCTCAAACCTAACTCTGTGCTCTTATGTCTCTAGAGGTTACGGACCAAGTTAAGCAATCTCTTCCATGCTGTATACATAATACATCACTAATCTATGTTTATATAGGTTATTTTATTTAATTAGTACTCGTTAACTATTATTAGGTTGGGCATGGACAGAACTAGAAAGATTAATTATGACCCAATTCCAAAGGCTACAGCCAGCTGTCGTAATATTAATATTGTGTCAAAAGAAGCAAAGGATCGATGGATATTAATATATATATATATATATATATGTATGTATGTATAGAGAGAGAGAGAGAGGGAGAGATCTATGGCGCATTAAAACAATAGTAGGAATTAATTTGTAAGCTTGGCTGCATTAATTTCTAACCAAAGAGAAAAAAGGTTCGAGATTCAACTTTGACACGAATGGAAGTTCATTATGATCAAGACTAGACTAGTCTTTGGGTGCTTTGATTAATATCATCAGCTTCAATTTACCTTCCATTTCAAAAAGGTAAAACTAGGGTTATAATGAGTCTTTTTCGCCCTCTAGCACCCAAATTAAATATACTAATTAATTCGTCCACAAAAGAGCATTGAGAATCGACATCACATGCAGCTGTGTTTTTACCGACTTATTTTTGAATTTTATTAAGAAAACACGCACTTGATGGAGAATGAAATTGATTGATTTCCAGATTGGAGCAGAAATTGGAGTAATGAAGGTAAGGTAAGTTTTGCCTCGGAAAGAAAGAAAAAAATTGCTGCTTCATCCGATTTAATAAGATGAGCTAGGATGATTTGATGATGACGCTGCTGTGGTAGTTGGTCTGTTGGTTTATTAAGAGGAGGAGTTTGTAAATGAGTTTAATTACCATATTAATTCAACCAGTCTGGTATGAAAAGACGTGCATCCAGCAATTTCATACCAAGCACATAAAACTCTGTGTGTGTGTGTGTGTGTGTCACTGGTCGAGACGTAGACGTAATCCTGCTGGTTTGCCTCTTATATATAGCTCGACAGCTTAATTTGTCGATGGAGGTGTAGGTTCTAAAATTGGTTTAGAGATGGGCTCACACCAGCTGCCAATTTAATATATATATATATATATATATATATATATATATAAAATCTTAATTAATTAACACTCTAGCCAGCTGCTTCATTCCACAAATTCATCTTATACACTTTTGTTTAGACAGTAACTGCACTATACCATCATCGCTGAATCCATTCCTAGTTTGAATCTGCCTATTCTCAAGTTTTAAAGGAAACAATTTGGAGTTATGAAATCACTATCTAGTTAATTTTGCGGTAATTTCGCATTGTTTTACATTATATGATTACAAATTGCCACCTCCCAGTTCTGCTCAATGTTACGTGTTAGCGTTATATATCGTAATTAGGCACTAGATCTTATCTCATCTTATGTTATTCGTTGAATTTAGGCAATTGAATTTCCCAAACCAAGCTAGGCTAGCTATAAAAGAATAATGAACGGAAATTTGACTCTAATTAACTCTTCCTGTAATTAAGGTGGTCATTTCATTTCAAATATTAGTCAAAAAGAGAGAGCTCAGACCCCAGCCGGTTAATTTAATCAATCACTTACATGATATATCAAATAGGAGTCAGAAAGAAATATTAGAGAAAGCTACGTAGTAAAAGCCGCGTGGACATGTCGGGCACTCTGTGGACAAATCAAACCCACGAAAGCCTCTTGTTGAATTCATGAACTTGCTTGGCTTCGCTTGCTGTCGGGAACTTTTCATTTTTTTTTATTGTTTATTATAGTTTTAAATTTAACTTGATGGGAATGGGAGTACTTTAAATTTGTATATACGTGTAAATGAGGGTAAGCTTCAAGTGGCGGCTTTCTCACTCGTTGGTCGTATCCATATTCTGTAGGTAATGAAATAATGGGAAGCGATCGTCATGGAAGTGGGGGAGGAGGAGGAGGAGCTGCCCATTCATATTCATCTTCAATAGACAGCAGCAACAGCAACTACCCTCCTTTTGTCTCTTCTTCTCTTGCATCGTCATCTGCTTCTGCTTCTTCTTCTCTAGCTCCCGTTTCAAACGACGCCAGAAGAGATTTGAGCACTGATCTAAAACTAGGTCTCAGCATCTCAACTACCTCCAACAATATTAGTAACGTCGACGTTTCTTCCAGTACTTCAACCCAGAGGTAATTTCTACACACATATGCAAGCTATTCAATTTCTTGATAATGGATCATACTTGTTCTGGAATATATATATAGAGAAGTTCACTCGTATGTGATTAGATGTCATACATCTATGTAAATCATATATTAGGGAGCAGAGATTAGATTGGCCGCCGATCAAACCACTATTGAGAAGCACACTTGCAGATCAGAAAGCAGATCATGATCGCCATGGGCATGCATCTTTATTTGTGAAGGTGTACATGGAAGGGATTCCAATTGGTAGAAAACTTGATCTGCTTGCGCATGATGGTTATAATTCACTTATGACTAGTCTTCGCCATATGTTTAGAACCACCATTCTCAGTGAGTAATACAATGCTTTAATTAGCATCATCGAATTAGCCCAAAGTGATGAAAACGAATGTTGAAGATGAGCTTAATTAATTATGTGTAATAGATGAACTTACAGGTCCTGGTGATGTTGATGGTGGTGCTCATAATTCAGAAAAACGCCACCATGTTTTAACTTATGAAGACAAAGAAGGAGATTGGATGATGGTTGGAGATGTACCTTGGGAGTAAGTTACCCTTATTGCATCAATTACTCATCTTTTAATTTTCTTTTCTAATTTTTTTTTCCTTTTTTAAAAAAAATTAATTATTTGTTTTATTCTATATTATAGGATGTTCTTGAACAATGTGAAGAGATTGAAGATTACAAGAGCGGACAAGTGTTAGATTAAGTATAATTAATAAAATTCGTGGATGCATCCGGGGGAATTACACAGTTTAGAGAGTAAAGTGCATAGGATAGAGTAGTTAGTGTCCAAATCCAATATATATGCATACTTAGTGAAGTTATTATGTATGTACAATATCTAGAGACGCAAATTATTGACAGATTTATGAGTAAATGCTATTTAATTATTTCACCAAGCGAAAGCTAATTGTAAGATGTTATTAGCGAGCTACGTGAGCTTTGTACTTACTGAAACTTGTTGAAATTATGTCCATCAAATAACTGAGAATATTTGAAATGAAGTGAAAGAAAAGAAATGAAGAGCGTGAGCTTACAAGTTTCCATATTTTACCATTTCCCTTATAATTGGTTTTTGCATTTGGTTAGGTGCGGATGTGGTCCTCCTGCCGGCCCATGCATATCATCGCATCGCATCATACATACATACATACATATTAAAATGGGTGTGCTCATCTTGCCGGCCCATGCATATCATAGCATCGCATCATACATACATACATACATACATACATACATATTAAAATGGGTGCGCTCATCTATCGTGTCATGCACAACAAAACATTAGTAGGGTTAATCCGCCTGATTATTGAATAAAAGGCTTTTTAATTTAATTATACAACTTAGATTGTGATCATGAGACTCGTATTCATTCTTTCAAACCCGGAAGTCTATGATGCCTGTGCGTTTGGTAGATTATTTTCATATATATATATATATATATATATATATATATGTCAATTGTCATGATGGAAGTAAGGCGAACCAGACAAAGACACTCTGTAATTTTCAAAGCAGCTACTAGCAGGACAAGGACTTTGAGAAACTGGCTGAGCCAGGTCAGGCCATCCCCACCCATAAGACATCCAACACTAATGATACATGGAAAACAATGATTTATTAGCAGAAACTCACCCCTCTATTTTAAATTAACAATCATCATGATCATGAACCCTGACAGAACTAATTGTTCCAGTTGATCTCAATGCATGAACGAACAAGTGTGCCACATAATTGAATTCAAGCTTGTATAATCAACAATAGTTACTCTTCAATAATAATAATAATACTAATACATTATTTATTCATTTAATTAAGTGTGTGTAACCATTTTTTGAATATCAAGGACAATTACAATTGCTAAACTTTTCACACTCAATTAAAAAAAAAGAATTAACTTCATACAAATAATATAATTCTTAATTCTTTTTCTTTTTATTTAAAAATAAATTCAATTTTCTCGTTAAAAATTCTTGTTATAATTAGAGTTATTATATTTATAAATTTATTTCTAGTTATTTATAAGAATAAAAATTAGACAATTTTTTATTGTCCTATAATTTTTAACCATCCTTCAACTCAGATTATTTTTTATATTAGTAATGGATGTATTTATTTACTTTTTGGATTGATTAAATAAAATTAATGTGGTTAAATAAAGTTCACATATTAAATATTCCAATAACAACATGGAAAATGGATTTGTTGGAGTAAATACTTTCATTTTTTCTTTTAATTATATTGATGAAGGATAACATTACTATTTTATAAAATTTAAATCCTCTAAATCAACTACTTATTTTTCTCCTTTTTTTTTAAGACTGTCAGATGGTTAATGGAAGACAATCAAATGGGCTGGGCCTTATGTAGGAACTAAATCGACCATTACGGGGAATATACAGAGATATGGGCTGGAGAGGACTAATAACAGAGCTGGAGATACTGAATCGAGGCAATAAGGGTAATATACAACGAAATGAACTACACCATCAGACGACAACGTTTAACGGGAGTCTTCTCCTACCACGCCAAGCTTGAACCCCTACGATTTTCGTATGAAATCTGATTTCAACTCTGTTAAGTCTTCGTTTCTTGTCTTGTTAGCCTCTTACAATCTGCAATCCAAATGAAACTTCCAGCAACGTCGTCTTCAAAAGCCCCCGTCAAGTTCAGAATGTAAGCGTCTTCTTCTGTTTCTTCTTCTTCTTTCTTTTTCTCTCTCTAAAAAAAAAGAAATTTAATAACTAATTCAGAGTAATCATAAAAGGCCAACGGCGGACAATTTAGTGCCAATTCGATTGGACATAGAGACGGAGGGGCAGCGCTACAAAGATGCTTTCACTTGGAATCCTTCTGGTAATTCATCATTACTTCATTCTATTTCAAGTTTCAATTTTTAATTTCTTTTCTCAAAGTGTTTATTCTTAACATTTTTTTAAATTTTAAATAATAAAAAGATCAAGATTCGGAGGTTGTGGTGTTCGCAAAGAGAACTGTTAAAGATTTGAAACTTCCTCCTCAATTCATTACTCAGATAGCTCAATCCATTCAGGTAATTTTACTCCATCGATGCATTTCATTCCCTTTTTTTTTAACTTAGTTGTAATTTTATTCTTGTTATTTATTGGTGTTCATTTATTAGTCCCAGCTTACTGAGTTTAGATCATATGAAGGTCAAGACATGTACACAGCCGAGAAAATTGTTCCCATCAAGGTTTTCTTTTTGCTCTCAATTTTTTTCCGTCTGTTCATATATTTTGAATTGCTGATAGCATGTATTTTTATTTGTGGTGCTTCTTCCCTCTTCTCAGCTTGATCTTCGAGTGAATCATACTCTTATCAAGGATCAGTTTTTGTGGGTGAGATCAGAGAATTGCTTTTGTTGCATGACTGTAAATAATTTGCATCCTTTTTTCCCATCATCCTGATTTTGGTTGTTATACATTCCTCCGTTATTATTCATTTTCAGGACTTGAACAATTATGAGAGTGATCCCGAAGAATTTGCTAGAACCTTCTGCAAAGATATGGCCATTGAAGACCCCGAAGTTGGGGTAAGTTAGTCAATAGTTAAGTAGAAAGCTGCTCTAGTGGGTTCTATTCTATGTTTTGTCAATTGCTGAGGTAGAAATTGGCATCTGATTGTGTGGTTATCACGCTTGTTCCTGCATGTTATAAAGGAAGAAGATAAAGTTGTTGGAAAAGATATAGCTCCTTTTCTTTTCCCTCTATTTTAGAATTCTTGAGAACTTACTGATGCATAAGATAAACTTTTTTGTTTATGCTTTGCAGCCTGCAGTTGCCTTTGCAATCAGGGAACAGCTTTACGAGGTTATGCTTATACTCTCTTTGAGCTAGCATGTCTTTTTGGTGGATATCTGGTATTTGGTTTCCTTATGCAGTGTTTATGGTTTTTCATGCTGTAGATTGCAATTCAGAGTGTAGCTTCAGCAAGAGAAATCAAAATAAACAACAAGAAGGGTCGTCGGGGAGCAGAGCATGCTTTTGCCAGGTTTGTTTTTACTGTACCAAAATAAGTGGTTTGACAGTTAGATGTTATGAATTCAGTTTGCAGAAATCTCAAGCAAAGTTCTTCGTGTGTTGTGTGTCACTGACGCAATTATACTCTCTTTTTTTTTCCCCCTCTCCTTTCCAGTAAACCAGGTGGCAGTGCGTTGGACTTGATGAAGTTATTCCGATACAATTCCAGTGTGGTTAGGTTTGTATATTCATTTTATACTACATTTAGTTGGGAAAGTATTTCTGTGCTGAAACATGAATATTTTAGCAAGTATCACCTTATGCTGATTGGTAAATTGCACGATTGTTCTATTTCAAGGTAAACTATCTTACATTTATACTACAGGCATGTCACATGAATATTTGGTTGAGTCATTGTCTCATGCTTGCATCAAAAAAAGGCAATTAGTTTTTCAATAACCAAAGCTTTTCTCAAGTTGCACCACAAAAATGTTGCAATATCACTTCCCAACATTTAACAAAAATGCTGAAAAATGGGGGCATTTCTCTGTTTACTCTCGAATTTCTAAGCTGGCAAATTGGAGGGACACTTGTTATAATCATTTCTAATGATTAGCATAAAAGGGTTTTCCTCTTTGAGAATTTCTGTACAAGATTCATCATTCCTGGATCTTGAAATTTCCATCCCCACTTTAACGTGTGTTGTTTCGTGGTGTAAGTTGTTTCTGTGTTATGCAAGTTCCTTCAAATTCTGTCATGACTACATGATTTGATTTTTTGGTTTCAAATGCATCAGGAAACGAAAGGAGTGGGATGTTTACGAGCCTATTGTTGACATTTTATCAAATGAGGAAGTGGATGTCCTCGAAGCAAGAGAAGAGAGAAACATGCGTTGAACTAAAATATCAAAAGCTATGCCTTGTCTTCGGGAAAGAGAAAAATTGTACTAGATGTATGTCTGTTTCCCGTTTTCTTTGTTGTTTTTCCTGCAGGCTTAAATCTTGTAGGCAGAAATAGAATGCTTCAGATATTGGGCCTAATTACAAAACTTGCCATTTCTGTGATTCTCAAATGGATCACTAGAATCGCGGCAAACAGGTTTGAGAAAATCTCTTCCATATTTGATCAGAATCCTAATCATTGTGCACAAGGCAGAAGAATAGTTTGTTAGGAATATCACAAAAATTACTTATCATTTGTATGCAGTGGCGTGAGGACGAAAGCCTTTGATCGTGTTTAAATGTCACATAAAATAAATCACACCCCTTTCCCTACTCATTGTGATCCGTGTTGGAATCTGAAACATTTTTTGTACTGCTTTAAAAATTTCTATCAGATGAACTGTTGGCACATGGTAAAAGCTCTTTGATTCATTTTTTTCCTGGACACTGACAAACGTCCAATGTTATCCTAAGTCATTCTGTCGTAGATCTCGATCTGCTAAGGAAATGAATTAATTATTGATTAGAGGGCACAGGTGAGGTATGAACATCTGAAAAGTTTGTACACTTTGCGTCGTGTTATGCCGTAATGGATGCTAAAAACAGAAGTACGTATAAGCTCGTATGTTATGTACATGGACCTGCGCAGTCTCATTCAATATCTATCTCTTCCATTCGTAACTGTAAATTGAATTCATGACCTGAAATTGATTAATCATCAGCTGCTTCATCCATGCATTTCATGTTTACAACACCAACTTGACAAAGAAACTTTCTTTCTCGTATTTATATATATTGATTGATTGTGAGCCAGTTTCATCTAGTCCACCTCTTTAATGATTGGGGACAAAAAAAAACGCACGCATATACAACTAGTTTTGTGGAAATCTAAATCTCGCCGTGCTTGCATTGATCACGGGGATTCATCTTGACTTAATAAAATCAAGAAAACAAAAAAAGCTAAAAAAAAATACAAAGTTTTAACTGCCACCACACTTGGACTTAAAAGGGACAACCCAGAAAATCTGCCTTGCCAGCTCTCTTTTAGCCACTGCCACCTCTTGAACAAAACAAAAAGATGAGACGACTGACATATTATATCTACAAAGGATACATACATATACCAAGATCCATGAGAATTTTGGAAAACATGGCCGATACATATACCAATACGTGAGGGTGAGGTAGTGATGGTGACGGCGGCATATATAAACGTATAGATATATCAAGCGGTAACATTGCAGGCTGCAGACTTGGACTTGTCGAGCATTGACGACATTACTTGAACATCTTCATAAGCACATGGCATCACCTCACCGTGCAGATCCATTGCACGGTTGTCATGTTCTGCATTTTTACAAATTAACCAACCTATTTGTTAAGAATTTATATATATATATATATATATATATCTATGTAAAGATTGTATACGATTGATTAGGGATGATAATGAATTGTTGACTTATCAAGTAATTAAGTGAAGTACCTGGCCGAGACTTTTTATCGCGGGATGCAGGCTGCTGGTTGAAGAAAGTGCAAGCTTTTCTAAATGGGGATGTAATGGTTTTCTTCCAAGAAGCCATTTTAATTTGTACAAATAAGAATGAATAAGATGAAAGTGGGATTTGGTTTGGTTAGGACTTATAGAGTTGTTTGTTTGTCTCTAGACTTGGAAAGAAGAGGATGGATGTAAAGATAGGGGTGGTAGGCAAAAAGAAAATTAGAGCAAGGAAGGCAAGATCCGTGAGATGAGCGAAGAGTATCACTCCTAAGTTTAATATTTAAAATTTCTTACCTGAATTGTTCTTGTCCGACTGCACCAAAGCACATGGGGCACGAGTCGCTTCCCAGCAGGAACCTTACACGAAAATGTCTTTACTTTCTTCAATGTCTTGTCCTCTCCTCCCAATCCCAATATTAATTACCAGCCGCTCATCTCCTCTTTTTTTACGGCGTTTTAACTTCCACGCCTATGTGTCAATCATCATTTTATTGGAACTGCACACTACACCACTTATTCATGTTAATGTTGCATACGTTGTCCACAAATTAATTTGAAGATATATGCATGTACGTGATAAGAAAATGGTTGCTGAGAAGAAGAAAGTATGAGCCATACCTTGTAATGAATTCATAGACAGGCCTACAGTTCTATCACTGAAAATGGAACAATTATATATACAGAGAGAGACAACCAGCATCGAGTGTTGTAGTTATCCAGAAAATTATTTAATGAATTAACTTAGCAATCAGTATACATCCCCCTGTAATCCTTCCAATTTAAATTATTTGCGTCTTCATACCATGTATATACATAAAACCCAATATTTGATCAGACATAGATGTTATCAAACTATTTAAACCAATAATTTTAACCATCTTATGTGATTAGTACCAAGAACTATGAATATATGTGTCAGTGGTTTTCACATGCAGATGGGTTATTTGCTGTCCGTTAAACTAATAATAATAAACTCCGTTGTCAATAAACGATGTAGTTGCACCAGGAGGAAGCATCAATTTGGGGGTTGAGGGAGGGGGGGTGTGGTGTGGTGGTGTGTGTGAAAAAGGAAGAGAAAAGGAAGAGAAAAGGAAGAGAAAAGAAAAGGGAAGAAGTGTGGAAAAGGAGAAGAAAGGACTAAAGTGTCTAATTAAAAAGATTCATAATTAATGTAATAATAATTCTCGACTGGCCTGGCCTGGAAGTAGAAAGCAAAAGTAGAGGACCAGGATGTTTATGCTTTCTCCATGTTTTACAACCATCATTTATTACTTCTTAACTCGTCTTATCAATGAATCTTGACCGTCCAATTGTTGTAACTTAGCCTTCTACAGTCTCCTGTCCCGAGACTTCCTCCCCACCCATCAGTGCTTGCTAGCTAGCTTAGCTTCCGCTATAAATATACCAGATATTTCATCCCATCTTGCATCCCGAATTCAATCGACTACTGATGGCAGGATACAGCAGGCAACGGAAATCTTCTTCTTGCTTCTCTGTATTCAACATATTCAAGGCCTGCTGTTCCTACGGCGGAGATGATATGAGCGAAGATGGCTATTACGTGAGAAGGATATGTAAAAGTGATGAAGATGGAAGATTTTCAATTGCTGAACCTGGTATTGATCGCAAAGCTTCAGCTTTCATCGCCAGATTCTATGAAAGTCGTGTTTCTCTTGCTGCTTAATTAGTTGCTTCCATATACTATTATCCTTCCACCGTTTGTTATGTTTTTCAATTAGTTTCTTAGTAATTGACTTAACGTGATGAGATGACCCCCTTACTTCCAAATTTGTACGTAGGCTATAATAATAATGAGAACAATAATTAATATTAATGTTGAACGGTTATTATTTCGTTCGTTTCATTTATTGGCTTCTTGATATTCTTTTCCTCTTCTATAATCTGCTCATACATTATATGTCCAGAATCCATATAGTGCTCAACCATTTCACAGGATTAAAGCTGGCTATAGCTTCAAGTTCAACCACAGAGGAATTCTTGTCATATTCGAGAACATGGGATGGTAAAGAAAAACCTAGCTAGCTTTTAATTCGTTTTGCCGAATGCATCAGTTTTAACTGAATCTAGCTAGCCGGCGTCAATCTATGGTATAGCTGTAATTGGTGGCGGCGCCACATCGCCAAAGCCAGATATTTAGCGGACTTGTATTGTACATTAGTAGTTAGGAGAAAGAGACAAAAAAACGAATTAGATTACAGTAAAGGGCATGCATGCGCTGTAGGGTAAAAGAATAAGAGACGAGAGTCAAGCCCCACTAGCAACAGGCTGTTCTCTGTTGTTTCCTTTTCTTTAAGAAAAGAAAAAAAAACATTGCCGTACACGATGTACGTCTGTGACTCTGTATAACCTTGATTCCTTTGGTTCTGTCCCGTCCTTCCCGATTTTGGCATCATATTCCATTTTCCTACTCTCTGCCAGCGCAAACAATCAACATTTCATTACGTTAATTCTGACGCATTACAGTGGCGATTGATTACAACTGAACATCATGACATAATTAAACATATGAAATAACAATATTGATTTTGGAGCGGTTAAGTTAATCGGAATAAGTCATTTCATTTAATACGTATTTTCAACTAGCTAGTAATTGAGAAGCGACGGTCAGATTGTTTGGCTTAACTTCCCCGATTAAAACCAAAGCTTGTTCATCCAAAATCGAAATTAAGTTGAACATTCTTCGCTTTTGATAGCTATTTGAAGATATATATATATATATAATTTTAATTACGCGCCTGAAGTTGGCAATTAGGGGGGTAATTTTTCATTTGTATTTGCGTGGATGAGTATATAATATAAATCACTTTGTAAAGCGTTGGCAATTAATGATTAAGATGGGAAGATGCCGTTCCATTTCCCATACACGCGTGCACTGACACATATTAGATATATGTGGAATATATGTATAGTATCCTTAACCAAAAATATTTCTACCAAGTTTGCTCGGGTGGTGTACTTTCAATATTCGACTTCCTGGTTGGTATGTCGTAGAGCTACCTACGTACCCAAATGTGGATTCTCCGTACACTATACTTAGTTCAAATATACAATGTTCAGCCATATATATAATTTAATCCACTGACTTTAAGACAGGTAAGTTGTCGTGCTCTAATATATAGCAGATATTCCAGAGTAAGTTATTAGTGATCAAAGAAGGAATTATAATAACAGTGAAAAGGTTTTGTTGTCTCAGGGATTATAATGGTAACTCATGCATCGCTGGTCCAGACTAATTAACCAAACATATAAATCTAAATATGCCTATGACCTTTGACAGTGGTCCTAAACCCCAAGGAAAATAAAATTGTTGTGGTGAAAGGTGAATGCAAATTATATATCTACATAGGCTAGCTAGAATACTGTACGAATATATACTTTGTTGTTTATTAATATATGTGGCTTTTTTTCCATCAAGTGAAACAATTAATCAATGTCAGAATGCCAGGCTAAAAGTAACGCTCTCTTAAGGTACCATTCCGCTTTTGTTTAGGCAAGCACCGTACATGGAAGGATGACCATTCATTAATTCGAATGTAAATGCAACCTTTTCGGATCCTTCTGAGAGGGCTCCTTTTATCCAGTGTAGTTTTAACTAAGCTTCCATATTTCCACCGAATGGAGTTTCTAATTAGCTACTATGAACAAATTTAAATAACTAAGCTCTTCTGGCAAATAGTCATCCATCTATATTTTGAGTACATTTGAAATGAGGATATATTTTAATTTTAAATCCACAATAAATTTTACATAACACACGTACACAAAAAAAGTACTTATAATAACAAATTATAAAGACCTAGCACACATACACATACTGTAGCTTCTTGTACATAATTAATTAGTTAAAGTAATTTGCAGAAGGTAGGTACAGCTAGTGTACGATTTGAAGCTCTCTCTCTCTCTCTCTCTTCGAATCATATTTTGAATACAGCTTGCGAGATATACTTTATCGGTTGTTAAACTAAACCCTTGTACATTATATATATATATATATATGTATGTATATATATCATTTCGTTGCTTTGTTAGTGACAGTTGCAATGCACCGCGTAATTGAGAATTATATACATAGATCTATCTATCTATCTATATATATATATATATCAAAAGTAAACGAGCAAAGCTAACGAGCTAGCTAGCTCTATATGTAAGCATATATACGATGGATGGCAACGCAATACTGCATTGGCTGTTAAGTAACCTGCCCTGCCCTGCAGGTTACTTTTGATTTGGAAGAAAGTACCCTCCCCTCCACTCCCCACTCCTTTCTTTTAATTAATTGATTCCCAACTGCAGTGCATTCAAGCTGTCTGTAACCTTTTCTAGGCACAAACGATTAATACATGCATTTTCTCAACTTTAAGCTAGCTAAGAGTTTGGCATGTGCACGTATTTATATGCATGCTCTTCAATTATACACATGCCGCTCGTTGGGTCCTAATTAATTAATATATCACTATTCTAACATTTTCGTGCTATAATGTTGTTGTTTGCTTGTGGCCCTTAAATCAGAATAACATTTACTAAAAGAATCAGGCTAGCAGTACAAGCACAGTGCATACGAGATGAAGAGCATCCAATATGGATGGCAATTAATTAGATGGGTTTTATATTTCCAATTAGGCCCAATATCTTAGTAGTGGGTCAGGTCAGGTCAGGTTAGGTCAACAGTCAGAGCCCGAAGGCTTGTTTTGTAGAAAAGCTTCGTCATCTCAGACCCAGAATCGAAGCGACAAATCTATCCAATATTATGCAGATGGAGATGCGACGTGGACTAATATAGGAGCTGTGGCCTATGCTAATACTTGTTTTGTTGTTTGTGGCTGTAGACCGGTCACTTTGCATAATATAATTGGTCCGATGCAACCGTGTCAAATGGTGACACCACTGGGGGGACGGTGTTCGTTGAGGAGAATGGTTGCTGAAGCAAGCAAGCGACTGTGTAAATGGAAGATAAAACGCAAACGCAAATCTCTTTTTTATAATTATGAACTATTATTATTATCATTTAGTTTGGCGTTCGCCTGCTATTCCCCACCACACTTACAAATTGCTACACCCTATCTACCTTGTTTACTATATTCCACATGATCATCTATCGACAACCATTATTTCAATTTTAAGGAAAAAGAAAATAAACTCTTCTCTTTTTTTTCAATTTCATGGAGCAATCATCATCATCAGACAAGAAGACGGCAGCATTGGATGCTCCGTTAGCCGCAATAGGCTTTGAAATTGAGGAATTGACGCCACAAAGAGTCACCGGCCACCTTCACGTTACCCTGAAGTCCTGTCAGGTTTTCTTTCTTTATTTTTGTTCTCTCCTTCTACCAATTTCTTCATCTCTTCTTCTTCTTCTTGTTCTTGGCATTTGGATTTTCAATTTTCATGATTTTGGTTCACAATTATTTGCCATGACAGCCATTCAAGGTGTTACACGGCGGGGTATCAGCCTTGATTTCCGAGTCACTTGCCAGCGTTGGAGCTCATATGGCTTCTGGTTTTCAAAGAGTTGCTGGTATCCAACTTAGTATTAATCATTTGAAACGCGCTGAGCTAGGTGACCTTGTCTTTGCCGAAGCAACACCTGTCAATCTTGGAAAGAACATTCAGGTACTTTTCTTCTTTTTCCATTGCTGCTGTTCTACTTTTCTTGTTCTTTAGTGAACGCCAATTCTTAATGTAGATCGCTCACTTTTTGTAGTTTTAGTTTCAAATTCTTAGCACATCACTTCTAAACATACCCCATCATAGCCTGTCACCGGTCACCTTCCCGTTACCCAAAAGTCCTGTTAGGTTTTCTTTCTTTATTTTTGTTCTCTCCTTCTACCAATTTCTTCTATCTTCTTTTTATGCCCCAATGTAGAACCATATATCTTGTATTCTGATTCATGTTCATTTGAAAAGGTATGGCAAGTTCGACTTTGGAAAGTTGATCCTTCGAACTCTCAGATCAAATCGTTGGTATCATCATCTACTGTCACCCTTATAACAAACCTGCCTGTGTCATACCATGTTAGAGACGCTGGAGAAAAACTCAAGAAGTATGCCAAATTGTGAATAAATTTGAGGATTTTTTATTTTCTATTTCAATCTGAGACACTAACAATGCAATAACCAAATCAAAAGAAGATGTACAGTAAATTTACACTGCCAATTCACCACACAATCTGCACAAGGATTACAACACAGATTTAGATTAGAGTAGCAGCGTGTTCATAATTGGTCAGTTGCTTGGAAAATAATGAGTCTTGCAAGGACTACAAAGTTTATGCACATACTTTGTCTTGATCACATTAGTACAGGAACTTATGTATACTCTTTACAATCCTGATTTGCCAAATATTATTCTTCAGACCTGCACGACTTCAAGTATACACAGTAGGGAAGCCTCCCGATCAGGCCAACATATCTCACCGCCATTTTAGCTAAATTTTTCTGCGCAATCACATGAATCACGTTGTCAGTAAACCCTTCCTGGAGCTCACTCTTTCACTGCCATAATTGCAACTGCATTTACTGAGGCTTTGTTTGGTATTGTAGTGATTCTTTCTGTTTTTAAAAGCAAAGTTAAAAAAAAATTTGGTTAACAACTTCTAGTAGCGCCACTCATTTTGGCACTAATATAACATACAATATTTCATTTTTATAATAGCTATGGCTTAAAATTCGCTACACCTGAATACCAAACAAAGCCTAAGTCAAGTTGATTTTGGCTTAAATCACAAGCTAGCACAATGTTGTTATATGTAGCTAATGAATTGAACTGAAACCAAGCCTACAAACTCCTAGTACTTGACCATTCACACTTCCAGAACCATTTGTGCTATCCCTCACAGCTCCAAACATATGGGCCGATAGCTCATCCAGAATGCCTATTGATGCTTTTCTTTCAACTGATAACCAGCTGTGAGGAGATAGCAGACATTGATATCATTCCAAAATTTTCAAAGGAATCAGAGACGTTGCAGCAATGATCACAACCCATAGCTGATTCATTTTCCGGCCAAGCAGCCTACAGTTGCGCACTTTTCACTCAAGTTTCCGACAAACCGAATTTGGTGACTTTGGGGAACAGAATTGTATGCCTCGATTTCCTAGTTTGCAAATCACGCACAAGGGACTATATAAAGAACTTGAATAAAATTTTGCAACTCCTCATGCGATCAACCGATCATTTCAACACACAGCACATGCTGCCTAAAGAGCAAGTTTCCAAGCAGATCACATTACTAGATCACATCTTACAGCAATTCATATCATAGAAAATTCAGTAATAACTATCACCAAAGCCAAGTGAACTGAAGTCAGTCGACAATTGGGTTGCTTCTGCCTGTGGAAGAACTGGGTTTATTTTTGCTGCTTTTCTAGGCATATTGACTCCGCCAAATTTTTTGCCTTGAAAATATAAATTAATCATAAAAGTGCAAGTACAAGGTCCACATCAGTCAATGCAATGACATACGAGAAAATGAATACCTACCTGAGATTGCCAAGTTGTTGAGTCAATTCGTTGATCTCCAAACCAGAAAGTTTGAGGAAGACAAAGTTCCAGATACCTCTTCAGAAACCATCTTGGACAATTTATCCGCCAAGACTACCAATTTCTTCGAAGCCTAAAACGGGATTTCGCGCAAAGCAAAAGCAAAAAGCATGAGACACAACTTTGTGTTAATGCTTTGATCTCTCACCAACAAGAACTGCTCAAACCAGAAAGTTTAAAGCTCAAGAAAACAGAAAGAAAATCAAAATGAAGAACAGATCAAGAAGGCGATGCAAGTTCAAGAGAAAACGTTCTCTTGCCGTGAATTTTATTCCACTCATGTATATACAGATTGCAAGTTCTCAGCGTTATGTAATTTCCAGCAACCTATCAAAGTCAAATCTTGATAACTATCTTCAACTGACTATAACAATTGTATAACTTCCAAAGAAGAAACTAACAACTACTTTTCCAGATCACTAATCAAGCTCAGCAGCTTGATCTGCAGAACTTCATTTCAAGCTTTAACAATCTTGAGAATTTGAATCACCAATTCAAACTTTGAATGATTGAAATTATAAATAACAATTGATAAAACAACTTACAATCATAGTGGGAACGGAAATTACAGCCAAGGAGAATATTCCCCCAACTGCCTGCAACCAAAGCAAAAATTATGTAAATAGATCAAAGATTGCAAATTTAATTAGGAAATACTGTGGAGAGGACAAGGAGAAGAGAGAAGGGATAATTCAGGTGGGTTTTTGACGGCATTAATGAAGGGCGGCGGCGACGCGGCTGATGAAGAAGACAGAAAGGAGAATTGATGTTGGCTAACTGTAACATCGGCATCATTAAACTTGGAAATTGATGCTACAGGTACAGGGGAAATGCTGCTTCTCCCTGCTCTTGAAAGCTGTGAAATAAGAACTTGGTCGTTGATGGCCGCCACGACTGGGTTGGTTGTGATGAAAGACGAAGAGTTGGAGAACAGCCAGCAGCCCACATGCTCCTCCCTGTCCACAATAATACGAACTAACTATTCTAATGAAGTGTACATACTAATCGATACATGGGCAACTAAACGAGTCACCTTTTGGCGGGCAAAATATATGGAGGATAATATTATGGAAGTGCATCATTTAGTTGCCAAATTAAATTTAATGAAGAAAAAAAATTTAATTCCTAAAATTAAGATGTTTACCGAATAATAAACCTTCTCCCAAAAATCTCACTGATATAAGAAGCATAACGTTGACATTAATCACCATTCACAGCAGAATCTTGCTGCTATCACATCACTCGAGAAGAACAAACCGTTGTTGCAAAATCTCCATCCTTTTAACCGTCCTCAGCGTCGGGTCGAACCCAATTTGCAGAAAGCAAAGTAAAAAAACGCCCAGAGTAAATGTATATGCAGGTGAACATGTTATAATAATATTCCATCTGTGGACCACAACTTTCTTCCTTCATAATTATTTCATTTTGGGATTTCCACATTGAATTGTGCTTTGCTCATCTCAGCAAATTTCCGTATATTTCGATTTCTTTCCAGCACTTTTCGGGGTCCCAACATCTACATCCACATCACTATGGAGGAAGCTAAAGGTAAATATCTCTCTCTCTTTCCTTGCCTCTCTGTGAAAAGTTTCTATTTTTCTTTTGAATTAGTTAGATTTTCCTACTTTTTCTTTTTCTTGTTACTGGGTTTCTAGTTTTGCTTCTATGTACAGTAGAATAGTTCTTTGGACTCTTTGGTTTTAAATCCAATCCTGTGATTATGATTCTGGTTCAGTATTCTGCATGCCTATTTTGATTACTATATTCTGATACCTTACCAGTTTAACTTCTCTTTCAATTTATAAAATATTATGTTGAACTTAATGGACTGCTCCATTTTCAATTGGAATCTTTATTTTTTCTAATGACTCTCGCTAGATAGAAATTGTTATTCTTTAGCATAAAATGAACTGGGTTCTGCAGAATTATTTGATCAAATCCAATGTATTTATAATTACTACTTAGTTGAATTTTGTTAAGTTGGATTCTGTAAAAATGTCATCTTTTTCTACTTGATGATTCCAATGGGGAAACCAAGGCTGGAACTAGATCTACGGCTTCTGCATTTGATGGTCATCAGAAAGGTATTACCTTTGATTCAATCAGCCTTTGTTTGTGATTTGGCTTCATTCTCTATTGTTTTTATTGGTTGTATTTTGTTTTTATTGCTCAACGAGCTGTACAGGATAGAGATCACAAATTCTTAAGAAAAGCAGTTGAAGAAGCATATGAAGGGGTTGAATCTGGCGATGGATGTGCGTTTGGTGGTGCTGTTGTGCGTAACGATGAACTTGTTGTCAGTTGTGACAACAAGGTTTTGAAGCACACAGATCCTAATGCCCATGTAGAAGTGACGGCAGTGAGAGAGGTTTGGCAGCCCCATTCCGATCTGCTCTTTTGATACTGAAGACGAATGAACATATCAGGGAAATGCTTCTCCGTTGTGCTATCATCATAACTGAGCATTTATCAACATTGCTGCTTATCAGATAGCACATCAACATTGTAAGTTACATAAGAGTATTATAAGCAATTATTGAACAACTGTATTAGAACTGAAGCCAATGCTTCAGAATGGAAGACTGTTAGTTACAACCAATTAAAGGGGAACAGAACATATCAAATCAATACATCCTGAATTTTTCCTTCGTCTTCTCAAAGACATGTTCTGCTATGGCAGCTCCATTCCCATCTGCTATTTTGTTCTCCGCTGAGCCTTCTGATAGAAGCCAGTTGCCCTTAATGCATCTGCGATTAAATCATCAAACCCAATGGCAAGGGCTGCCTCGGCCTTGGCCCCATAAACCATCCTCTGTTTCACATCAAAGTGTTATAACATATTACGCTCAATGCCTGAATCAACATGATGGATAGAGATGAAAAAGGGCAAAGTATTTTAACCTTGATTCGCCATGGGGCAAGGCTCGCAGGATGCATATATTTCAGTCTGAAAGCTCAATCTTGTGAGCTTTTTGCATGCCAGGTAAAAAGTACCATCACAAGAGAGTAAGACGACTAGAATGCTTGAAGAAACAAAAAATGGTGAAGATTAGGCTGTTTTCAGGGGCATTAATGAGTAAAAGATGACCGAGCATGCTGATTATTGGTTAAAGAAATTAAAGCAATAGTGCTTAATATAGGGATTGCCTGAAATTTACATGAATGGATCCACAAGGTCTGACACGGTAACTATAAATCTCTGTATTGTATTCAAGCCCAAACTATTATTTATTTTTTTTTCTTTAAGAAGAAGAAGAAGAAGCAAATCTGATCTGATACGTCAGACTAGTTGTCTTTATCTCTCACATCAGAAGGCGAAGATGTATTGCAGTGAAGACTTAGTGTCAAGACTTTTTGTGAAGCACTACCGCTCACAACATCTAATGAACGTAAATCATGCCTTGCCAACTCACATGATTCTTGACCGTCATGCTGTGTTGTGGTTTGCTGAATATTTTAGTTGAGTCAATTAAATTTACCATCTTCTAAATAAATGGGAAACGTAATATCTGAAATATGAGCGCGTTTCACATTAATGCCAAGAGGAAAGATCGTACACATACAGGTAGGACGACGACAATTGAAGACCCAAATACAGTGAATTATTTATTATATATGGTCTGATATATTTGGAACTGACACTCGACAATTGGGAGACACTCAACATCCACAAGTTCGTTCAAGAACATCCAGGAATGGTCTAGAAAGTTCAACAAATTGTTTCAGCTGGTGTTCACATTCAATTAGTCGTTTTTTTTTCATACAAAGTTTTTATCACTTGGAATTTAAAAAAAAACTAAAACTCTGATCCACGTATCAGACCTCTAAAATCAATTAGAGTAATTTTTTGTCTATTCTTCACGGCCACGGAGTATGTGTTTCAAACATATTATGTTCTTTGTATGAGGTCCAATTGAATGTTCATTTTATATGCACGGCCGGAGTACATACACACATACATAACCCATGTATGAAATCCCCTAGGCCCCTTTCTCTTCTGCCCACAACTGACGTGCACTGCGGGCAAGATTATAACGACGGTGCGAGAATGTATAATAAGAATTCTATTTCTTGGTATTAAGGAATTAGATGATATATTGATCCAAGGAAAGGAAAGAAATGACAATTAATCTTTCATAATCCTGAGGGCGAATGAGAATATCAACAAAAAACTATGTTCACTCCCATGATTCAATATTAGAAAACAAAATTGAATGAGAATATGTCATTCGAAAATAATAAAAAGAAAAAATATAGTGTAAATGGGGTTTTCATATTTCAACGAGGCAGCCAACAAAGTCGCTGCTGTGCTGATGGGGGTTCAATCACCAATGGCAATGTTTCCAGGTAAATTATCACTATTACTTAAACCACTTTTTCGGTGGAACCCAAACTTACAATAAAAGGGTTTGCAACGCCAAAAGCCTGATGGGGGCGCATGGCCTAGCCATAATCTCACTCTCCACTCTTCATATGCTGAAGGCCATGCATGAATTACATTAGACTTGGTCACTCGACTTTTCAAAAGTCATCGTGTTCAGCCCGGTTTTAATTCCAAAGCCAATTAATGAAATTTTTTAATTCGGTCTTGCAAGGTTCCAAGGGTCAGTTGTCAGTCACTTCCAGGAGGAGTGAGGTGCGGTTTTCCAATAGAACTAGTACCTTCAATTTCAAATTGGAATTGATATTTTTAGAATAAATTTCGGTTTTCAAGATTGAAAAATTAGATTGGAATAAAAAACTGAAAGGATTTATTTAATTTTAAAAATTAAAATTTATTTATTTATTTTAAAGATAAAATAAATATTATTTTTTATTAATAAATTATTTAATTAATAAAATAATAATATTTAAATTTTTTTATTAAAATTATAAAGAATTAATTTTCAGTGAACATTTGAAATTCAAATATGTTTAAAATTTAATATTAAATTTATAGAATCATAATTCTTATGTAAAATATTTTTATATTTAGTTCAAAAAATAATTTATTAAAAAAATATATATCTTTTTATCTATTGAATTATATAAAAAAATTAATTAATATATTATTTAAATAGTTTATTATGTTATTTATATAATAATCTAATAAAATTTTTAGTACATATATATTTATTTAAAATTATCTAATAAATTAACAATTATCATAAATAAATATATATATATAATAATATTATTAAAAATAATTTTTTTATGATATGTAATATTAAATTAAATAATAATATAATATTTTTTAATTAAATTATCGTATATTAATTTTTTTAATAAATTATTTTTATTATTTTTTAATCATATAATTTTGTATTTTTATAATTTAATACAGTTAATTTAAATTTTTTAAAATTAAAAATTATACTAAATAAAATACTGTATTTTAGAATTAAAAAATAAAATAGAGTAGATTCTCGTTCAACGGTAGAACGAAAATCCAACCAATCTCGTTCAACGGTGGGCACTGGTCTGTCTCGTTGAAATGAGGACTTTTATTGCTCGCTGCCTCGCTAGGACTCGAGACTTCAAAAAGAGTCTGGAGTGCCAAGTGGGGCGCCGCTTTCTTTTACCACCATTTTCTTTATTAATCAATGCACTCACGCCACCGTCGACAAAATAGATTTGAAAACTCCACTAGAATTAGGCGTGTCCCAGTGAATCTAATTATAATCATAATTTGCTAAACACGACGCGACGAGGACCTTGACATAGAATTTTTATTTAAAACAGTTCAACTTTTAGGATTATCACTTTTATATATTTAAAATTAATTTTTTTTTAAAAAAAATATATACACACACATATATATTAAAAAATTATAACTCGGATTATAAACATCAAAAACCATACGTAAATTTGCTGCAATTCGATTGCATATGCATGGTAAATTTGCAATTGTATGTCATGCGAATCCTAAACGCAGCATTTATAGTAGTTGAAATGGATCAATCAGTGATCTTCGATAGACAAAGGTAACTACAAAATTCCCGGGAATTTCACATGTAAGAAGAAATTTAGTTAATAGGAGCAATCCCTTGATTTAACTCAAGCAATTCAGGACATGTTTTGTTTGCATGTCTCACTGTCAAACCTTAATCACGACAACCCAGGGTATCCGTTTGATTGGATTGGTTTCTGTAGAAATTATTGTCGGATCAATTGATCCTCTTGGATCACTTCATTCTCTTATGTATCCACCTATAGAACATGATGACATTAACTACTTACTTAAGATACGTGTAATATCTGGGAAATTAATTAATTCATAATAATAAATTGGGTTAACTCCGCAATAATTTCGGCCCTTTCACCTGCGTGGCTCGGCCTCGTCTGCAAAGTCAAAAGTCATGGTAGCTAGGTAAAAGCAAAATTATTAGACAAATGACGAAATATATGAGCATACAAATCATGTAAAGATCATTGATAGATCTCTAATCAAGTGAGATAAATGATGCTGTCAAATTTGTTTTGCAGTAGTTCCCCTGATGACGATCACGATGAGTACTGTGCAGCTCGGCAAAATGATACCAGCACGATGAATACTGTTTCTTCAAATTACGATGGACTATTAACTGATCATCATACCTTCAAAGAGTTGGACTTCTTCTCTGTGCATGCTACTACTGATGTTAATCATCCCGCAGCTGAAAAAGTTGAGTCGCTCATTCGTCCCCCTCCATCGCAAGAGCTTTCCACTAATTTTAAATTTAGCGTAAGTTTCGATTCCTTCTTTAATTAATCTGCATATATTATCTCATTTTGTGCTGAATCATGAACAAGGGATTGATTTGATTGATTTATCATCATCAGGAGGGAGAGAAGTTTCTCACTCTTAATACCGTTACTGCTGCTCAGCCGCCGACGAAAACTGTTGATGAATACGATCAGAGCCCCATAACCCAAGTAAGTGATCCCAAGTGTGAGAACTAGCAAGTACCCTGCCTATGCAGTATATACACTGATTGAATTAATTCAATGCAATTCAAATTATTTTCAGTTGAGGATACTGCTGGAAGATCAAATAGAGAAATCCAAGGAAGAGAACAAGAATTTGAGGAGCACATTGGATCTGATTAGAACCAAGTACACGGATCTTCAGAATCAACTGCTTTCAGTGATGCAACGACAGCCTTCCAACAGTACTAGTACAACTACTACTATTCATCATCAATTCCTTCAGGTATTCTCTGCTTGATTTCTGAGCTTTTATATATGTGTGTGTGTGTATGTAATTGTGCTATTATTGAAATATATATATATATATATATGTTTTAATATAATTAAAGAAATTAGGATATATGGTTTTGATTAAATTACAAACTTAGATTCTTAAGCTCACAGTTTGATCCCTAAGCTCATATTTTCTTCTGGAAACATATTCATAGGATGTGAGCGTTGCATGGTTGACTGATAGCAGGTGTAATTTATATAGTATTGATAAATATTGTAGTAGAGGCACAGATTATCGTAATGCTTTAAATTAAATAGAGTAATCAATTGGAACCAATTATTCATCAGCTCATTTGTGCATGTATTAACGTTTCGATAATTTGAACTTATGATATTCTTTTCATTGAGCTTTTATTATATTGTATCATATATATACATATATATATATTATAATTAGTTAAGAGATACCATAATAAGAATTTAACCAAAAGAAAAAGTAAAATGTATTGAATGTAGCAAAAAGTGTTTTTCTTTTTTGTTAATTTTGTTTATGATAGAACAGAAAAATAAAATCTTCCTATTAACATTAATAAATTACATATCGTGTTTAATCAATAGGAGGAGAGAATTAGCGCCGATCATCCAAGTCCAGCATTGTCTACGCTGCAGTCCATGCCAGCCGGTGAATTTTTCGATCCTTTACATTGGGACAAAATGACACAAGGAAAAGAAAGAGTAATGTCTTCTGCAAAGATCAACATGGATGGAATACTAATGTCGAAAGATCATAGAGATCATGGGATGATTCAGGTTGGTAAGAAACGGATCTCCCGGGATGATGATGATCAAACAGTGCAAAAAGGTCCAAATATTATTAATGCCCAACAAGCAGTTAAAGTTGATCAAGAAGAGCTGGTACGTTATGGAAAGGCAAGGGTTTCCATAAGAGCACGCTCAGTTGCACCTATGGTAAGCTATTTTTAACTTACTACCATTCATCTGTTCTCTCCCTCTTCCTCCCTTTCCCTCTCTCTCTCTCTCTCTCTCTCTCTCTCTCTCCATAAATATATCTATTCATTATCTCTTGTGGGTGTCTGTATTTTTAGGATTTAGATTGAGTACATGTTGTCATTATTTTCGCACCAAAACAGCGTTGATTTGGTGCGACAATAATGATCATGCATAGCTTAAATGAACAATCATTATACTCACAGTTGATAGTTTATAGACTTTTATATATAGATATCTATGGTGGGTTTGATGATTAGGTAGGTGATGGATGTCAATGGAGGAAATACGGTCAAAAGACAGCAAAGGGTAACCCTTGTCCTCGCGCTTATTATCGTTGCAGTTTGGCCACTGGATGTCCTGTTCGAAAGCAGGTAATTAATTAAAATCATTCTTAATCTCAAATCAAAATTTTTAATAATTATGTGTACTTTCTTATTTCTTTATTTTTTGTTTTATTTTCAAATCGTATATTTAACCAAATGCTGTACACATGCCGATATTCCTTCATTTTCGCTTAAAATATACTTTAATTGATTTCATCAGGTGCAAAGATGTGCGGAGGACAAGACCATTCTGTTAACGACTTATGAAGGAAGCCACAATCACACTCTGCCACCCGCAGCCACAGCCATGGCTGGTGTAACATCCGCCGCAGCAAATATGCTCCTCTCTGGCCTCTTACCAGCGTATACGTTGCCTAATTTTCATGCACCCACATTCGCCACCCTATCTACTTCTGGATCACATCCCACCATTACACTTGACCTAGCTCGAACAACTCCTGACAAGTACTCTCCAGTAAAGTCAAGATTTCAGGGATCTTCCCCGCAGTTTCTTTTGCATGGCTGTATGGGTCATCCTTCATCATCAAAGTTGCCACCAATGCAACCAAAATCACCGCAAAGTACTAATTATCCTAATCCATATCCGTAGGTGGATATGGTCACCGCAGCTGTGGCGCGCTGACTCTCATTTCACGACGTGCGTTGCCAGTTGCAGCAGTTTCTTCAATCAAGCAAAGATGGCAGCCACTGCAAAAATAGTGCTGGTGGCCATGACAGAAATATGAAGTGCGTTGCATTGGATGTAAGAGGTTTGTTCAGTCTAAGCTTAGGTCTTTCTTTTTAATCTGATCGTTTACATTTTTGGTAAAGGAATATCACTCCTTTATCGTCTAAAGAAATATGAAGTTACCCATTACTGAAACATATATAAGAGATCAACCTATTATGTTTTCTTCCCGGTGATAAGGAGTGTTATGAACAAATATAATTCAATACATTTCCTTGAATAGAACACATCTATATGTTTACGTATGGCAGAGAAAGACTTTCAAGTCAGTCCACCCTCTTTTGTTTTAGTTAGAAAAATAAAAACTCCGGATGAGCTTCCAATAGTCACCAGTGGTCTAGTGGTAGAATAGTATGCTGCCAAGGTACAGACCACCCGGCTGGTGCATATATATATATATATATATATATATATATATATATTTATGTTATTCTGTGTGTACAGCCATTCTACGTGTTTTCATATTATTAAATGGCATGTATCTTATCTGCATAACTTTTTTTTCTTTTTTGGCCATGGGAGAGTAACAATGATGTCCGTATTAGTGGACGTAGTGAAATCTCACTGATTATTCTTGGTTTGGCTACTATTAAATGCGAAGCATCCTATCTACATAATTTATTTTATTGAAGGCGAAGGCCCTACTATTTTTGTTGTTGGAGGTCAAGACATTTTATACAAAATCCAACCAGCTCTTCTTCATTCGTAATTTCTTTACAGTAATCCCATTATTCTGGCAGCCGTGTGGTGTGGGGGAGAATCTCCTTACGCAGCTGCTTTTGCAAATCCTAGTTGTAGATTACCGAAGTCAAAAACTGTGTGGTATGCCCCCAGGAATATATCTCCAAGAATCCTGATTGCACACGTAGATATCAGACATTACAAATTTGTAAGAACAATCTAACATATATGACTAGTAATGTTGGATTTAAATTTTCCAGTGTAATCATGGGCATACTGATACAAATGTAAGTTGCATGGATCCTTCAACAGTTCTAGCCATTACAGATATATATATATATATATATATATAAATACATACCAAAGGGGACCTTGCGGGGGAGGCACATCCAATGCGATGAACCCACTAATACACACGGTGGAACAGCCTTCTTCAATTTTGAGAATGTACTGAACAGAACCCCAAAAGTCATAATAATTAAATTTCAATTAACGAAAACTATACCATGAATTCTAGCAATAGACACTGAGGCTAGTTTCTTACTCTTGCTTAGGAATTTATGATACTGATGAATATATACGTTCCGAATGACAGAGTGCATGCTCACCTGTTCTGGACATAGGGGAAAAGATTTATTTCCAATGGTGAATGAGATATCTGGCATGTTTGCAATGTCATCGCAGTTGATAAATGACTTTCCCAAGGGGTTTGGAAGTATCTCACAAAGCTTTAACAAACATATAAAATCCATGAGAGAAAGAGCAAGGCAAATTTTAGTCTCAGACCACTCATGTTTATCGTTGATGTGATATTTCAGAAACAAATTAAAAATACCTCATTTACATATTTGAAGACAGTATCCTTCGTTTTCTGTTGTTTAAGCTGCATTTGTATCCAGAAAACAATCATCTCGCAGAAAGTGCATAGTGCACTCTCGTCCACCGATGATCCCGTGCTAGTTTTATTTTGTACCGCCGTCTCGATACCGGTACTGCGTGGATCCAGATACGATTTTTGTGAAGAGGATTGCAAGTGCTGAAACCAAAGAGGAAAGAAAGAGAGAATTACCTCATGTAACGAGATCCATTGTATACACATAGTCCAAGATCAACACAAATAAGTTCAGGTTGTACCTGCAGAGACAGAAGGCAGATTTTCCCTGGAGTTATAAAGGTGAATAAACAGCCATGAGATGTTCGTGACAGAAATATTCGGGAACAAAGAACGAACCCCATATGTTAGGAATTCCCACATCGAATTCCCATAATTAAAAACAATATTTTTACATTGCAAGCTGACAATTCCTTCTGCTCCAATAGCATGGTTGATTTGAGTCACTATAGTCTGTACAGAGGAGTAAGCAAGTGAATCACAGATGACATGGAATAACATGAATCAAACTAATATCCGGAAACTAGTAAGGTACAAGACGATACAGTTGGACCAGCAAGCACTGATGTTCCTGAGTCCACAATGGCAGCACAACCATCCTCGCAGAATCCTAAATATTTTGAACATAAACAATGGCAGCTTGTTTGAATTATGAAGCGCAGAAAGTCTATTAAGTTCATAACACGTTTTAACATTGGAATTCAGTTATGAGGAGGGGAATGGGGCATTGAATCTTACGGAATTACCTGTTGAACTGTCTCCAATAAGAATATCTCCCACCTCAATCTGAAAAGAGAAGTCAAATGAAGTTAAATTTCAACCCTTTTTTAACAAGTTAGAGAGTTGTAGAAATTTTGTTACGTTTTAACAGACCTGCCAGTAACCTGTTTCAGCAAGCGGAACATAGGTATGGTCGCCCCTGAAATGCCTCCAATCGAAACCTCCAAAGACAATCTCGCCTCCCACGTTTGCATCTGGATCTCGATTGAGCCATAAAGAGAAGATTTTCTGGCTCACATGACCTTGTTGCATCATATTATACCTGTACAGAGAGTGCTAAACTAATTGCTCCAATCCAAAAGGATGGAAATAACCAAGGAGAAGTACCTGCTTATCTTTATTTACTAAAATAGTTCCATGGTAACAATTAGCAATACGCTCATTCAAAAAATTATACCATAGTGGAGTGGCTTGCTTAACAGAGATATCCTGAAATCCAAGTCCAAGAATTCCATCAAATTTTGCTACTAGGAATGGTAAAACTCCTTCCTTTTTGACCTCAATGAACTCCTGAAGAAGGACGGAATTAAGGTCATATCATCATTGCATTGGAATCACAAACACGTTTGAAGCACAAAATCTAGCAAGAAAGAAAAAAGCCCACTTGATCTTTGACGATAATGTCTCCCAGTTTGACATTATCTTGGCTAAAGAATCCAGAAATTGATCCGGAGCCATAGTGAATCTTACAAGGTATTCCTGAAATGCAAACATACAAGACCACCTTAAAGTTATTTCTAGTCACAAACCCAGATCGGAGCAGCATTTAACATACAAAACCAAGAGGGTAGAGCTACGTTAAAGACGAAGAACTCTCAAGTGATGTAGAAAGAAAAATTACCAATCTTGGTATAAGTACTGGAAAGCCTTGCCCTGTACTTCGCATGGAAGTAGCAAGATATCTGCATATGTTAATGATTCTTTATACTATAGTTACCAAGAGTTAAAAGGAAATATAAAAGAATTCCAATATCAGTACAAGGAAACTTACAGATAAAAGACATTTTGAAGATGGTACCCAAAGATTGGAGCTACCAGTATCAAATACAACAGTGAAGCTTTGTGGAGGCGATCCAATACCAATCTCTCCATAATATTGAGTATCAAGATAGTTCTTTAAATAAATAATATCAGCTTTGTAATCATTCAAACGATTCTCAATCTCTCTTCCAGTGATTATTCTGGCAGTACTTGTACTATCAAGGTCTAATTGCTGCTTCTTCAGTTCAATCCTCACTAAACCATCATCAGAATAAGGCTCGAAAGCTAAATTGCAGGGCCAAACCCACACACACATTGCAATAAGGAGAAACTTAATCCCCATTCTCACACAAGTTTCTGGTTTAATCCCAAAGCATGAAAAAGAAAAAGAAAAAAGTTTTAGCAGAATTTAACCGGCAAAACGGACTATCGATCTAATACCAAATGATGCAGTGGTATTGGTGCATGATCATGCATGCCAATAATCTAAGTTATTCATTCATACCTGAGCCCTTGAGGTTAGTTTGGCAGCGAAGTTCACAAGGTGATAGCAGCACGAAAGAGCTTCCTTTATATCGCAACTTTTTACAAGAAGTCCATGATAGAAGTACTTTGATGGACAGAAGCGCTTTTAGAGATTAATTCATTCTCTGCTAACGAAAGCACCGCGCAATTTCCCGGGTCGGAGTTCCTTGCATATATATGTCAATGGCTTGCGACAACCAACTTGTTTCGACAGAAAAGCAAAATGCTGAAGGAGGCTAGAGACGGTTTGAGTGGCATTTTCGTAAACTACAGAGAATCAGCTCTAGTTAACTAGCTCTAGATTCTGTGTCCAGTCCTTGCCATGATGTAGATCGGGACAAGAATCATCGTTATTGTCATTGAAAATTCTCCTTCAAAAATGATATTAACTTGGAGTAATTTCTAAAAGATAACTAATGATATGATTAGTGTTAATTGATAAAATTGGTTTTGGCTTCTAATGAATTATGAGAATCTTAGTTTTTTTTTGGTTTAATATCTAAAAAGAATAGGAGAAATAGCATGCGGTGTGTCCTTAACAAAGTAATAATGGGGATCTCTTTGATACAAATAGTAATATTATGGTTTCATCTGTGAAAAAATAAACGCTAAGGACCTAAATTCTTCTTGCTGATAACCCAAGATCAGGCCCAGTCTAAAATTGTTGAAGTGAAGTGATGATGTGAATGTGGCTCAAACTATGAAAGCCCAAAAGACTGCTAACCGCAAACAACTGTTGACTATTGTCTCCGTTCGAAGTGCCAACTTTACCTCCCTGAACCTGAAAACCAAAATCAAATTTTTGTAGAACAGAAAGAGCACGTTATAGTGAAGAAACGGAACGAAATGGAACTGGATGAATGGGAATTAAGCGCAGAAGAATTGGATTCCCTTGAAAGAGACGCCCTTTTGAAAATTGCTCAACGCAACAACTCTTCGGCTACTTCCACTTCTTCTTCTTCCTCTTCTTTCAACCATAATAATCAACGCCTGCAACATTCGCTTCCTTCTCTTTCTTCCGCTGATAATCAGTTTTCTGCACCTTCTACAGACAACAATAATAACCCCTTCTTCGATTCTCGTTCAAACAAGGTATGGTTATCGCCTTTTTCTCATTTCTTTTAAGGATTTTATCTTTCAGTTCGCGGTCTTGTTTCACTTTCCTTTCTCTCTGTCTTTCTCTTTGAATTTTCTTATGGAGTTTGTGTGTTTGCATTGTGTTATCTTTTTTCCTTTCATCTTTTAGAGACCCTCGTGGTGTATCATTCGTATAATTACCTTAAAAAAGACCACTTGTTTTCATTGGTTTACTACTAGTGATGCCTTGATTTTAGATGTGAAAGAGTAGCATTGTCAAGGATTTTTGTTTACTTTGTACTTCAGGTTGAGGCTTTGCCACCGGGGTCCAGAACATTGCCCTCATCAGTTGCGCCTATATTAAACTCTGGTTGGTTTCTTCATGTCTTATTTTAATGTCTTCTGTTACGACCCACAAGTTGCGTTGTTCTGCTTGCCTTAACCATTATGCTGTATTATAGATTATCTGGATAATTAATGTCTCTTGTCTGCATATGATTGGGTTGTGGGCACCATCAGGTGATTCTTCAAAGGAACAACTACCCAAGCTTTCTGTCAAATTTATTCTTCATGCAAGTGGAAATATTGCTGCTAAATTTTCATATGACCCGGTATACCTTCTATTTGCTTGCAGAATGTCCATATAACTACAGCAGAGTCTCTTTTCTCGATGTTTTATGCGTTTTTATTTTATTTTTATTTTTGTGTAGGTTCTAGTTGCTGCTTTTCGTAAAATCCCAAAAGCAACATGGAATGCAAAAGAAAGGTCTTTTCCCATAACTTTTGTCTCTCAATAATTTCATATTTTTATCTTGTATGCACTGTGAAAACATGGTCGTGTACGTTGTCCACTCGCTGGAACTTTCATGAACATCATGCCTTATCATGATATAATGCCATTAAACCTGCAGATTATGGATGTTCCCGGTTTCTTCTTTATCATCAGCTGAAAATGTTCTGAGTCAAATATCTGGTTATAAAGTTGAGGTGATAAACTTACATTTTTGTATTTTTAATATTTTTTTCAATCTTTTTACTAGATTGTCAAATTTATCACAGCGTTTATGGCTTATAATAGATGAAAACTACGTTGTCTATCTTTCATAGTGCATTTTTGTCAAAAAATTTACATTTTCTGTATGAAACAAACATATTTATATCTGAGTCATTGGAGTTGTTTTATAATTTACTTATTCATTATAATATATTCCAGGTAGAGAACTTAGATTCCTTGGTTCAGCGTGCTATTGCTGCTGCCTCTGCCACTCCAGATCTTCAAGGTAAATGCTGATTCATAAGCAAATGATCTTCTATATCTAAGACTGATGGATGTGTCAACATAAACGCCTTTGCCTTTATTCTTATGCTTTTGTGTAGATTAAATTCTTTTTGTATGCTACTTCTAAGTCATGGTTGTTATCCTTGTGAAAAACTTTTCCCTTTTTTCTCAAGACAAATATGACCAGATACCTAGCCACATTGAATCAAAGCTTCTTCCATTTCAGCGAGATGGTGTTAGGTACGTAGTAATTATGCAGATGTTGCCTCATCAGATTTATGTGACATCCCTGACATGTATCAAATATTATGTTTAGTTTATATTGGACTTCATCTTTTCCTTAGTTGCTCATATTCAGATGGTCTGTGCTTTTACTCTGTCTGACATCTTTCATTTTCTTTTCCAGGTTTGCATTGCAGCATGGAGGCCGTGTGCTTCTAGCAGATGAAATGGGACTAGGAAAGACCTTACAGGCAAATGTTATTTATTTAAACTATTTCAATTCTTTTGATGCCTCATACCTGAAACTACATAACTTTTTCTCAGGAATATGCTTTACTAGCTTTATGCAAGATGTCTTGCTTTAGGCACACATATCAATTTCTCATGGATTTTGCAGGCTATTGCTGTGACCACATGTGTACCTGACTTTTGGCCTGTTCTTATACTCACACCATCATCCTTACGATTGCATTGGGCTTCAGTAAGTGCTTTATCATCTTAACATTTTGTTTCTTAGCAATGCTAATTTTACTGAAATGCATGTGCTTGTTTGTTCTATTGCAGATGATCCAGCAATGCTAATTTTACTGAAATGCATGTGCTTGTTTGTTCTATTGCAGATGATCCAGCAATGGCTAAATATCCCTTCATCAGATATAGTTGTACAACCTATGCTTCCTATCAAATATTTTTGCCTGTTGGTTTCTTTTTGGTTGTATTTGTAGCTTGAATTAGAGTGCATACTCTTCATCTTTATGCCTTTTTTCCCTGGTAACTAAAACTTTTTATTTTGTAGGTTTCATTCTTATTTCTGTTCCTAACAAGTTATGTTAATAGGTTGTTTTATCTCAATTGAGTGGTTCAAATAGAAGTGGATTCACTATAGTGTCCTCAAGCACCAAGCACACTATTCATCTTGATGGCTTATTTAATATCATCTCCTATGACGTGATCCCCAAGTTACAGAATGTACTATTGTCATCTGAGTTTAAGGCAAGTACAACCTGTCCTGCATTTACTGTACTCTATTTTTTTTTGTTTAACTATCCTTAGAGAGATTGGAAAGGGAATTACCTAAATAATTAAGGTGAAATTGATAAGCTGGTGGAACTCCTTCTAGATTTTATGTGATTGTGGTGGTCTAGCCATCAAGAAATGAGAAATTTCAATTAGGCAGTTATAAGGAAAAATATTATTTACCATCTCAAGTGGTCTAGGTTTTTAAGACATGTCCTAAAAATTGAGTTTAGTTAGAATGGGGACACTGAGGTTGATGAGCACCTGTACTAGAAAACGTCTGAACACTTTTGTTTCTATTTTGGCTGCTTGTTATTTTTATGATTTTCTTAAGAAATAAAAATCATTTGATACTCCGTATGAGGATGTTACAGTTTGTGTGGGTATTATTTCAGGTAGAACTTCCTAATTCAATACAGAATATTACAATTCTTGAATCACATTATCACAAAACTGGGGTATGCCATATTGCTCTAGTGTTCAAATCTAGGGAGCATGTAATATGTTTGAAGTCTATATATTTTTCCTTAATTTAGATTTAGAAAAAGAAAGTGTGGGTCAATGAGATGGAGTGGAATGTACTCCATTTCCATGCTGTATATTTTATTGTAAAAGGTCTTTCAACTTATCACATGTTCTGTCCTCAAAGTTGGACAGTTTATTGAATTATGCACCCAGGAATCTGTTTGGACTTGCTTCTGGAACTGTGTCTGGTACTTGTATGCATCTAAAAGTCATATATTTTGTTCAGGTTGTGATTGCTGATGAGTCTCATTTTCTTAAAAATGCTCAAGCAAAGAGGACTACTGCCACCCTTCCAATTATAAAGGTCTTTCTCTTGATAAATCCAGAGTTAATGTCTGCATCTGCTTAGTTCGTTCTTGGACAATATTACCATATAAATGCAATTCTACATCCTAAGGTTGCCAGAAGATACTATTTTTCTTAAGTATTTATAGATCTCTGCAGTAATAATAGTCCATATAGACATATGATTTGCAAAATGGATGAATTTGCTGGGTATGTGGATATTGCTGGTGAGAAACTTCTGTAAATTTCTACACTTGTTTGCAAATGCCAAACAGTTAACTTTTCTTGTGGAATGACATCCTAGACACTTCATTTTACTACATGATTTATTGTTCATCTTGAAATGTTGTATTGTCGGCATGCAATGAATTTTCAAGTTCTTTCTCTCATGATCTCATAGAATGTTTATAATTACAGAAAGCACAATATGCAATACTCCTTAGTGGAACCCCTGCATTATCCCGACCAATTGAGCTATTCAAGCAGGTACCTGTCACTCAAGTTTGGAAACCATAGCTTGTCAATGTTTAATTATTAAGAAATTACATTTTTATGAACTTGTGGAAATTGTGTACACTGACAGCTGGAAGCCTTGTATCCTGATGTATATAAGAATGTTCATGAGTATGGTAACCGGTATTGCAAAGGCGTAAGTATCTATTTTTGTTTGGTTGGAAAAGCCTGCCTTCACTGTTTTGGTTTCTTTAGTATTGTACATTGTTGTTTTCTCTTATATCAATCTTCTAGGGAATATTCGGAGTTTATCAAGGTGCAAGTAACCATGAAGAATTGCACAATTTGATGAAGGCAACAGTGATGATCCGCAGACTTAAAAAGGATGTCCTTGCTGAGCTGCCTGTGAAGCGCAGGCAGCAGGTATTTATTTATATATATTTCAAACTGTGATTAATGGTCAATATATTTCTTCTGAAAAAGATAGTGTGATATGAACAATGATGAAGGAATTGTTACTTTAGTCTTTGTAATGCAAGAAATTGGTTTCAATCAGGGAAGGATTATGCAATTTCACATGAGAGCTTTGATCTAGTGGCAGCCCAGTACAGCATATAGGTTTCTGAAAACTATTTGTGATATCTATGTGGCTTAAAAACATTACTTGAGTAGCAAATTTTGGAAATCTGTCCAAAATTAAAATCCAGTCCACTTCTTGAATTTTCATTCATGCTTTTCCATGGTACATATTGTGTAAAAATATTTGGATGTAAACTAGGAAATGATTTTCTTTTCAGTGTCTGTATTCATTTCGATTCTTGGTAATTGATTCCCAGGTCTTCTTGGACTTGGCTGAAAAGGATATGAAACAAATAAATGCTTTATTCCGTGAGGTAATTTGATTATTTTATAGTTAGTATTCTATAGCAGGAAGTTATATAGATCTTGCAGGAAGTTGAGAATAATAAAAAATTGGCATTTGTGTGACTATTCTGGATATTAGTATAATCTTAGAAAGTTAATTATATGGGAAATCGGTTTGGATGTATTGTTGGTTTATCCTGGAGCCTAATTACAGTCTTGCAGTTGCATATTATGGGTTTGTTAGGATGTAAAGCAAGTTGACCAATCTTTAATTTTCTTGTGTAACCATTGGCTTTTCCATCGAGAAACCCTGTTATTCTAGAGATGTATCTTTTTAGGTACCAAGTAGTCAGTTGGCAATGTTGTCTTTTAAGTGTGAAATAAAAATTTTTGTCTTTTCTGATTTACCACCATATTTGCTTTGTTTTCCTTTATTGCATTGGATCCTGTCGCGAAAATGTGCTTGCTAATTATGCATCATGTAGGTTTCTTTGAGAAATTTCCTTGCGAAAAGAGAACTGAAGGATAAAAGAAGCACAGCTAATATCAGTCTTCTGTTTTTTTGTAGTTGGAGGTGATTAAAGGCAAAATTAAGGCCTGCAGATCAGAAGATGTTCAATCACTAAAGTTTTCTGAAAAGAATCTTATCAATAAGGTATATATATATATGTATGTGTTATGATCATGACTTGAAAACTATTAGCCAAACTATGTCTAAACAGTCATTGCTGCTGGCTAACATGACTTTTCTCTATCCAGTGCAATAGCCTATAGTCTCCTGCTCTTGTATGACAGTCCAAATAATAGTAGAGTTTTATATATCTACTTTCAGTTTGCTTTATCTCAACTAAAACTTTAACTCATTCCCCTCACCTCCTTCTCTTTGCAATGTTGTATTGAACTCCAGATATATACTAATTCTGCCGAAGCAAAGATTCCAGCAGTTCTAGATTATTTGGAAACCATCATTGAGGTACCATTTTTTTTTCATTTTTGTCAGTATATCTTCCTAATTCTTTTAGTGCATCTGTATGAGTAAATTTATGTAACAATGTTCTTGTAATAGAAGATAAGATCACACTGTGATGATAAGCAACACATATGTTCCTTCCTGGCCTTATTCCTTAATGTTGTTTTTAACTTGTCAAATTCAGAAGTTCAGGTTTCACATATCCATAAATTGGAATCTTGCAGTAATGGATCCTGTGGTAATTACAGAAAAGTGCAATAGAACTAGTGCTTCTTATTTACTGCAAATACAGAGGGGTGTACTAAAATTTCTAGAAAGGTTTAGATTGAGCCCTATCTTAAACCTATTTAAGTTGACCTTTGTATCATGATCATGACTTGTTCAACTTTGAGTTGGTGACAGAAGTATCTCATGTTTGTGTCAAAGGTTCCATCACATAACTTTTTGTCACAAGAAAATTTGCTTATTTACATCCTACTTGTTGCATGTTTGGGATATGTCTGAATGGGTAACATTATGAGTTTCTACATTAACTTGGCTTTTGTTTCTTCTTTGTGAAGTTAGTTTGCATATCGTGTCTTTTTGTCATAATTTCATAGATGATGATTGTTGCAGGCAGGCTGCAAGTTTCTGATATTTGCACATCATCAGCCAATGCTTGATGCAATACATCAATTTTTTCTTGTAAGACCCCTTAAATATATTGAAATTATCTCAAGATAGATCCATCTTGTAATGTTTTTCAACTAACTTTGCAGAAGAAGAAAGTGCGATGCATTCGGATTGATGGTGCTACCCCAGCAGCTTCTAGGCAAGCTTTGGTTAATGATTTTCAGGAAAAAGATGAAATCAAGGCAGCATTGGTATGGCAGTCCAATTTATTTGTCTCCATCAATATTCTTAATTTTTCTCATTTCTTTCTGTTGTAAATTGGAAATATGGTTTGCAACTTTGGTGAAATGATTTTATTTGAGTGCAAATTGTGGTCTTTTCAAATGTCAATATGCAGCTCTCTATCAAAGCTGGAGGTGTTGGATTAACGTTAACAGCTGCAAGCTCTGTTATTTTTGCGGAGTTGTCATGGACTCCAGGTGACATCATTCAAGCTGAAGACCGTGCTCATCGGATTGGCCAGGTAATAACTAGCTACAAGAATTATTGATTGATGCTTGTGTGATAAATTAATGTTATATGAATCGTATTCTATTGCTGGTTACTCCATGCTTTTTGCTGGTGACAAGCTACATTTATTTCTTTGACAAGTATTGTTAATGATCTTTAGGTATCTTCAGTAAATATATACTACCTGCTGGCTAATGACACAGTTGATGATATAATATGGTACATACCCATCCTATTTGCTGTATTGTTTTGGTCTATGGAGAACTGTGCTAGAGTTCTGAGGGATGATGATGATTATTGATCAGTTCATCTACTTTCACCTTTCAGGGATGTTGTTCAGAGCAAGTTGGAAAATTTGGGACAGGTAATGTCTCTATCTGATTTGCACAACAATGATATATGGGCAGTCCATTGTTAGTCCTGGTTGATTTTTCTCCCTTTACTAGCCTGTGGAGTGACAATTTGGTTCTCCAACAATCAGATGCTTGATGGGCGTGAAAATGCTTTAGAAGTTTCAAGCAGCAATCTAAGAAGCAGCCCTGCAAAGCAGAAAACAATTGACTCTTTCTTGAAGCGATGTACTAATGGAGATGACTCTGAACATCAGTCGAACCTCAAACACCCAAGGCATTAAAGACTCAAAAAAGAGCTAATGTATTTTTTGAGATGCATCTGTAGCATCACGTGTACAGGCACCTGTAAATTTGTCATTATGATTTGCTGAGCCTGAAACAACATTGATTACCAACCTGAACCAGTGAGAAATAATGCGTATTTTGTGGGCAGTGTAATACCAACATATCGAGGATTACCATATTTTCTTCTCTGCTTTGTAACTGGTTCTGCCGATGTTATCGTGTTCATAGAAAATGCACGAGGACACATTGTAAACAAAAGATTGGTTTTTTATTTGAGGAAAAAAGGAAAGATGGAAAGTTCATAGACTAAATATCTAAATACTTACGATTTCACTGAAAAAGGGGAAGAGAAAAATATGAGTTTCAGGTATGCAAGGCCGAAACTAAGATGCAGGGTAAAATCCCGGCGCCAAGTCTTCCAATTGCACCCACATCTTCCAAACCAACACCAATGCAGAGAGGATTGGTTGGAGTTTGTTGATTACCAGAATAGCCTCGCCTAACATTTGGGTCATCTCCGCACTTTTCCCATACATTTGCACCCAACAACGTTACCTTCAACTCCCTAACTCTGTGAAATTCATGCAACAACGGCCCGCCTCCTGATTTCCTGCACTTGTTACCCATTCAAACCTCTACTCTCCTTGTCATCCCATCTTCGCCACCACTAGTTTCATTATTCTGCAAACTTCGAGCTTCAAAAACAACACCCTCTTTGTTATTTTCTTCTCTAAGTATAGGTTAAGTTATTGCCTGAATGATTTCATCTTCACGTTCGCTATCACATGATTCGAATTCTGTCGACACTTTCGCTTTCAGCTTAGACTTTTATTGTTTTCTTTTCCTCTGCTTTCAACTGTTCAAGCTGTTTCAACAACTCCTCTGCCGCATCCTGCAACACAGTCGTTGATTTTCGTATTGAAATCCTTCTAACAAATCAACCGTATTACACATATTAAAACAGAACAAAAAACTACTACTGTGATCATCTTTTCCCTCACTTGAGCTAGCAGTTCATGGTCTTAACCAACAGCAAAAGCCATCACGCAGACACAGATAGAATCTTTGTTAAGTTATAAATTTATTAAAAAAAAATTGAAATGTTTAAATTATAATTTATTATATTTTTTTAATTTTAAAATTAAAATTTAAAATTTATAATCACAAATAATTATAATATTTTTATTAAATATAAAGATTTTTTTTATAAAAAAATAATTATAATATTTTTATTCAATATGCGCTAGCTTCGTAGAAGCTTGCTTTATCTGCATGAAATTACAAATAACTCTTCACTCAAATGCAAAGAGCTCGGTAGATTTTCAGTATTGAGAGATTACAAGCAATTACATAAACAGCAGATAAGTAACTATTTAAATAGATCACTCAGAGCAGGGCCGGTCCAGGTGTTTACATCCGGGGAGTTCCATAACTGGAGAGGGAGAGCATGGAAAGAGGGTTGGAGGACTCAAAAAGGCCTTTTTTTATTATTAAAATTAGAGAGTCCAGCCACTCCCAGGTGATACAAAGACTTGATTGGTCTGAAAAAAAGATATACTGCAGCTTTCAGAATTCTCTAAAAGAAGTCGTATAGAAAAATGGTACCTTGCTTATGATTCCTGAATCAAGCATCCAATCAATTGGAATCTTGCAGTCTTGATAAGATCGTATAGCAGAACTTCGCAGTTTAATTATCCTCTGTATGCTCCGTTCCGATCTTCCAGAAAGAAATGAGAGCCAGATAAGTGCACAATTTTACAAGCTACCTGGCTTACAAGTTCAAACTATAAAAGTATTCATCATTTCATACTTACCCAGTAAGCTGGCCATCTGATTCAAGGCAGCTCTACAAGGGACATTAGTGTCATCCCCATAGGATGAAATCTCACTTTCTAACAATTTAAGGTCCCGATATTCAACAGCAGCTTCCCGTATGGCATCAGCTTTTCTTTCAGGCCATTTGAAATGCTTCAAGACAGCCCGCTCATCGGCCTGTGAATGACAGAACAGAAAACAAATATCTTAAATTTCAAGAAAAAATTTAGTAATTCTTCCATATAGTAAGGTCACACCAATATGTTATTACAAGAATTATATAGCTGGTTGTACAGCTGTCAAGACTTGAGATAGACAATTTTTCAATAATATTTCCTTTAAGAACATCTCTACAAGATGGAGTAACCCAACATTGTGTGAAAATAAAAACTTGTAAAATGACTTGAAAATTGTTTAGAAATTACCAATGATGAAAGTTCGAAGTCAAGCCAGTCCACGAATTTTAGAACATCTTCTATGTCTGTATAAGCTGCAGCAAGTACTTTCTGGATGAGACTGTTGATAAAATCTCCTTTGGCTTCGATGTCAGCTTTTATCTAGAATTATGACCGTTTAAACTATAAAATGAGGCGGAGCAAAGGAAACAAATCAACAAGTTATGCCTAACAAAAAGTCTGAGATGCTTACAGCCAATAGATGTGCTGACCGATTTTGAATTTCACCAAGCATTAAAAACTGCTGGTCCATTGTGATTCAGTGGCCGGGGATGATCTTTCTTTCCGTCTTGCTTTGCTAATGAGTGATAAAGTTTTTCAAATGAAGGTGCCCTCTGATTGGCAGCTGGTCTGGCCAGTGGTCGAGGCAGCGGTGGAGGCGGTGGAATTGAGGGATAGGCTGGAGGTTTCTTCTCTGCTTCAACGGCTTTTGGAATTGAAACTGTTAGTCCTAATGGTGAAGTTTTAGTACTTGCTTCATTGATTGCCTCCTTTCTTAGTATGGAGTGCTCCAATTTGTTGGCAATGAGTTTCTGAATGTCCTTGAATTTGAGGCTCTGGTAGTCTCCAACTGCTTCCCTCTTTGTTAAAACCAGAACTGATTATCAGAATACAGATTACTAAACTAATGTACTTCGTTAAAATTTAATTTTCCCATTAAAATGACATATTTTTGGTCTGTTTCTTTGTTCTAAGGATAGTTATTTATTTATTTATTTCTCTTTTAACTAACATACACGAAGATTGTATGGAAGCCAAAAAAATTAAAGAAAAAAAGGATTTTTTTTTAAACAAAATCTCTTCTTCTTCTTCTTCTTAATTTTAAATTTTTTATTTTTTCATGGTAGCCATGGAAAATATCAGGCAAATTAATAATCAAATTCTCACCTGTTCGCGGCTGCTAAAGGCAGCTGTCTTAGCTTCAGCAGCAACAAGATCCTCAGAAAGCTTCTTGTTTTGCTTTTCCAACTCTGCATTCAAGCTTTGCGCTCTATTCAACTCAGCTTCAAAGCCAAAACTTCAGACTGCAAATCTTTAACCAAATTCTCACTCCATATCAGTTTCTCCAATAATTCTTTCTTCTTCTTATCTGCTATCCCTTCTTCATTTTTCGCAGAATTAGCCTCTTCAATTCTCTGCTTCCTCGGCCTAGCCAATTGCTCAATATCTGGCCGGTTTACAGAACGACCCAAGACTTTGACTTCGTCATCCTTCGGAGATCCCACAGCGTCTCCTGCAGATTTCGGTTTGTTTAGAATCAGGGACCTCCTTGTTTTTGCACTAGTATTGCTCTTTACATCTGGAGGTACAGATTTTGCTCTTGCTTTCAGTTCTGACGACAAAGAAGCACCATTGCCAGATTCTTGGTTTAGTAAATCCCTGGTTTTGGAGTTTGCTCTGAGACGAGATGACGTTTTAGTAGACTGTGACACGCTGGTGGGTTTGCAATCAGATTTTGTTATTAGTGATGTTTCTTGCCGCTTCATGGAATCTTCAATCTCCCTGGTTTTTAAAAGACAAACAAAAAAGCCTGCAATGCAAATGACAACTGTTAATGGTTCGAATTAAGTTCACAGTAATCTGCGTGAGTCTGTGAAAAGATGAGTCAGTGTCCGATCAAATAGAAAGAGCACCACGCTGGCCACAATAGTACAAGTTTTTGATTCTCCTTGTTTTATTTAGTCCCCACAGTAATTTCATAGAACAGACAAAAGAAGCAGCCAGTTCTGCTTCACTGATCTCGATCTTGGATTCCATTGAAGCAAAACATCCCTAACCAATTTAATTAGTGGGATTCATTTGCCTTAAAACACATTTGTATAATCGCTGACCATGTGGGTGTTTTTGATAATCAAATCACTGGTGAATAGACATTATTTTGTTTCATTTCTTTTAGGCCAATCTTTAGTTGGGTGATTCTGGTCATGCTTGCAATGAAATTTAGCAAAGATTATTGTTGAGTGACTAAGACTTCACATAGATTCCACACATCATCAATTGTACATTTATGTAGTTTTCAGCTAACTAAAATGAACTCTCAACATCAATGCAAATCAAAAAGATTAATATGAGTATGATTTCTTTCTGGTACACCATATGAATGTGTTTGTGCATACCTGAGGTGGGGGATCCCTATAATGAGATGGGTCAATGATATATACAGGGACAAGCACATGTAAAATCAGAAAACGACGACCAACTATGGTAACATATTTTAAAAACTGTATCTTAAAGCGTACACTCTAATGATGGCAAAATAAATGTAGAATTTGATTAATGTTGTAATTAATTTCTCAAAATTAAAGTGGGTTTGTTCAGTTTCTAAAGGGTTGGTTCAAAGTCACGTTATATGTATAAAGCATTGCAACTTTATATTAATGGTTTCATATTCATAATCATAATTAAAAAGTGAAAGCAGTAGTTAGCTAGGTTAAGCGAGGTAGCTCTCAAGCAGCCATTAATTAGTTCGAATAAAAGAGAAGCTTAATGTAAAGAAGCTAGTTAGAGAGGGATTTCGACAAACAATTAATTAGTTCAACGTCAAACGCGGGCCAGGCCAAAACTCCATACACAGAAGCCAGATAAGATTCTTAGTTATGTCGAAGCCAATATTATGTATGCATACAAAAGTTAAAAGCAAAGGTTGTAATCTCACTATACATGTATAAAACACTAAATGGAAGAACGATAGACGAGCTAGCTAGGGAAATGAGTTATGTGTATATGCAGTGCAGCAGCACGTATAAAAAAGACTCAAAAAGCTACAGTTGGCTTGGGGTGGGGTGGGGTTGGTCGGGTCATTATCAATGCGTTATTATTATTTGTATGGGTGGGTGGCACTAAGATCAAATACCCTTTGCTGTTTTCCATCAAAAAGTGGTACTTTCTTTCTTTAACTTTAACTATAAATCTGCAGATTCTTGTTTTTGGGTGTTTAAAGCAATAGTGGTGTAAATTACTTTAAAAAATTGAAAAAAATCTGATTTCATAGACATGGAAAGTAGTAGACGAGATCTTGTCCAGTTAATTAAATGCAACAGAGACAACTTGATTTCATTCAGCTAGCGATGGGGACATTGATCCTGATGAGCTAAGGCTCAGCCAACCCGTGGAACTTGGTTAAAACTAGCATAAAGTTATTTGTATGATGTATCCGTAAACGTAACAGTGAATGTGATCGATCCAATAAGGAAGATGACATGCGGTGCAGCTACATATACTGAAGCCACCGCCTTCTGTGCAGTGCAGTGCTGAAAACAAAATTATTCTTTCTTGAATATGTATACACGTTATGAGATGGAGTTTCTTCTTAATTATGTAAATCACATGTTGGTCTGTTCTGTTCTTAGAACACAACAAGAAAAGAATTACGGCCAAGGAAAAGGACCACCTTTTGGTCCGTTGTTACAACACAAAAAGAAAAGAATTACGTCCAAGGAAAAGGACCACCTATAATTACCATAATATGGTGTCCCTCCCTGTGCTGTGGATCAAGCCATGCATATTTGCCCAATGATGAAACTTGCAACTAGCCTTTCGGATACATGAAAGCTCTTTTCTACTATTCCAAGAAAACACGTGGAAATTGTATTAGTTTCAATATTTACACTTCAATTTGTATTTAACAATTTCATTGACAGCCACTCAAGCCCAAACATATGCTAAAACTGTTTGCATTATCAGTATATATTATATACAGGAGAGAAACAACCATCATCTTATACCTGTTCATATAGTTATCCTTAATTAATTTGCTGATTGATGAAAATTCAAAGATATATGTATATAGCGAAGATTGTCATGTGAATTTATATAAAATTAATACCTGTAAAGCTATTGACAGTTCTCTCCGCTCTCACCAAAAGCACAGTGCAGTAATACACTTTCCATATCCTTCAAATCTATTCATAAATCTGCAGAAATGGAAGATGAAGAGCAAACCTTATATGCACTGAGAAGTGACTGCAATTAATACTTCAGATTTGGAACAGCCCAGGAGAATTAAGACTAGAGCATCAACCCAGGAGAAAGCAAGAAAATACTACGCACCGTCAACGTATTATTATTCAGGAAATCGATTCATTCAGTCTCTCTCTGCCGGAGACCTCTTTTATATATATATATATTCTCGCTTGGCGTGAGTTTCTGTTGGGTTAGTTGCCACTTCGCATCAAATGAAGTGTCATGTGTTGGCTCGATTGTCAATCTCAGAATTTTCCATTATCGAACGTGGATGATAACTACTGCCAACCTGCAATTGCAGTTATCGCGTGGTTTCTGCAGGCTCTGGATCTTACTTGTCTGCTTAATTAATCCATATACATTTTTACTTTGAAATCATTAAGACAAGTCATTTTCACATTAATCCGGATTCTAAGTTCTTATGTGTGTATAGTTTCATTGCATTGTACTCATCATAAAATTTGAAAAGACAAGTCTGAGACCCTCAGTAAACGTGCAACTAACCCCATTAAGCTATTGTTGTTGTAAATCATGAGGAGCACGCTGATCAATAAAAAGTAAAATATGCTAATCTTATGGCAAAAGCATTGATCTACAAATCCAAAAGTGGTAGACATTGGGAAAAAAGCATTGTTTTAGTGGGATTGTTTTAGTGTGGTTCCTAGGGGGTGGGTCAGTTATGTGTCGGCCAGAGGGCGACCCTGTGACAACAATTTGTGTCTGCCTAACCTATTATATTATAAATGTCAATGATCATATACACAAATTATAGAAGCTTAGAAGTTCAGATGAGCTTGCAAAGGAAGAAAGCTGGCTTGACTTGTGTAGATTACTTTGAGTAATGGACAATCCTCTTTCTCATTCTAAAAATCTCAAATAGAGAGGAAACAGATATAAAGGGGGAACAGAAAAGAAATGGGTTGTTGAATGGAGCTATTCAGATGTTGAGATACCAACATCCTTCAATAATTCTTTTGTCAAATGCATTGACTAATAAAAAAGCAAGCTTCTCAATATTATCGGACAAATTTAGGTATGATGTTCATCGCAAGTGTAACTTCTATACAGAAAATGCACAACTTTAAATGAAAACAAAGGTAATTAAAGTTTACAATGACAACAAATCTTGAATTTGGGTTGCTACAGCAAAATGTCATTTTTGGGTTCACCTGTAATGGTTCTAAATGCAGTTAAGTGAAGTTTATCTAACTTCTATACGAATAGTCTGAGGGATAACTTCACAAAGCCAATCAAAGACGGTCTTCATTCTTGATTTGTAGACTGAGCATGCTTCTTCATAGTTCCAGTCGTCAAAGCCTTTGAATATCTTCTGGCTTGTTCGGACAAGAAGTTTGCTGAGTGAAATCGTATTCTGAAGCAAATATGTCAAGAGCTCAACTTCATGCTTATTACCATAGAATCCATTGATTTCCAGTTCTTTGAGATGCTTATGGGGGCATTCCGGAAGGAGCCTCTCCATCTCCTTCGGTTGTTTGATAAAGCCCGGAGAGAACAACTGCAGAGAAGAAAAAAAAATCCAAGTTGAGAAATCTAGTTTCCAAAAATGGTTCAAAAACTATAATGGCATGTAACTTATGCACGCCGATAACACTTGAATTGGTAAATCAGCAACCACAATATTTCGAGTGCATGCTATGTCACAAACAATGAGAATGAATGTAACACTTAAACTGGTAAATAACTAAACTGCAATGTCTCTAAAGCATGCAACATTGTCACAAACAAATTACTGGTAATGACTATGAATGGTTAAAACCCAGTGAAAATTCTAATTGCTGTATCTGATATATGAGCTGGATGGATGGAATTAGGCCATATGTTGCATATTATTGACCACCGGTCGTCTGGATTTGAATTCAAGGCAAAACCTTGTTCTCAGGATCACTTTAACTGCACATCATAACATATTAATGACGAACATGGTAAACGTGAAATAGGCAGGCAACACAGCAATGTATAAGCTTAGTTTCAGTTCTTTAGAAAGGTATTAACTAACATTCAATTGTAGCTTCTGCAACTGAGGAAAAGCTCTGAGGATATAAGCAGTCCAGCTCAGTTTGTCTTCATCATCAAATGGGTAAACTGTCAGAAACAACTGCTTAACATTGGTAAATATTGGCCCATTATCTGGAAGCTCGAGTGCCTGAAATTCAAAGCAAATTAGCTTGGTATTACAACAAGGGCACTACAGAGATTTCAATTACAGGGGAAATAAAGAATAAGTAATTAGCAATGATAAACGGTCGAAAAATAAAATAAGCATTTGCGTACCTTCATGGATAAAATGGAGAGTAAATTCAGTTTTTCCAACTGAGGTATCTCTCTTGCCAATTTCGTAAGAGCATAAGTAACCCCACCAATTCGATTCTTCTGTGTGAAACTGAGATAAACTTCTGCCAGCTTCGATACAAATTTGAAGGAGAAGCTTATTGGAGGACCAGTATATTCCAATCTTATTAGATTCTCGGAAGAAATTTTGATCTCATTTAATCTCAAACAGTCTTTTATATTCAAGAACTTCAACTGGTGGCTTGGAAACTTCAAGTTGACAAGATCTTGGCAGAGATGCAAACTCAATTTTTCTAGAAGGAAGCAATTTGGCAAGAGATCCCTCAACATTCCATCATCAATACATACACATTGCAGTTCAAGAGTGATCAGAGAATTGAGATGATTGTAGCTTAGAGGTGTGCCAAAAGTGCAAGAATCCAACCGCAAATGCTTTAGATTGCATTTCCCTCCTGCACTTGGGGCTAGCACCGACCAATGAAATTCATAATGTTCAAATGCATTTGAAGTAACACCATACTTTCTGAAAGAAGTGAACTCCGATAAGTTGAGATCAATAGTTTCAACACCCTTGATAACTCCACAACTGATCCAGTGATTAATATAAGAAGAAAACACCTTGCCCAAGTGAAAATGGATAGTCAAGGAGTTTATTTTGGGACCCAAGTAACGTTGATGCATTATCTTATCAACTCGTTGTACAAACTTACGCCTTTGTACTTCTCTTTTTGATTTGAATTTCCGTGCATGCCCAAAGTGAGCTCTGCTCTCTAGTACATTCATAAAATCAAACTTGAGATCAGAGTGACAAATCCAAATGGATCTCCATCTTTTTGATAAAACACTAGTCCTTACAGCTTCTCTCAATGGTAGCATGGAAATAATTGTAGAAACAATCTCATCCGGTAGCACTAGAAATTGGTCTCTTCTTACCATTAACTCAGCAGCCCTCAAGCGTTTTTTGCCCATCTTGTTTTCCACTATAACTCACTACTTCTTTACTCTTCCTTGAGGTAAGCACCAAATAAGAGCAAAGACTGTGGATAGAAAATACGATCACGGTAGTACCCTGAAAGCAAATACAAATGTCAGTTAGGACTGTATGTAAGAAGGATTTACCAAATCATAAACATGAACAGATGGTTAATAATCACTATTTTTCAAAATGATTACAACAAGATTATATTATAAAAATTTCATCTTTAAGGAAAACAAGAAAACATATGAAAATATTACAACTCAACATTGGAAGTGGGAAGCCTCATCTATGCACATGGAAACATTTAAATGCAATCATGGAGATATCTCACTGGAAGCTGTTAATTCAAAGAAATTTTCTATTTAGTGGGGTTGATATGAAAAATATTTCTAGTTGGGTTCTTAAATCACATTACTAGTTCATTAGTTTCGATGAAAACAAACAAACGAGTGAATGAATGAAGATGTAAACGTAAACGAAGGCAATAGAGTTCACAAAGAAGGAGACTTACGAGTAAATCAAGAATTGAGTACGAGCAACGGAAACTGATGATCTCAAGGGGAAATCGTTGGGTCAGCGTCAATCTTGAATATCTAATTTCTGAGAAAAGTGAGTTGGGGGGAGGGGGGGTTTGGTGAGGGAAGGGAAGAGAAGGGAAGTTGATGCTGAGCAAAAAGAGATGATTGACAGCACGAGATTTAATAGTATTTATTGGGTTCCCATTATTATTTCTCTCACTAATAGGACATAATTTGAAGGCAACGAAGTGGACCCCACCATGTCTCCTCAACTGCTTTTTCGTATTTAGGGAGTAGCATAATAACATTCGGCCTCCTCATAGTTTACGTTTCTATGAAAAAGGTCGCCTATTTGTTCATCTATAACAAATAGGTCCCTAGTCTATATATATATATATATATATTTATTTATACACATATACCGAATTTTGTTTTGGAAACAATTGAATCTGCTTAAACCTATCAATCCAGTACTACAAAACAGATATTTTGAAGAAAACGATTCTGCATCTTGTGTAAAAAGGAACTGTGGATTCACAACAAGGAATGACATTGGTTTATTATCAGAACCAAACTTCAATCGCATTCACAAGGGGTGTCCAAAATCCTGAAAAAAAAAGTAATTATAATATAAAAAGTGGAGTACATGATAATTAGGATGAAGCTCTTGCTTGTAGTGCTACAAAGGAAGCATAAATACCATCCTTCGTATTCACCAAAGTTTCATGCTTTCCTTTCTCTGCAATCACACCATTTTTTACGACAACTATTAGATCAGCACCCTTGATTGTTGATAACCGGTGAGCCACCACCACTGTGGTCCTGCCAACCATAACTCGATCTAATGCATCTTGAACCACTCGTTCGGATTCTACATCAAGAGCACTGGTTGCTTCGTCTAGAAGTAATATTTTTGGAAGCTTCATTATTGCTCTTGCAATTGCCACCCTTTGTTTCTGTCCTCCCGATAATTGGATCCCTCTCTCCCCCACCATTGTGTCGTAGCCCTGCAATTTTCAACTTGAATGATCGTTAAATGATGAAGCCAAAATTTTCGGTGATTTGCGATTATAGTACCCTGACCTGTTTTAAGCTGCTAATAAACTCGTGGGCATTTGCCAATTCTGCAGCACCCAAAATTTCTGCTTCCGTTGCATTTCCTAATTCCTTACCATATGCTATGTTGGCTCGGATAGTGTCATTAAATAACACAGGCTCTTGGCTCACCAGGCCCATCTGCTGCCTTAACCACTTCAGTTGTAGCTTTTGAATTTTGATTCCATCCACTGTAATATGACCAGAATCAGGATCATAAAATCTCTGCAGCAACGAGATTACTGTTGATTTTCCACTCCCACTTTCTCCAACCAGAGCCACTGTCTGATAAAATGAATTCAGATATTTAAGTTCAGTTCGGCTATCAATATGCTTGTGCATGTCTTGTCATTGGCTACGTAGTAAATGAAACAAGCATCAGTTTACCTTGCCAGCATGAATAGTCAAACAAAGATCTTTGAAGATTTGAACATCAGGTCTTGTGGGATAGGTAAAAAAAACATGCTGAAACTCAATTTCTCCCTTAATGTTTTCTATAGTTGTTCCAGACTCGTCACTGGCGTCTATTTTTGATTTTCTGTCAAGAATTGCAAATACAGAAGCTACAGCACTTAGGACCTTACTGATATCAGGAGCAAGGGAGCCTGATTGAGAAACTGCAGTGGCTGACAGAGAGAGAGTATAGAAAACCTACAAATCGAGTAATAATAAACAGTGAGAAAGAACAAAGCATTTATTTCTTGTTAAGAAACTGGTGGCAAGGAAATTATGCATGTCACTCTGAGAGGAAGGAACATACCCGAAAAACCTCTGAAAATGTGGTTTTGCCAGCCTCAACAAATTGTGCTCCAGCATAAAAACTGCCAGCATAAACAGAATACAGCAAGAAGGATGATATTCCTAAAGCTGCACCACCTATGAAACCTTGCTTTATCCCTGCCTTCTTGGGGCCTTCACATTTTTGCTGATATAACTCCATCACCTTCTGTTCAGCACAGAAAGAAACAACTGTTCTGATACTTCCTACAGCATCGTTTACAACCTGACTTGCTTCCTCATACATTTTCTGCCATCAGTTACATATTTCATCCACAATCAATAACACTTACACAACTTACACTATTGCAATGTACGAAGAATTAATCACAATACTGCATTCTCATGTATAAAATTTTGGAGCATACCTTGGAATCAGCACTGAAGCCTTTGAGGAACTTCACATGAAAGTATTCATTAACCCCAAAAAGGGGTACCAACACAAAGACTATGAGAGCCAATTGCCAGTTTGCTTCAAAAGCAATAATTATGCCAGCAATTAAAGTCGCAAAATTTTGAACAAGTAAACCAAGTGCATCTCCAACCATACTTCGTACAGCTGCTGAATCTGTGGAAAGTCTTGCACCAATGGCACCACTTGAGTGCTCAGATTCATCAAACCAACTAAGTTCCATATAAACCACTTTTTCAAAGCACATTGATCGGATCCTTTTTATTAACTTACACCCAGCCACTGCAAAACAATATGACTTTAATGGATTAGCCAATAAACCTGTTGAGGCTAGAAGAAAGTACATCAACGCCCAAAATTTTGTATCCTTGCGAAGTTCATCTGGTGGCTCAAAGAAAGATTTTATTGCACCTGAAAGAAGAATCCCTATAATAGGGAATGTTACACCCGTAACTGCTGCAGAAATTGTGCCTAACACTAACACTGGGATTTCTGGCTTGTTAAGATAGGCTAGGCGATGAAGTGGGACTTTTGGAGGTGGTTGAGATTGCTCTGAAGCAGAACTATATGCTTCTGCAGATGTTGTTTCTAGAACACCAACTTCAGTCTGTAAATCAAAGGGAGCTGCGAATGAGTGGCGACTACTTTTCCCAGCTCCAGAGGAAAAACTTATGGATCTTAATGATGAAAACCGTTGGCTTGATTGTCTTCCTGATTCCACTAGAATTTCTGGCTTGTCCTGATCAGTTGCAACATTTGGTTCTGAAAAAATGCTCATTTCTTGCAGTCGTATAAGCTGGCTATATGCTCCATTAGGATCCTCGGCTAGCTCAGAGTGTACACCTGATCGGAGGAATGGAATATGAAGCTGTAATCATTTGAGGAGTAATGAAACAGATAGAGAGAGCTTGACTAGTGGAAAGATGAGGAATACAAAAGATAGTTCACAATTTAGCGTTTTATTTCGGAAAAAATTATGGGAGGATATAGATGCATTTTTTTCTGAACAACCAAGGATGTTTCATCAACTATTTGCACTTGTTATAAATATTTGCAAAATATGTGATAGTGTCAGAAAATTTTGCTGGTAAATGATAGATAAGGTAGAAAAAAAAAGATGGACCTTTTTCAACAATTTTTCCTTGATGAATAACAACTATCATATCAGCGTTTCTCACTGTACTCAAACAATGGGCTACTATGACTGTAGTTCGGTTGATCATGACTTTGTCCAACGCTTCTTGAACAACTCTTTCGGATTCTGCATCAAGAGCGCTTGTGGCTTCATCCAGAAGCAGAATTCTCGGGTGTTTAAGAATTGCCCTAGCTATTGCTACTCTCTGCTTTTGCCCCCCTGACAGCTGAGTTCCATGCTCTCCTACCATTGTGTCTAATCCCTGCATACATAAAAGACATGAGAAAAGCATGAATAGACCATGTAGAAAGCGTTATTTATTGTACTCTTGGAAAAGAATCCTTTGAAAAGAAAATAAAAGGATGAAAACTGAAAACCCGAGGCAAGTTATCTATGAATTTTGCCGCATTGGCAAGTTCAGCAGCTGCCCTGATTTCCTCAACAGTGGCACCATCGTTTCCATAAGCAATGTTATTCTTAATGCTGGAAGTGAATAACACAGGTTCCTGGCTCACAAGGCCTATTTTCTGTCTAATCCATTTAAGCTTGAAGTCTCTGAGATTGAAGCCATCAATAAGAACTTCACCAGCCTGAGGATCATAAAATCTCTCAATTAAACTGATGACAGTTGATTTCCCGCTTCCACTCTGTCCAACCAAAGCAGCAGTCATTCCACTTTGTATGGAGAGGGAGAGTCCATTGAATATTTGTTCATGTGGTCTTGATGGATAGCTGAAATAAACATTTTTTAATTCTATGTCTCCACGAATATCATCTACTTCCAATCCATTGTTGTCATAAGCATCTATCAGTGGCTTCCTACCAATTGCCTCAAACAATTTGTATGCTGCAGCTTTTCCAGCTGCAATTGCGCCGATGCATGGAGATGCCTGTCCTAAAGACCTAGATTGAAGGATACCGTCAAACAAAAATTTAAGAATCTTAATCTTTTTCCAAACGTTAATAGTCTATACATTTTATTTTTTTGTTTGGGTTCAAATCATTTATTATATGCATGCAAATTGAGATTAAACTTCTACTAACAAAACATAAAACTCAAAGCACAGCACAACTTACAATGATCCAGTCATTATAGCAAAAATGACATTGATGACATCTCCTCCCTTGTATCCTTCGTCAAGTATCATTTTCCCACCAAACCATATAGCCAATGCATAACTGCTGAATGCAATAAAACTAACTGTACCAAAACCTAAACCAGAAGCTAAGCCTTCTTGCACGCCAGATTTGTAAGTTTTGGTTAATGACTCATTGTATTTAGTTATCGCTTGCTTCTCCCCAGTAAATGATGCAACCTGTATAAACAATGGGGCATCAAGATAATAATTCTTCAAAAAAGTACAGCAAAGATTGTGTATTCTTCTGGGAAATTGTTAGTACCGTTTTGATTGCTCCGATTGTTTGTTCTGATATAGTTGCTGCAAGTGAATAAGCAGTTTGTCCTTGAGATGCCAGCTTTGCCATGAAAGTAGACATAACAGCACCAGCGATGACAAGAACAGGAATAGATGACAACATGACAAGCGTGAGAAGCCATCCCTTGAAAAATGCAGTAACAATGCCTCCAATGAATGATCCCAGCAGCTGTATGAGCTTTCCAACCTGCATTAGGGATTTAAAAACAAAAATGTTACAAGTAATCAAAAAAACGTCTAAACTTTTTAGATGAAGGATCGAATTTAAGCTTTTTATCGGAGATAAGTACTTTCTCCCCCATGGCATCTTGGACAAGTAGAGTGTCACTCGACATCCTTTCCATAATTTCTCCAGTGCGAGCTTCCTTATCAAAGAAGCCAATATCTTGCCTCAGTATCGTCCTCAAATACAAATTTCTTATCCGTGCTGCTTGTCGCTCTCCATTGATAATCCAGCAAGTCACCTCTGGTGAAGAGTAAAGAGAGAGATCAATTTCTAATAAGCAAAAGAGTTCTTTCGTCTTAGTACAAAGCCTGATATACTTACGGATAATTCCTGCAGCACCTGCCCCCAAAGCCAAGAATAAAAAGTTTAAAGAGACCTGAAGATATAACAAATCAATGACAGTCTCAAGAATCATTAGATAAAGAAATCAATTGCTGAAGAAACATTGTCATTGAGCACATTATTAAGAACAACATATATGAGGTCGAAAGATGCAATGTGAAACAAATCTTTTCTAACATTTGGATGATGGAAGCCATTTCAAAAGTACCTTTGAGACTTCATCAAGCATTTTTTTCATGTTGCCATTTTCTCCAAATGCGTTGACCAAATTTCCAACAAGTACGGTCATAAGGGGAACACACAATCCATTTCCAACAGCAGCAATTGTGCCCAGACCAATTAACGCAATATCAGTGGAGTCGGCAAAGGAGAAAAGCTTGTAATATGGTAGTGTTTTGGTGTTTTTTCCTTTCTCATTTCTTTTCTCCAAATCCTCTTGGATATTGTCATCTCTTTCAAGGTTTTCCAGTGACTCTACCACTGGAGAATGACTTGTTGAAGTTGTGACCTGCTTTGCGTTTATTTCTCCATCCAAACCGGTCTTGTTGCTCATGTTGCCTGCAGCATTGAGTTTGCAGAACATAAATGATTGCAAGAAAAAGGCAAATGATCTAATAATAATGACATGAAGTTGAAGCATTGAAGAAGAAGTCTGTTGTCTCCTTTGAAAATCAAGTTCATCATTACCCACCACTAGATAATCACTGAAGAAAAAGAAGCAAAATCCTGATATTCATCAGTTTTCTTGTTCATCAATATTTCTTTAGCGTCAAATGAAAAATTCATGAGACCCCGATAGAAATTAATTTATTCCAAAACAAAATGGAAGAGGCTGCAGAATATGAAACATCTCAACATCGTATGTTGGCATAAGAAATTCAATGTCATAACGCAAGCATATAACGAGAAAGAGATCTTAAAATTCCAATAATCATTAAACTCACCAAAGATCAATAAAGATAATTCTTTTGGAATCTGGGTACCGTGGATCTTAGAATATCGATCAAAATAGTTACGTTGCCCTTCGCGCTTCTCAATCTCACCAATAGTACACTACTGCCTCGTTTTATAAGCCACTGATTTTATAGATTACTCAAATCCTTACTAAACTCTGTCCGTATCTTTCAACCATAGTCATTCTTAATATTCTTACATAAGTGGTAAATTATAGCCGACTTTACAAGATATGCTGACCCATAATTATGTCACGTAAATCAAGATTAGGTAGTGTCTTTTCTTAAATCCTTTAGTATTACACACACACGGACGCACGCAAGCAAGCAACTAATTCCTCTCAAAGCGTTATTGCAGGGAAGCGAGAGTAAGCTGATTGTAACATACTTCCTACCATAAACTCGTATACTAAAAAATGATTGTAGTTAGTATTACATTCATGCAAGTCAATTCACGGATTTGATAAATAAATCTGGATTGTATAGGGTTTGACAATTATTTAATACTTATTTAAAGAAATTCCAACGGTTCGACACAGCTAACTAATAACACAAGAAGAGAAAATGAGAACAGCTAAAATGGAGATGCACTCATTTCTAAAAATCATGGAAATATTTAAAAGGAGAAGATAATGACCTGGATGGCTATTAAAAGTTGATTAAATAAAAGAGACTTTCAAATTATTGTTCTCGATATAAAGCCAACATGTCTAAGGTTTCAAGCAAAAGCAACAAATTTTAGTGGAAGGAATCTAAGATAAGCCAAGCCAGAAGAAACTATTAATCCTCTCTGTCGCATTTGTCTTTTGTACAAACTGCATATTATTGTGTGTGCTGATGTCTCATGGTTAACCATTAAGCTTCTAGAGAGGAGGAAAAATCTGAATTCTACTTGTATGTTTATTCATGGGTCTGGAACTTTCTTTAGCATTATACAGTACACCAGGCTTTGTTGTTGGACCATTAGTCATAGTAGTGTCATCAAGGCTGGAAAAAAAGGAAAAGGTAAAGAATATAATCTCAAAAGGCCGAAACTTTTGTGCTTTGCATATTCCTGGTGAAGGAATATTGCCTAACACTGTATACCTAGCTACCTTGATGGAAGAATAATTATAATAATAGCACAGTCATCGACACTGGAATTTTTAATGCTCTGTTATATTAATGTCAAAAAAATTCTTAACTTAGAGCTTCACGAAGGATCAAGATAAGAATCAAACACTCCAATACACTCCACCCCACTCATGTTTCTATCGTCAGCCAGGCAGACATTACAGAAGTTTCAGACGCTAGTAATTGATTCAGAGAACAACAACAGGAGAATAAGCAAACTCCTATTATTTAGAAAAGCAAATAAAAATAGTAAGAGGAGCATTAGAGGCTCCATGCGATGTAATTGTATGTGGTTCTACCCAGGAGGCATAATTACCATTCCTGACATTCATTAAAGTACCATGGTTCCCTTAATTTCTCTATTGTGATACCATTTTCTTATCACAGCAATCATGGATAGCCGATGGGCTACCACCACTGTAGTTCAATCCACTAGAGCTTTCTCTAGTGCAATTTTGACCTCAATGGATCTTCAACTACTCACGCAGATTCGAGGTCAAGAGCAAAGAGCTAGGGGTTTTTTGGTTTTTATCAGGAAAGAGAGGATTTGTGTGCGTTACTTAGCATTATGCGCCAGGTTCTACTGTTAGAATAATATTCATGAATTGAATAGTGCAGTCATCGTTCCTTAGCATTATACACCAGGTTCTCTTGCTGGAGTTGTATTCAGGAATTGAATAGTACAGTCACCAAGGATGGAAAATTTCTATTACTGTTAAACTATTGGGAAGAATGTACAATTCGTCATCAATACTTACTGCTGTTGAAATGGTCAATATCGGTCAATGGTCTTTTTATTTATTCAATTATTTTCAAGATTCTCCATTTTTTTTAAATCTCTTCCCCGCCAATAAATACGTACTTAAAATCATACCTAGAAGTCAAACTTGACTGAAGTCACAAAGCATCAGATAAGGTGAAAACCAGAGCCAAATTTTACTAAGTTTTGTCGGCCACAACCATGGTTAGTACCAGGCAGCTGCAACAGTTAAAAAGGGTTACAATAATCTAAAGACATTTTACATATAGGACTTTACAAAGGACCCACTCATGTTTTTTTACATCGTCCGTGCAAACAATACTTTTGTTACAATCCAGGCATTAGAAAGTTTCGGACACATTTAATTATTCAGAGAACAGCAAAAGCAAAAAAGCAAACAGAAGTGGAAAGATGAGCATGAGAAGCTTAATTTAATGTAACTGTATGTGGTTCTATGCAGGGGGCATAAATACCACTTTTTATTTTTATCAAAGTTTCATGGTTTCCTTTCTCTACTATGATTCCATTTTTTATCACTGCAATCAGATCTGCATTCTTAATTGTTGATAACCGATGTGCTACCGCAACTGCAGTTCGATTGACCGTAATTCTCGCTAATGCATCTTGAACCAGACGTTCAGACTCGAGATCAAGAGCACTAGTGGCTTAATCTAGTAGTAAAATTTTAGGAGTCTTCACTATAGCACTTTCGATTGCCACCCGTTGCTTCTGTCCACCTGATAATTGACTCCTCTCTCTCCCACGGGTGTATCATAACCCTGAAATTATGTAAGGAACCAGAACCATATGAAGTTTAACAGATTTTAAAAGTGCTAAGGGGAAAGATAGTGTAAAGCCATAATAATTACAGTGTTCCAACCTGTTGTAAGCTGCTAATGAATCTGTGGGCACTCGCTAACTCTGCAGCAGCTAAAATTTCTGTTTCTGTCGCTCCCTCCTTACCATATGCAATATTGGCTCGGATGGTGTCATTGAATAACACAGGCTCCTGGCTCACCAGACCCATTTGCTGCCTTAACCACTTGAGTTGTAGCTTTTGAACATCTACACCATCTAGGGTAATGAGACCTGAATCGGGGTCATAAAATCTCCGCAACAATGATGTCACTCTCGATTTCCCATTTCCACTTTCTCCAACTAGAGTAACCGTCTGATACAAGGGATTCAATTTGTTAGTTTGACAATACTATTTCCAAAGTTAGTGTTAAATTCTGTTAATTGAGTGAATAGCTGAGCGTACAATGTTACCTTGCCTGACGGAATAGTGAGGCAGAGATCATGGAATACTTCAATATGAGGCCTTGTTGGATACTTGAAACTGACATGCTGAAACTGAACTTTGCCCATCACATTCTCCAACGTCATTCCAGCATTGTCACTAGAGTCTATTTTGGATATCTAGTCAATGAACCCAAATACAGAAGCAGCAGAAATCTTTGCTTTACCATCATCAGCAACAAAGGAGCTTGTTTGAGAAATACCAATAGCTGTCATACTGAGAGAAAAGAAGACCGGCAAACCACAGTCTACGAAGATGATTAGCAATGGAAAAATGAAACTATACTTAAAGCTGTAGAAACAAAGATAATTAGAACGTGAGACTCGTCTAACATAAGAAACAAAGACATACACGGAAAACCTCAGGGAATGTTGCCTTGCTTTGATTAACTAGTTTGGCTCCAACATAAAAAGTGACTGCATACACCAAAAAGAAAAAGAAGAAGGATAGCCCGAAACCTATCCCACTAATCATTCCTTGCCTAATTCCAGCTTTAACAGGACCTTCATATTTCTTCTGATAAAGTTTCATCACCTTCTCTTCGGCACAGAATGAAGCTATAGTTCTAATACTGCCAACTGCATCACTGGCAACCTGACTTGCCTCTTCATACGTTTTCTGCAACAATTTTAAAATTTCTATTTATTTGAAGATAAAAAAGAGTCTATCGGTAACCTCAAAGAATAAGAAAATAAAAAACAACAAAAGATTTCCTATTTCAGTTGAGAACAACTCATCCACCAACAGAATTCATAACCAATTCATTATTTAGAATACCATTTCTTGTTTGTCATTGAAAAAAAAACAAAATCTTTCCTGTACTTTCACATTTAAAAAAAATGAAAATGATTGCTGCTATTCCGAAAGAAAATTTCAAATATCTCTTAGGAGTTTACCTACAACTCTCCCTCCTTTTTATCCCTTATATTTCCTCGTCAAAATTTGATGATATATGATGTAAATCAACCAAAGTTTTATGCTTTCCTGGCTAGTTTAGAGCAAATATTAGTATAAGAGCCGAACCCTTTCGTGGACTTCAATTGAATAAACCCAGTAATCCCCACTCGAGGAACCAACGCAAGGATTAAAAGAGCCATCTGCCAGTTTGCTTCAAAGCAATTACCAGACCTGCGACTACTGTTGCAATACTCTGCTGATATGTCCACATGTAATCTATGCAGGGGTACGTGATCTGGACTACATGACCTGCATGCAATCCATGTGAAGGAATACGACTACTCTACTCTACTTTGTTTTGCTATCTTTATTTTACTACTAAGTATTATTTATTATTTGAAGTAGTTATTGTAATTGTTGACTTGTTCTACAGTAGATAAGGTTAGTGGGGTTTGGGTATTGGAGTAAGTGGCTTAAAACTACCGTTAGTGGCTTGAAACTATCGTTAGTGGCAACGTGCTTCCCTGTAATTTAGTTAAAATTTGTTATCGCTGATCTATTTAAAGTTCATATGTAAAAAAAGAGGGGATAATGAGAAAAATACAAAGGTTTCCTTCTCTTAATTTCTTCTCTTTTCTTTCTTATTTCTGAGTTCTATCTTCGTTCCACAAATTCAACTTATCATCTGCACAAACAGGGAAAGTGTCTCCTACCAAACTTCCAATTGAAGCTGCATCTGAAGAAAGCATAGCACCAATTGCACCACTGTAATGCTCAGCTTTATCAAACCAATCAATTTACATGTATACTACTTTTTCAAAGCACATTGATTGAATACGATTTATTAACTTATAACCTGCCACGGAGAAAAAGTACATGCTCAATGGGGAAGCCAATAAAGGTGCTGTGCCTAGAACCACAAACATTAACGCCCAAAATTTAGAGTCCTTTAGTTCATGTCTTGGTTCATACAAACTCTTAACCATAGCAGCAAGCAGAACCCCAAAAATTGGTATTATTATGCCATTCGCCACTGCTCCTACAGCACCAAGCAGTAGTGCAGGCATCTCTGGGCTATTAAGATAGACCAAGCGGCGAAGTGGGACATCCTGAGGAGTTTTTGCTGTTTCTGAAGCTGGAGAATAAACTTCTTTTCAGCTTCTTCACGAATAGTAATTCTGGGAGTTACAGGAGAGCAATGACCATTGCCAGAATATTCAACAGCAATTTGTTCTGGCCCTTAACTAGTTTCTTGCAAACTTATAAGCCGATTGTATGCTCCATCAGGATTTTTGAGTAGCTCAGAATGTGAACCTGTGGGTGAAAATTGCAACGTAATTGCATAATGTAATCCGTAGGAAATGCAATTTGAAGTGTTTTTAGAATAATCTCATTTGGAGAAAGCAATGCAAGATAGAAACAATTGTCATCATAGAACTAATCTAAAATCAATCAGCTACTTAAAATAATATAGCAATCTGATATATTTGAATATTATGACGATAGCCAGAATGCATCAAAGCTCGGAAGCTTTTGTTAGAATAAGAAATATATTGTAATGAGCAAAATTTCACCTTTTTCAACAATTTTTCCTAGCTGAATAACCACTACCATGTCTGCATTCCGTATTGTACTCAAGCGATGGGATACAATGACAGTTGTTCGGTTTATCATAACCCTGTCCAGTGCTTCTTGCACTAACCTTTCAGATTCAGCGTCAAGAGCGCACGTGGCTTCGTCAACAAGCAGTTTATTATTGCTCTTGCTATTGCAAGTCTCTGCTTCTGGCCACCAGAGAGCTGAATTCCGTGCTCACCAACATTTGTACCTAGTCCCTTATCAAATGCAATACAGGCATACAAGGGTGCATGAGTTAATTTCAAAAAGAAGTAACATCAATTCCTAACAGATTAATTATGAACCTGTTAAAGAGCATTAAAACTATTATAAAATGCGCACACAAAAAAAAACCAATTTCATTAATATATGGTTAGACCAAATAACGTTTCAAATTAGCTGAAGGATTAAAGAAATGAAACCTGGGGTAGATTTTTTATGAAGCTAGAAGCATTGGCAAACTTAGCAGCAGCTTCTATTTCTTCGTTAGTTGCATTAGTCTTCCCATAAGCAATATTATCTCTGATGCTTGATGCAAATAACACAGGCTCCTGGCTGACAAGACCTATTTTTTCTCTGATCCATTTGAGCTAAAACTCTCGGAGATTGACACCATCTATAAGAACTTCACCGGCCAGTGGATCATAAAATCCCTCTATGCAACCTATTACTGTTGATTTTCCACTTCCACTCTTCCCAACCAAAGCAGCAGTTGTACCACTAGGTATTATGAGAGAGAATCCCTTAAATATTTGCTCATCCGGTCTTGCTGGGTAGCTGAAATTGACATCTCTTAATTCAATGTCACCACGAATATCATCCAATTTCAATCCATTGACGTCATAAATATCAATCTCAGGCTTCCTATTAGCGGCCTCAAACATCTTAAATGCTGCAGCTTGTCCAGCAGCAAATGCACTGGAGCAAGGACATGCTTGCCCCAAAGAACTTAAAGAATTTCAATAAGATGTTAAAAATCTTCATACATTTAATAAACAACCAGAAATATAGATGCATGCATGATTGAAATTCGGAGTTCAGTAAATTATATCATCTTCGTCAGTTGAACATGTTAAAACAATTTTGGCTGGATGAAAATGCTGCAAAGCAGAACTTACATAGAGCCAATCAACACACCGAAAATCACACTGATTTCATCCCCTCCTGTGTACCCTTTTTCCAGAATCATTTTGGCACCAAACCATACTGCAGACCCGTAGGCACTGAATATTATAAACACGGATATACCAAGAACTATTCCATTAACCAATCCTTCATGAATGCCAGACTTATATGCTTTAGTTAAAGAATTATTGTAGTTAGAAATAGCTTGCTGCTCCCCTGTAAATGACGCTACCTACATGAACAATAAGCTTTACGTTCACTATTCAATTTCACAAAATGGTTTTTACCATGCCAATATTGCTTACAGCTCTAATTGAGCCAATTGTCTGCTCTACAATAGTAGCTGCAAGTGAATGGGCGGCTTGTTTCTGAGAAGCAACCTTGCCTATAAGCTTAATCATGACAGTACCGGAAATGATAAGAGGCGGAATCGATCAAAACATAACAAGGGTAAGGAACCAGCCGTTGAAAAGAGCTACAAGAAAGCCTCCAACCAGCTGTATAAACTTTCCAACCCGCCATAAATAAATCAAACCCCAAAAGCGATCACTAAATTTATGTAAGCACGTAAGAATGATTGGGATAAGTGACCATAATTATTTTTTTTCTTTTGCTTGGTATCAATTATACTACCTTCTCACCAAAGTCGTCTTGAATAAGAACATTGTCACCTGACATTCTCCCAATAACTTCTCCGGTACTAATTTCTTGATCAAAGAAGCCAATGTCTTGCCTCAATAAAGTTTCCAAGTAAAAACATCTCATTCTTGCGGCCTGTCGCTCCCCTGTAACCATCTAGCAAGCCACCTCTACGAAATCGTAAACATGCAATCATCAATTAAATTTACTTTGTAAATGGATGAATTTCCACAATACGTGGAAGGTTTCCAAGATGTACTTACGGAGAAAAGATGCAACACCAGCCCCTAGAGCCAAGTAGACAAACTTCAGTGATATCTGAGGACACAGTTGACAAAGTTATTCGCAATCTTGATCATACCCAATTGAAAAAATTCATTTCCACCGCAAGACAAGATACCAAATGTTCAAACTTTCCATACTGAATACCTTGAAAACTCCATGTACTACGACTTGTGCTTCCATTTATTCCGATGGAATCAATGAAGTTTCCAAAAAGAACAGCCATAAGTGGCATGCAGAACCCATTTCCGACAATTGTACCAACAAACATTAGAACAAAGTCCAAGTAGTCAGCGAAGGATCTCGTGTCTCTGTAATTTGCGTGAACGGCCTGTTGATTCCGGAACTTGTTCTGTGTCTGTATCTCCATCCAAACTGTTGTTGCTGGAAACAGTGCTTGCTGCAATGCTTGTTTTTTCTGCTTTGTTTCAGAAGAATTTGTGCTCTAAAAAACATTTGTTTTTATTATATAGATAGATAGATAGATAGATAGATAGATAGATATTGCGGCCATGTGTGCTTGACAGTAATGCCGAGAGAAAGAGGTTGTTTTGAGGAAGATGTTTCCACCTATATCGTAGGTGTATTTTCAGGATAATCTGTCAAGCTACCTATTACAATATTTACCATGCCAACGAAGTCTTTCACTTTTTGTTGTGGCTCAACTTAATTCGATGTTATCCGAAAATTCTGAGTATCTTCATCTTCATCCTAGCCCCTATCAAATTATAATAACTAGGCTTGATTCTTATCTTTATATACACGTCTTTTTAATTATTTTACTCACGTAAATAATAAAAAGGGTATTTGTCTTTTTTCCCAAGCAATTTCTGTCGCCCAAAATCATCATGAGTTACAGTTTTACGTAGAATTCGAAACGGTGGTGCTGGGTGTGTGTGTGTGCGCGCGAGCATAAAAACTCTTTAATGCGAGGATATACTTAGGTGATTGGTTGGACTGGCTTGGGGTTGGTTATGATCTGGGTTCAGCTGGAGAATCATCGGAATATCAATAACGGCACCGTCAAGTTACTACTACTTTCTTCTTTCTCCTTTCTGTTTTTGGATTGAAAGTTGTTGTAGGTTGTCAAGTTTTCATCCGACTGATTTCCTACAGGAAATGAGTTTGTTGGTACCGTGATCTCATACAATTTTGTTTTGGTTCTAAATTTTATTTCCTTTTGAGTATTAAAAGGTGTTGTTTAATCGTTAAGAGATTTAACTTCTCTGCTATTTCTTGATTAAAAGGAGAAGAAATTCCTCGTATGTATGAAGAAGAAGAAGTGAAGCAGAAGGAGGAGAGAGGCAGAGCTACGTCTATAAATAAAGATGACATGAAGAATTGCAATACTTTTTTAAAATGTTAATAGGCGGCTATTTGTTTATTTTAGTAGCAAATAAGCAAATTATGAAACAAAGTAGCACAGTTTATTCGTATTTAAACAAACAAGGTAATCAACAAGTACTTTACAAGATCACCAGGATGAAGAACTTGTCAGTAATGTTACCATGGAAGCATAAATACCATCCTTTATATTCACCAATATTTCATGCTTTCCTTTCTGTGCAATCACACCATTTTTAATCACAGCTATCAGATTGGCACCCATGATTGTTGATAGCCGATGCGCTACCACTACCGTGGTTCGTCCAACCATTACACGATCCATTGCATCTTGAACCACTCGTTCAGATTCTGCATCAAGAGTACTGGTGCTTCGTCAAGAAGTAATATTTTCGGACTCTTCACCATTGCTCTTGCAATTACCACCCTTTGTTTCTGTCCCCCGGATAATTGGACCCCTCTCTCCCCCACCATTGTGTCGTATCCCTGCAATTTGCAACTTGAATGATCATCAAATGATCAAGCCGCAATGTTCGGTGTAATTTGCGATTATAGTGCTCTGACCTGTTCTAACTGCTGCACCCAAAATTTCTGCCTCCGTAGCACTCCCTATCTTACCATAAGCAATGTTGGCTCGTACAGTGAGCAGCACAGGCTCTTGGCTCACCAATCCCATTTGTTGCCTTGACCACTTTATTTGTAGCTTTTGGAATTTGATTCCGCCCAGCGTAATATGACCTGAGTCAAGATCGTAAAATCTCTGCAGCAATGACATTACTGTTGATTTTCCACTCCCACTTTCTCCAACCTGGGCAACTGTCTGATAAAATTGAATTCATATAGATAGTTAATTATTTCTGGACTGCTACTAATATGCTTGAGCATGAAAGAAACAAACACAAATTTATCTTGCCAGAAGGAATAAATGTTGTTGTTTAGCACAAGAACAAAGTAATATGAACTTGGCAAAAGAAAGAGCAGGAGAGAGCAATTATTTTCTGGAAGCCTCTCTCACTAATTTTTCTATTGTATTGCTCTTTATATAGAGTTAAAATATAACAAAGGATAAGTGATAAGCCTAGATTAAAGATAATAATAAACCTAAATCAAAGATAATGATAAGCCTAAATCAAAGATAAGATTTAAGCAAATCCTAGCAAACTAAGGCACTTTTTCAACACTCCTCCTTGCCTTAGTAATTGCAGAGGTTTTCTCCTCCTGTCCCTTGACTTTGAATCCCTTGGTTGCTCTACATAGATTTCCTCTTGAAGATTACCATTTAAAAAAGCAGATTTTACATCTAGTTGGTAAGTCTTCAATCTCATTTGTGCTGCTAAAGCAAGCAACATCCTGATTGTATCTAAGCGTGCTACTGGAGCAAAAGTTTCTGAGAAATCTACTCCAAACACTTGACTATACCCTTTCACAACTAATCTGGCTTTATATTTGTTTATAGAACCATCTGCATTAAGTTTGGTTCTATAAACCCATTTGACTCCAATGACCTTTCTGTGTTGAGGTTTGTTCACCAACTCCCAAGTATTATTCTTTTCAATCATTATGAGCTCCTCCTTCATTGCTTCAACCCACTTGTCATCCTTCTCAGCTTCTTCAAATTCTGCAGGCTCAAATACAGCAATATTGCTTTTTTCATAAATATCAGATAAAGTCCTTGTTCCTCTAACTGGGACATCATTTATATCATCTTCAAAGTATTGCGGAATCTCTGACAATTGTGTTTTTATTGACTCCTCCCAGTTCCATTGTCTATCCTCTATGAATTTGACGTCTCTGCTTATAACAATTTTTCCATTTTGTGGTTGAAAAATTCTATAAGCTTTGGAAAAATTGTTATATCCAATGAAAACTCCTGGTTCTGCCTTCTTATCAAGTTTGTCTCTTTTTACTTGTGGTACATAAAAGAAACAAAGGCAACCAAAAATTTTTAGATTTTGCAAATCGGGTTTGTAACCAAACCAGGCTTCATACGGAGTTTTTTTCTGCAAAGTTCTAGTTGGCAACCTATTTAGCAAAAAAACTGCAGTGTTTGCAGCTTCTGCCCATAGTTTCTTTGGCAATTCCTTCTCATGTAGCATACACCTTGTCATCTCCATAATACTTCGATTTTTTCTCTCACTTACGCCATTCTGTTGTGGAGTGTAAGGTGCTGTGAGTTGATGCTCAATACCAGCTTCTCTGCAAAACTTGTCAAAAATATCATTGGTGTATTCTTTCCCGTTATCTGACCTTATCTTTTGTATCCTGCAGCCACTTTGATTTTCCACCCATGCATTTAATGATGATATTTTCTGAGGTCCTCCAACATCTGTGTGTATCAATTGCAGTTTGCGTGTTGCTCTCCATGTCGTTTGAGAGAAAGGTCTTCTATTTTGCTTGCCATATTGACAAGCCATGCAATCAGCTAACTTGTCTTCTAGCAATGGCATACCTTTCACTAAATTATGTTTTTGTACATATAAAAGTCCACCATGATGAAAATGCCCAAGCCTTCTATGCCATAATTCTGCATTACTTACAGTGCTTGAGAATGATATTTGCTCCTCCTCCATTAGATTTAGAGCAAAGCTTTTTGCTTTCATTCTCACTTTGAATACATCTCTGCCCTTCACATCTTTGATGAAACACCATTTGTCTTCAAATATGACTTTAAAACCCTTTTCAACTAGCTGTCCAACACTCAACAGGTTTTGGTTAATATCAGGCACATATAAAACATCAGTAATGTACTTTAAACCTGTCTTCTAGCAATGGCATACCTTTCACTAAATTATGTTTTTGTACATATAAAAGTCCACCATGATGAAAATGCCCAAGCCTTCTATGCCATAATTCTGCATTACTTACAGTGCTTGAGAATGATATTTGCTCCTCCTCCATTAGATTTAGAGCAAAGCTTTTTGCTTTCATTCTCACTTTGAATACATCTCTGCCCTTCACATCTTTGATGAAACACCATTTGTCTTCAAATATGACTTTAAAACCCTTTTCAACTAGCTGTCCAACACTCAACAGGTTTTGGTTAATATCAGGCACATATAAAACATCAGTAATGTACTTTAAACCTGTCTTCTAGCAATGGCATACCTTTCACTAAATTATGTTTTTGTACATATAAAAGTCCACCATGATGAAAATGCCCAAGCCTTCTATGCCATAATTCTGCATTACTTACAGTGCTTGAGAATGATATTTGCTCCTCCTCCATTAGATTTAGAGCAAAGCTTTTTGCTTTCATTCTCACTTTGAATACATCTCTGCCCTTCACATCTTTGATGAAACACCATTTGTCTTCAAATATGACTTTAAAACCCTTTTCAACTAGCTGTCCAACACTCAACAGGTTTTGGTTAATATCAGGCACATATAAAACATCAGTAATGTACTTTAAACCTGTCTTCTAGCAATGGCATACCTTTCACTAAATTATGTTTTTGTACATATAAAAGTCCACCATGATGAAAATGCCCAAGCCTTCTATGCCATAATTCTGCATTACTTACAGTGCTTGAGAATGATATTTGCTCCTCCTCCATTAGATTTAGAGCAAAGCTTTTTGCTTTCATTCTCACTTTGAATACATCTCTGCCCTTCACATCTTTGATGAAACACCATTTGTCTTCAAATATGACTTTAAAACCCTTTTCAACTAGCTGTCCAACACTCAACAGGTTTTGGTTAATATCAGGCACATATAAAACATCAGTAATGTACTTTAAACCTGTTAAACTTTCTATAGCCACAGTTCCTTTGCCCTTGACTGAAATAAATTCACCGTTTCCAATTTTTACTTTGGAAATAATGGTTTTGTCGAGCTCTTTAAAGAGCTCTTGATCATTGGTCATGTGATTTGTGCAGCCGCTATCAATTAGCCAGGAATCGCTAGAGCTGATATTTGTTGCGAAGCATGTTGCAACAAAAAGTTGGTCTTCTTGCTGTTGCTCAATAGAAACTTTTGTCTCTTCATGTTGTTGTGATTTGCAGATCCGCTCCATGTGTCCAATCTTACCACATTTTCTGCACTTAACATCAGGCCTCCACCAACACTTTCTTTGTGGGTGGTTTGTTTTTTTGCAGTGTGGACAAGGTGGATATATCTCATCCTTGTTTTTGTTGTTATTGCCAGTCTTGTTGCCCTTTTTCTTATTGTAGTTCTTTTTATCTTTGCCCCCTTCTGAATTTTCTGTCTTTGCTTGAAGAGCACCCTCCATGGATTCTTCTTTTCTCATCATTCTTCTTTGCTCTTGTGCCTGCAATGCATTCACCAATTCTGCCAAGGATATACTTGACAAAATCTTTGCCCCCTTCTGAATTTTCTGCCTTTGCTTGAAGAGCACCCTCCATGGATTCTTCTTTTCTCATCATTCTTCTTTGCTCTTGTGCCTGCAATGCATTCACCAATTCTGCCAAGGATATACTTGACAAATCTTTAGATTCTTCTAATGAAGAAATTTTAGACTCATACTTTTCAGGCAAAGTTACGAGAATTTTTTGCACAATTCGTTCGTCAGAAAAATGCTTACCAAGCAACCTTATCTTATTCACTATACCCAACAATTTGTTAGAGTAGTCTTTGATGTTTTCTGTCTCCTTCATTTTTAACATTTCAAACTCTCTAATCAAATTGAGTACCTGCATATTTTTGGTTCTTTCGTTGCCTTGGTATTCCTTCTTGAGGTAGTCCCATATATCCTTTGCCGACTCCAAGCTCATGATCCTTGTAAATATAGTGCTTGAAACTGCAAAGAATAAACATGCTTTAGCTTTGGACTTCTTAGTTTTTCTCTCTTTATATACCTTGAGTTGAGTCATAGTAGGATTCTCCGGCAATGGAGTAATATCATAATCTTCCTCTATAGCTTCCCAAAGGTCTAATGCTTCAAGATGGACCGTCATTCTAATAGCCCAAACTTGATAGTTATCACCATCAAAAATTGGTGGTGTAACATGAGAGAACATTGTTTCAGTTTCCATCTCTTCTGGGTTTTTTTTTCTCTCTCTTTTGGTTATTGTGTTTTTGGTTTGTGTTTGGATTCACTCAACGCACAAATCCCTCAAGAACAAATAGGCTCTGATACCAATCTGTTGTTGTTTAGCACAAGAACAAAGTAATATGAACTTGGCAAAAGAAAGAGCAGGAGAGAGCAATTATTTTCTGGAAGCCTCTCTCACTAATTTTTCTATTGTATTGCTCTTTATATAGAGTTAAAATATAACAAAGGATAAGTGATAAGCCTAGATTAAAGATAATAATAAACCTAAATCAAAGATAATGATAAGCCTAAATCAAAGATAAGATTTAAGCAAATCCTAGCAAACTAAGGCACTTTTTCAACAATAAACAAGCAAAAGTCCCTGAATATTTGAATGTCAGGTCTTGTTGGATAATTAAAACTAACATGATGAAACTCAATTTCCCCCTTAATGTCTTCCACCGTCATTCCGGACTCGTCACTTGAATTAATGTTTGATTTTCGGTCAAGAATTGCAAATACAGAAGCAACAGCACTCTGTGCTTTACTGACGTCAGGAGCAAAAAATCCTGACTGAATAATGGCGACAGTTGCCAATGTGAGAGAAAAGAAAACCTGAAAATTAAGAGAACGGCAAATTAAGCATTGAAAAAATAAATATGCCCTTTTCTTTTTCAGTAAGTAGCCGGTGGCATGAAAATTATGAATGCCACAATTCGATTAAAGAACATGCAAGAAAAACATCCGAAAATGTTGTTTTTCCAGCCTCAACAAATCGAGCTCCCGCGTAAAAGCTGACAGCATACACACAATACAGCATCAATATTGACAGTCCAAAGGCTGCTCCGCCCATCATAGCTAGCTTTATTCCTGCCTTCATAGGGACCTCACATTTTTTCTGATACAATTCCATGACCTTCTCTTCAGCAAAGAAACTCCCTACAGCATCGTTTGCAACTTGACTTGCTTCCTCGTACATTTTCTGCCATCATTTACATAATTTCATCCACAATCAATAAGAATTTAACTATATGGATAGGTAGTGAAATGCGGAGGATACCTTAGAATCAGCACTGAAGCCTTTCATGAACTTCAGAACAGCATATCCATCAAGTCCAACGAGGGGTAACAATACAAAGAGTATGAGAGCTAATTGCCAGTTTGCTTGAAAAGCAATAATCACGCCAGCAATTAGAAATAAGGAAAACCAAGTGCATCTCCAACAATATTTCGGACAGAAGCAGAATCTACAGACAGTCTTGCACCGATTACGCCACTCGAGTGCTCAGGTTCATCGAACCAACTTACTCCATGTGAATCACTTTGTCAAAGCACACAGCCAGCCACAGAAAAAGAAAATACGACTTTGATGAATAAGCCAATAAACTTGTTACACCTAGAGAAAGGCACATCAAAGACCAAAATCCGGTATCCTTGCGGAGTTCTTCTGCTGGCTCAAAGAAAGATTTTATTGCACTGGAAAATAGGATTCCCAAAAGTGGTATTGTTACACCAGCAACTCCAGCAGAAATTGTGCCTAGCAGTAACACTGGGGTCTTCGGCTTGTTAAGAAAGGCCAGGCGACGAAGTGACACTTCTGGATCAGATTTTGATGGCTCTGAAGCAGCATGTGGTGTTTCTGGAACACTGATTTCGATGGATACACTAAATGAAACAGATAATGAGTGAGGAATAATGTTCCTAATTCCAGGTGACCCCAATATCTTAGTAAAGGAGAATTTTGAATCAAAAGTTCTCCTGAATCTGCTGTTATTTCTAATTTCTCCTTTTCAGTTACAACCTTTTTATCTTTTTCGTCGTATACCATGGTTATTTCCTGCATCTTTATGAGTTGGCTATATGTTCCATTAGGATCCTTGGTTAGCTCAGAATGTATACCTGTTTGGTAAAATGTAATGCAACAACTATTAGAGCTCATCTAGTGAAATTCAACAGATAGAATACGATGGTATACGAAAAGGTAGTACCTTTTTCAACAACTTTTCCTCGATGAATGACAGCAATCATATCAGCATTCCTCACAGTTTTCAGACGATGGGCTACAATGACGGTAGTTCGGTTGATCTTGATTTTATCCAATGCCTCTTGCACCACTCTCTCAGATTCAGCATCAAGAGCGCTTGTAGCTTCATCTAGAAGCAAAATTCTCGGGTCTTTGAGAATTGCTCTAGCTATGGCTATTCTCTGCTTTTGCCGACCAGATAACTGAGTGCCACGCTCCCCTACCATTGTCTCCAATCCCTGCATACGTTAAAAAAAAAGAATATATAAACAAGGTAGAAGGTGTTGTTTGTTATACACCTGTAAAAGCTGAATAATAAAAACCTGAGGCAGTTTATCAATGAAATTCGCCGCATTGGCAAGTTGAGAAGCAGTAATGATTTCCTCAACAGTAGCACCATCCTTTCTATAAGCAGTATTATCTTTAATGCTGTTAATGCTGGAAGAGAATAACACAGATTCCTGGCTGACAAGACCTATTTTCAGTCTAATCCATTTAAGCTGGAAATCTTTGAGATTAATACCATCAATAAGAACTTCACCAGCCTGAGGATCATAAAATCTCTCAATTAAACTGACGACTGTCGATTTCCCACTTCCACTCTGTCCAACCAAAACTGCGGTCACTCCACTTTGGTATAGTAAGGGAGAATCCATTTAATATTTGTTCATGTGGTCTTGATGGATAGCTGAAATAAATATCTTTTAATTCTATGTCTCCGTAAATATCATCTAATTTCACTCCATGGATGTCAAAAGCATCTATCTGTGACTTTCTTTCTATTGCCTGAAACAATTTATATCCTGCAGCTTGTCCAGCAGCCAATGCACTAATGCAAGAAGATGCTGTTCCTAGACACCTGGAAAATAAGACAAGCCTGGTGAACAAAATTTAGAACCTTGACCTTTTCCAGAATATCAACAATGATTTTTCCTTTTATCCAAATATGAGTTTGGTATATTTAATGCAACAAAAAATCCAAACAGTGCAAAACTTACAAGGATCCAGCTATTACAGCAACAATTACACTAATGACATCTCCTCCTGAGTATCTTTGTCAAGTACCAATTTTCTACCAAACCATGCAGACAACGAATAACTGCTATTTGTTAAACAGTCAACAATGCCGAAACCCAAAGCCTTCTTTCACGCCTGATTCATAAGCTTCAGTTAAAGACTCACCAGTAAATGATGCAACCTGTGTTGTCAGTGGCTGGTAAGATGATAATTCTGAAATAAAGTTAAATTACTAGCATTGTTTTCATGGCAAGTGTAAATACAGTTCGGAGTGCTCCAAGTGTCTGTTCTGCTATAGTTGCAGCAACTGGAATGAGCAGTTTGTCCCCTAGATGCCAGCTCTGTTATGAAAGTTGTCATAATTGCACCAGAGATTACAAGAGCAGAAATAAAAGTTAATAGCACAAGAGTGAGATGCCATCCCCTGAAAAATGCAACAGCAAAACTACCAATGAATGTTGACACTAGCTGTATGAGCTTTCCAACCTGCATTAAGAGGGCAAAAAAAAATTCGATTAAGTAAGAAAACATGTAAACTATTTTAAATTTATGGAATTTGCAGTACGTCAGGTACCTTCTCCCCCAAGGCATCTTGAATAATTATAGTATCACCTGACATCCTTTTAATAATTTCTCCAGTGTGAGACTCCATACCGTAGAAACCAATATCTTCCCTAAATATCGCCTTCAAATATAACCTTCTTATCTGTGCTGCTTGCCGCTCTCCTGTGACAATCCAGCAAGCTACCTCTGGCATATATCAGAGATAGATATCTCAGTTTCTAATAAGCCAAAGAGCTCTTTTATTCAAACTAATTTTTTCCTAGCTTGATAGATATACTTACGGAGAAATCCTGCAACACCAGACCCTGTAGCCAGTTATACAAAGGCGAGAGACAACTGAGGACATAAGAAATCAGTATCTTTATTAGTAAATCCAATAATAACAGAACATTCTGTTAAGTTAGATGAATAATTGAAGGAAATGAATGACCGGAATACCTTTGAGACTTCACGAACTACGTCATTAATGTTGTCATGTTCTCCAAATGCAGTAACTAAATTTCCAACAAGTAAAGACATGAGAGGTGAAGATATCCCACTTCCAAGAGCAGCAATTTTGCCCACAATAATTAACAGAATATCGGTAAAGTCAGCAAAAGCGTAAAGCTTGTAATATGGTAGTGTTTTGGGGTTAGTGTTTTCTTCTTTCTCCTTCGTTTTTTTTTAGCCTTGCTGGCCTTTTTCAGGATTTTCCGTTGATTCTGCCATTCCAAAATGTATTGTGGATGCTGTGACTTGCTCTGTGTTTATTTCTTCATCCAAACCCGTGTCGTTGTCACTCATAAATCGCAGCAAGAGGACACAAATGCATGCTGGGCGCTTTAAAAATTCAAAGTTAATCATCACCCTCACCCACCATAAAAAACCCAAAAAACAAAGCTGGGATTCGTATATCACTAACATAATATAGCCACATACAAAAATTGGAGAAGATCTATACTAATAAATGGACTACGTTTTTAGGATTTAGAAATTAAGGCGATATATCCAATGCCATTCTTGTGTAATTACAGAATAGCATAGTATTGGATCCATGTAAAATTTATAACAAACACTCTGTATTATGTAGGTATTGTATTTGAAGCAGCAATGATTGACAGTGCCATGAGAAAAATGTTGGATCTGATTGAGTTGTTTCCACAAACAACACAGGCATATTTCTAGGATAATCACTATTACCTGCGTCTACCATGCAAACTTTTACTCTGGCATAACTTCGACACAATCAGAAAATCCCTCGTGATGGTCAGCTTATCATAATTCTATAAACTATAATAACCATGATATGTATACATTTTAACCACGTAATTGCCAACAAGGATTTCATTTTCTTGCAACTTCTGTCACGTCCTCATCATCGACATGCCGCCGTGACTTTTACATTGACATTTTTATTAATTTTTTTCCGCATAGATGAGGGTGTGCTTAGGCGAAGAATTGGATTACTTCAGTAATACTAGCCCATATTATAGAATGGCTGCCTGAGCCTGGTTGAGGTTTTTTGGTTATGATATCTGTAGTCTGGAGCGGGTACATAAATAAAATCAATCCTGACCGAGTATCAATCTGAATCCATATAGGATCATGTCTACTTGTCCACTCCCAATTTTGAAAGAAATCGCTCCTCCATTTTTTTGTACCAAGGAAGGATAGAAGTTGGGTTATCACACATTGGTTTCCAGACCCATCTCTGTTTAAAGTTAGTAAACTCAAAAGTTAAAAAGTTATTAGATGAATGGATGAATATAGACTCAATTTTGACATGACGTGTACATGAATAATACCTTCTCCCCGTGGCATCTCGAAGGGGTAACAGAGTCCATTTCCAACAGCAGTAGTTGTGCCCAAAGTACTTAATGGGATATCAATGAAGTTAGTACAAGCGCATAATACTAAAAATTATATATAATTAATTTCTCGTTATTATTTTTGTTGACAAATATTATTAAAATTTTTTGAATTCTCTAAATCTTCTTAAGACAGTGTTTAACTACTTTAATAAAGTAAAACACTCTCTAATTTATAAAAAAAAATTATTAAATAATTCTTACGCTTAATAGAAATATTCTGAATACTCAATACTATAATTATAAATTTTGAATTTAAATTTTAAAATTATAAAATATATAATAAAGAGTTAAGAGTTATAATTTAAATATTACAAATTTTTTCTTAATAAATTTGTAAGTTACATTCTTCTATTTAGTTCACAAACTCTAAAATCTCATATATAATAAACAACGTAATAAATTTGTATTATGACGATATATTATCAAATTTGAATTTCTCTTTCATGTATTACAAATGTATGATGTCTCTTACTATAGCCTTAATATGATAATTAATTTTAATGATATTTATTCTCGGTTTAACGTAACAACTTTAATTTAATGAATAAATTTTATATTTATTCTAAGCCTAATACAAATTTATTTTCTTTCAAATAAATGCATACATCTTTTTAGAAAACAAATAATGAGAATTTTATTAATAATAATAACTTTACATTTTGAAATTAAATTTTATATGAACTATATAATCCTTAAACCTTAACAGTAGCATATCTTTTATTAAAGAATCAGTAATCATTAATTCAATACTAAAGTATTCAATGATCACTTTATTTTTTTTAATATATTTTTTAATGTTTAATTGTGGTTACTTCGACTCTCATTTTTATTATTATTAATCAAGAATTCAGCAATTAAATTATTATAATATATCCTCAATGACTTAAAAATTAAATTTATATGTTTAAATTCAAATATAAAATTCTTTAACCATATTCTATGAAAGGTAACCTCAAAATATGAAATTAACTTAACTTTTGTAGTAGAAGTGGAAATTAATAATTGCTTAATACTTCTCTAAGATATGATTTTGCTAACTAACATAAAAATATATCTAAATATTAATTTTTTAGAATTACCACAACTAGTGACGTAAGAATTAGAATTATTAACTACTTTTAAATTATTAATCTATTTATATATAAATATGTAATTTTTGGATAACATAATATTAATAAACGGTGTTAATTTCAATGTGATAGTGATCGATTGAATGGGAAATATAATTTTTAACAAGTTGTCTCAATGTAAACGCTATTCAATCAACAAATCCATCTCTTCCCTCTTTTGTGTAGTACACCCATTTCCATTTTGTTTATTTTCCAGGATTATACCTTATCATTTTCCAAGTCTTTCCACGCAAAAGCTTTGAAAGTTTTCATCCACATTTCTTTCTCAATTACATTCTCAATATACGTGCGAAACAAAAGGTAAGGAATATAGTAAAATATTAGAAAAAGCTATAAAAAGATTTTAAAAAATTGTGTGATTTTATTGAATGTAGTGTAAGATGACAACTCATTATGAATATTTTAGTCTCAATTATTGCATCAAGATAGAATCATTATCACTTTCTTTATCCCATATATGTGATTTTTTTTAAAATTTATTTGTTGATGGGAAAGATTGCAAACGTCATATATATGACGCAAGGTTGGTAATTACTGGTGCGGGGTGTCATTCTCCATCTTACTGGCTACCAGAAGACTTCATATAAAAATGGTTAGATTAAGGTTAGGCTAGACTTTACTGCACGGCGCATCACGAGAAGGTGATACTCTTTAATAAATTTTCCAACGAGTAAAAATATACATACGTGACAGCTGGCTGTGTTTTCTTGCAAATAATGATTAGGAAGTAAGAACGAAAATGTTGCTTTCAAATGTCAAGTTATCAAACCCATCCTTTATGATGGAAAAGCGCAAAAGCAGAAAATTTAAAAAGTTGCAGAACATGCAGAAGGTGAAGCGTATGGAGAACCTGAAAGTAGTCTGAATCTCGTTGGCTTCAATGTCATAGGCCCCGCACTCCGTTTCATGAATTAATTTAGTCTCAGTTCGAAATCATCCAATCAAAATCATTTAATCAGTCACTATTTCATTTCCAGAATAACGGCTCTTTGGTTCATTGATAGTCTTACGTTTCATGATCAAATGGATGTGTCATTTCCCATTTTAGTGGCTATCTGTAAGACTTTCTCACTTACTAAAATAGGTTTCGCTGTAACATCCATACATCGTCGTAATAAGAAGTAGACTGAAAAGGAAAAGAACTGGAAATAAATAAATAAAATAGTTTTCTATTATTAAGTTTGCATCATAGAATGAATTATGAAAAGGTATATATTACTAAAATCAGATAAAAAATATTATCTACTTTCAAATTCATTGATAAATTAAAATTTTTAATTATTTTTTGTTTTTAAATTTTAATAATTGTTATTATAAAATTTTATTATTTAAAAAGGTTACTTGAGAAATCCTCCTTCCTCGATGTGAGAGAATAAGAATTCACTGAAAATCCTCTTCTCTCTCTCTCACTCACTCCTCGAATCAAACAAAACAGTTCGCATTCTTTTGCCGTTTTTCTTTCCTCCAATCAAATATCCCTCTGATATTTTATCCCTGCTACGGATTGCGGACATACAATCCGTCCAAATTTTACAAGTCAAGAACACATTTACTTTCAGTCAATTTGAAGTTTAGGAATTATGTGAAGATATATATTTAGTCGTTGAACCCCGACAATTTTGTAGTCATCATATCTACAAGTCCGGATGATAATCAGCTCCTTTAATTTGATTTCACTTATTAACTAGTGTATGAACATTGACTTAATTCATGTTCCAAGCAAGCCGAGCAGATAAATGAAACTCTGGCTGTGGGCTCGTACATATTTTGCTAATTCTGCTGCAGCATTAAATTTATGTTTTCTGATGCTCCTTCCTAATTTCCATTCAATTGCATATATGCACTATTGCCAATACCCCACCCCATCTGCAAATAAATACCAGCCATCCAAGCACGTTCTTAACAGGTTCAACTACTGAATTTTCAAATCAAGAAATTCGCAAATGCCTTCTTCACGAAAATCTTTTACTACGGACAAAACGTCTCTCTAATTTTATTGCCTCTAAATCAATCCGATGAGATTGCAAATACAAACAAGGCTACCGAACATGTAATTTTTGATCACTAGGCTGAAGCACTTGTCTGTAGAGCTACCAAGGAAGCATAAATACCATCCTTTATATTCACCAACGTTTCGTGCTTTCCTTTCTCAGCAATCACACCATTTTTAACCACAGCAATTACATCAGCACTTCTAATTGTGGATAATCGGTGAGCTATCACCACCGTGGTTCTACCAACCATAGCTCGATCCAGCGCATCTTGAACTACTCGTTCAGATTCTGCATCAAGTGCACTTGTTGCTTCATCTAAAAGTAATATTTTCGTAGCCTTCACTATTGCTCTTGCAACCGCCACCCTTTGCTTCTGCCCGCCAGACAATTGGATCCCTCTCTCCCCCACTCTTGTGTCATATCCCTGCAATTCCACAACATGAATGGTCACCAAATGACGAAAACATGAACCAAATATTCCCGGTATTAAACAGCTTTCAACCTCCAACCTGCTTTAAGCTGCTAATGAACCTGTGGGCATTTGCCAATTCTGCCGCACCCAAAATCTCTGACTCCGTTGCATTTCCTTCCTTACCATATGCAATGTTGGCTCGTATAGTGTCATTGAATAGCACAGGCTCTTGGCTCACCAATCCCATTTGTTGCCTTAACCACTTTATTTGTAGCTTTTGGATTTCGATTCCGTCCAGTGTAATATGACCTGAATTAGGATCATAAAATCTTTGCAGCAATGAGACTACTGTTGATTTTCCGCTCCCACTTTCTCCAACCAGAGCAACTGTCTGATGAATTGAATTCATACATACAGTTAATTATTTTTGGAGTTGTACTGTTATGCTTGTGCATGTAAGAAACAAACATCAATTTACCTTTCCAGAACGAATAGCCAAGCAAAGATCTATGAAGATTTGAACGTCAGGTCTTGTTGGATACTTGAAACTAACATGATGAAACTCAATTTCTCCCTTAATGTTTTCAAGTGTGATTCCCGACTCATTACTGGAGTCAATTTTTGATTTTCGGTCAAGAATTGCAAACACAGAAGCAACAGCACTCTGTGCATTACTGGCATTGGGAGAAAAGAAGCCTGATTGAGAAATTCCAGCGGTTGCCGTTGTCAGAGCAAAGAAAACCTGCAAATGAGGAGAGAGAAATAACAAATTTTCTTTTTCATTCAGAAACTCGTGGGATGGAAATTATGGATGTCACCAATGAGACGAAAGAGCGTACCCGAAAAACATCGGAAAATGTTGTTGTGCCAGCCTCAACAAACCGAGCTCCAGCATAAAAAGCGGCAGCAATTGCATAATACAGCATTGAAACTGAAAGTCCAAAAGCAGCCCCACCCAGCAAGCCTTGCTTGATTCCTGCCTTCAACGGCACTTCGCATTTTTTCTGGTACAAATCCATAACCTTGTCTTCCGCACAGAAAGAAGCTACTGTTCTTATACTCCCTACAGCATCATTTGCAACTTGACTGGCTTCCTCATACATTTTCTGCAGTTATTTATATAATTCCATCCACAATCAATAGGAAATAAAATAAATAAATAAATACTGCAATGTGGAGCATACCTTAGAATCAGCACTGAGGCCAGTTTGGAACTTCATATGAAGATATCCGCCAAGTGCTACAAGGGGTAATAATGAAAAGACCATGAACGCTGTTTGCCAGTTTGCTTGAAAAGCAATAACCAAGCCGGCAATTATCGCTGCAATATTTTGAACAATCAAACCAAGTGCATCTCCGACAATTCTTCTGACGGAAGCTGAATCTACAGAAAGTCTTGCCCCGATCAACCCACTTGAATGTTCGGGTTCATCAAACCAACTTATTTCCATGTGAATCACTTTATCAAAGCACATTGATCTAATCCTTTTTATTAACTTGCACCCCGCCACGGCAAAACAAAATGACTTCAATGAATGAGCCAATAAACATGCCATGCCTAGAATAATGTACATCAGAGACCAAAATCTGGTATCTTTGCGGAGTTCTTCAGCTGGCTTAAAAAAAGATTTCACTGCACCGGAAATTACGATTCCCGTAATGGGTAATGATACACCCGCAATCCCTGCAGCAATTATGCCTAGCAGTAAAATTGGGAGCTCTGGCTTGTTAAGAATGGCTAGGCGAGAAAGTGACACTTTCGTATGTGGATGTGATTTCTCTGAAGCATATGGTTCTGCAGGCTGTGTTTCCAGAATATTTATTCCAGTTGGAGAACTATATGGAACTAAAAATGAGTGGGGACTACAGTTGCCAATTCCAGGTGACCTCCAACTTACGTATGGTAGCGAAGGAGACCAATGGCTAGAACGCCTTCCAGAATCCAACGCTATTTCCGGCCGGTCCTGTTCTGTTACAACATTTTGCTTCGACACTGTGCTCATTTCTTGCATCTTAATGAGCTGACTATATGCTCCATCAGGATCCTTGGTTAGCTCAGAGTGTCTCCCTGGTGGCGAAATTAAAGGAATAAGAAAATTGTAAGAATTCAGAATTGATTTTTTGTCTGCATAAAGGAATCATGGCAAAGAAATAAGCGTATAGTTTCTGAACAAATAGGAGTTTATTCTTCAAAAGTGGCACTAAAAATTAGGAGAAAAGTAAGAGATATAAAACTAGGGAATCAATGAAAGAAAGTTGTACCATTCTCTACAAGTTTTCCTCGATGAATAACAGCAATCATATCAGCATTCCTCACTGTACTCAAACGATGGGCCACAATGACCGTAGTTCGGTTGATCATGATTTTTTCCAATGCTTCTTGTACCACTCTTTCAGATTCAGCATCAAGAGCGCTTGTAGCTTCATCTAGAAGTAGGATTCTCGGGTCTTTGAGAATTGCTCTAGCTATTGCTACCCTCTGCTTTTGTCCGCCAGATAACTGAGTTCCATGATCCCCGACCATTGTGTCCAGTCCCTGCATACATAAAACACAAGAAAATTTTAAGTAGACCGGGGAGAAATTATTTGTTGTTTTAGATCTGAAAATGCACCGCTGAAATGAAAAAACCTGAGGCAGCTTATCTATGAATTTTGCCGCATTCGCAAGTTCAGCAGCAGCCTTGATTTCCTCAACAGTAGCACAATCTTTTCCGTAGGAAATGTTATCTTTAATGCTGGAAGTGAATAACACAGGTTCCTGGCTCACGAGGCCTATTTTCTGTCTAATCCATTTAAGCTTGAAGTCTTTTAGATTAAAGCCATCGATGAGAACTTCACCAGACTGAGGGTCATAAAATCTCTCAATTAAACTGATTAGTGTTGATTTTCCACTTCCACTCTGTCCAACCAAAGCAGCAGTCATTCCACTTGGTATGAAAAGGGAGAATCCATTGAATATTTGTTCACGTGGTCTTGATGGATAGCTGAAATAAACATCTTTTAATTCAATGTCTCCACGAATATCATCTGCTTCCAATCCATTTGTGTCATAAGCATCTATCTGCGGCTTCCGATTAATTGCCTCAAACAATTTATATGCTGCCGCCTTTCCTGATGCAATTGCACTGATGCATGGAGATGTCTGTCCCAAAGACCTGAAAGAAATAAAACAAAATAAACCTACAACAGAGATTTGGGAATCTTAAATCTCTTAAAACAATTATAGATGTAAACTGAGGGTCCTTTCAATCTAAAACAACAAAAAATCTGTAACATAACAAACTTACAAGGATCCAATGAGTATGGAAAAAAGTACAATAATGACATCTCCTCCTGTGTATCCTTTCTCTAGTATCAATTTCCCACCAAACCAAACAGCCAATGCATAACTGCAGTTTATAACAACGTCGAAAGTGCCAAAACCCAAGCCGGCAGCCAAGCCTTCTTGCACACCTGATTTGTATGCTTTAGTTAAAGAATCATTGTATTGTCTTGTAGCTTGTTTCTCCCCAGTAAATGATGCAACCTGTATTGACAGATGCCATCAAGATTTTATATAATTCTGCAATAAAGTAAAGTGAAAATTTAAGTAGTTGTGCTGATGGAAAGTGTTGGTACAGTTCTGATTGCACCGATCGTTTGCTCTGCTACAGTTGCTGCAACAGAGTAAGCGGTTTGACCTCGGGAAGCCAACTTTGTCATGAAGATAGACGTAACAGCACCACCAAATACAAGAGGTGGAACACAAGATAACATGACAAGGGTGAGAAACCATCCCCTAGTAAATGCAACAACAATGCCTCCAATAAATGTTGCCATTAGCTGTATGAGCTTCCCAACCTACGTCGAGAAAAAAAAATTAGAAAATTAAAAAAAAATCGAATTGAACTCCTTAGATGAAGGGGTGACAAATTTAAGCCTTTCACGGGACATGAATAATACCTTCTCCCCCATGGCATCTTGAATAAGTACAGTATCACCTGACATCCTTTGAATAATTTCTCCGGTGTGAGTTTCCATATCATAGAACCCAATATCTTGCCTCAACAACGTCTTCAGGTATAAACCTCTTATTCTTGCTGCTTGTCTCTCTCCAGTGACAATCCAGCAACTCACCTCTGGTTTTTGGTAAAGATGGAAGATACCTTAGTTTCTATTAAGCAAGAGAGCTCTTATTGCTCGTACATACTCAGACAACCTACACACATCCATCCACACACACACACCCCTATATTATCTCCTATATGTATCTACGAGGAAGAAGCCAGATATACTTACGGATAAATGACACCACATAGATCCCCGTGGCCAAATATACATATTGTAGAGACACCTGAGGATATAACAAATCAATAATCTTCATATTTTTAATATTGCTGCTTGGATATATACAGATGAGTAATTATAAGAAATAAAGTTTCAAAATACCTTTGAGACTTCACGAAGCATTTGTTGAACGCTGGCATTTTCCCCAAATGCGTTGATCAAATTTCCAAAGATTATAGTCTGGAGGGCATGAGAGAATCCGAATGCAGCGGCAGCAATTGTGCCCACAGCCATTAATAGAATATCAGTGGCGTCAGCAAAGGAGAATAGCTTGTAAAATGGCAGTGTTTTAGTACTACTACTTGTTTCTTTCTCCTTTTTTTGCTTGTCTGAGAGTACTTGGGGGCTGTGTGGTTCTTCATTTGACCGATCTTCCACAGGAAAAGGGCTTGTTGATGCCGTTACCTGCTCTGTGTTTATATGTCCATCCAATGCCAAATCCTTCTCCTTGCTCATGTTTCCTACAGTAATATCATGTAGCATCAACTGCCTGCGGCAAGATAAGAAGAAACATGCATGTATATGAGCTAGAAGTGTTAATTATCTCACCGAAGATCAATGATGACATATACTTCAATTCTCTTGTGAGTCTGGAATTAAGGGCTTCAGTATGTGAGAATATCAATCAAGGATTTCTGCGTGTTAGTTCCTGCATGGCTTCTCTGGTTTAATTTATAGACGATGACATGAGCCACTGTTGGGCATTGTCTCAATCTTCTGGTAGAATCTTACCAAAATATGCAGCCAAGCAATAGTGGAACCGCAACGTTGGTCCTTTCCTTTTACTTGATAGTCCATAATTGAGCATACTTGAATATACTTGTAACTAGGATTGGACAGTTTCAACATAAAGAAAGGAAAGCATATCCATCTCCTCTAAAATTAAAAATAAAAAAGAAATTAATTTGTAGTACTAGACAAATGGGCAGCATAGCGTTAAACGGTGTTAATTTCAATATGACGGTGATTCGATTGAGTGGGAAACATAATTTTTAACAAGTGGTCTCAATGTAAAGACAATCAACGAATCCATCTATTATTATTCCCACTTCTTTTCATTTCTTTTTTCGTTTTCTGTAGTACACCCATTTCCATTTTGTTTGCCCTTTATCATTTTCCAAGTCTTTCCACGTAAAAGTTTTCATCCACAGTTCATCTTAATTACATTTCTCGATATACGTGTAAATAAAGGTGAGGAATATAATAAAATATTAGAAAAATCTATAAAAATATTGTTAAAAAATTGTGTGATTTTATTGAATGTAAGATGACAACTCGTCATGAATGTTTTAGTCTCGATTATTGATTGCATCACGATAAAATCACTATCACTTTCTTTTATCCATGTCTGTGATCCCTTTTTTTTAATTTATTTGTTGATGGGAAAGACTGCAAACGTCATATATATGACGCAAGGTTGGCAATTACTGGTGAGGTGAGTCATTCTGTATCTTACTGGCTACCTCAAGACTTTGACTGCGCCTGCACGTCATCAGAAGTTGGCAATTTTTTTAATAAATTTTCCAGTGATCTCCTACTTACAAGACCGAGCAGCACATTAGCATTAGCGGAAGGAAGGACTACAGTATATTTGAACTTACAAGATGGATACATTCAATGTCTTTCTCGTTTAATTTATATTATTGTAGATTACAGTGTCTGACGCAAAAACATACTCTATATTTGTTTGAATCCTATTCTGTAAAGGCCAATTCAAATTCAATCTGGCCAAAGACAAGACAAGGTTCTCCAGATGCTGACAACAAATGTTGCATCATTGTCCAAACACTCACTAATTACTAAAACCAATCCGGATTGACTTCACAAAACCATATGAATAATTGGATACGTTACAGGCATCTTGAATTTGTGGCCTACCTTGACGTCGGCAGCATCACCATCTTATCTGATCATAATCCTGCAATAACAAGGCTTGGTATTGTCTTGGCTTGGCTTTTATCACATAATAAAGATATAAACCTTCATACAGCTTTTTAACAGTTAAGTCATAGGTGTCACGGCCACACCCAACTTAGGATGCAGCAAAACGGACTTTCGATCATGCTGTTGTAGAAGCACACCGCGGATGTGGAAGTAGTCCATTACTGGTGTGTATTTAGTAAAAACCTTCTAATCCAACTGGCACAATAGAGTCCATGTTAGTAGACTAACAGGCCTTCAATGAAAGCCCAATACCAAGAAGTCTCAATCATGGGACCGACGAAAGCAAGAACTTGGTTTCGCGACAACAATATCTCGACGTGCCCTGAACCTGATATTCTGCACTACCATTTCATTCTCAAAGCAGACAAAACGTACTGAACAAGTAAATTACCAATTCATAAAATTAAAATAAATCTCGCACAGAAAATTCTCCTTCTTTCAGCAGAAGCTGTTTCTTTCACGAAACGTACTGTTCCGCGGAGATTATAGCCAAATTCTCAGTCCACCTCAAGAATTTCCCTCTTTCAATGGCAACCACCAGCTGTTTCAAAAGCCCATTTCTTTTGAACAAGGATTCTTTCACCCGCAGAATCCTGATTACTTCCTTCGAGTGTCGTTGCAGCAGTAATAGTAGTAGCGGCAGTGTGGATGCAAAGTATGTACGAGCTGATGTATTTTCAGTCACATCTTCCAGCAAGTGCGATGTGGATTACTTGGGAGAGAGCACCAAAGGTGATTTGAATTTTAAAATAGACCATCTTGAAGCTTTTGGTATGAATTTACAGGGAAATGATGTTTTTTTACCTTCAAGTTTTTCTTCCTTTAGTAGTATTAAATTGCTTCTTTTTTTCTTTTTGAGGTATTACTGTGTTCCCATTTTAGGCATTGATGGTCAAGCAGCTTTAGATGGTCCAATTGAGGAAGTAGCTAGAATGGAGGCACAAGAAGCTGAGGATTTGCTTAAAGACTTTGGTAGCCGGTGCAGCTATTGTTTGATTAACTTATGTCTCATTTGTTGCACATTTGATTGAATTATGTGATCATTAGCGCTCTTCATTGCTCGCTTTGAGTTGGTTGTTATTTCTTGTAGAATTTGTTGCATGATGTCTCGTGATATATGGTGCTAACTTGCAGAGTGCTTCTTCGGCCAGAAACTCACCTCACGGCATATTTTGTAGCCGAACATTGAATCTCCGTTCAATTAGCGTCATTGGATTTGAAATGGACTACGCTTTGATGCACTGTAACGTGATGGTGTATATATTTTCGTATTCTTTCCATTCAAAGCTTAGTCTATTTGTTGTGTATTAGACTTGGTTAGTGATTGTTGATGCTAAATGCAATATGACATAGACATCTTTCACAGAGACACCGCACAATATTCTTCTTGCACTCCATTTCAATTCTTGTGTAAAATGCCATATCCATTTTTTACGAAATGATTTAAGTTTTCATCGCTCCATTTCCGTAAAGTTTCACACCTTCGCTGCAACGAGCATGGACGATCAAGTACTCCCAGAAAGTGTCTGGCGGTCATGAAATTTATGCTCTCTCCATCCATTCGAACAGAGACTTAACCTGGCTCTACGTATTCTGCCAGATGGGGATTTCTTCCGCGTGCTGGCCCTTTGGGAAAAGAGCCAGGCAAATCGAGAAGTAGAAGAATGAATAGGCCACCAACACAACTACTGCTTACTGATCCAACATCAGAGGTCCAAAGTAGAAGCCCAAGGTTTCTTCTTCTTATCCGCTATGCTCTGGACGTCCTCTTCAAATCTCTACGGCATCAGGGACGATCACCAGCTCGCTCATTTGATTGCTTCACTGCCAGAACGCCTCCGTCACCTTGGAGAATCAAAAGCATATTTTGTCGTTTTTCTTCTTTTGTTTTTTGTTCTAGCTTGATTACCAAGTTTGCTTTTTGTATATACGTTAAGTTTTGCTTTCTTTCTGGGTAGGTTGTAATCTGTGAAATCTTCAAGCTTTTGAACAGAAAAGATTTCGAAGCTTGAAATCCTTTTCTTGCAAAATTTAACTGTTTTGTCTCCGCAAATCCTACGCTTTTTCGTTACATTGAATGTTATTCTTACTGATGATCATCTTAAACCGTGCAAATTTCAGGTCTGCGGATACATACCCGTCAAGGGTGCCAAGCTTTCACCGTTCATGTATTTCCGCTCACGCGAACAGGTAATTGAATTTATTATGGCTTTGGCTTGCTTGATTTCGTTGTTAAAGTGCTGCGGCATTCAAACTGGCATTGATTTTCTGATCCCCTTGCGCTCATGACTCATATTCATACTACTGTTTGGAGCTCAACGGATCCCCATCTGCTGTCAAAAACGAGAGCAAAGCTACCTTGTAATATATAATAAATAAGCAGGGAAATGATATCTATTGGTAGTGTGTAAATAATAATAATAATTTATAATGTACTAATTAAATAATAATATTTTTATTTATTAATATATATATATTCTTTTTTACATTAGTAATTAATTTTAGACCGTCCAATCTTCAAAGATCCATTTGCCTTTAGCCTGGCAGTTGCAGGCAATCCGAAACCTACCACGCGTTTCAGACAATATGTGAATTCAGATCCATTAGCATTCACTAATTAGCTGTTGTTGAGTTTATTGTTGTCATTCCATTTACCTTAATCATCTCAAAATTTGAGAGATTTAATGGCGGCCGCGGTCGCCTATGGCTCACGATCGCCGGATTCTAACGGCCGGTGCAACTACTCTTTCATTCGTCGTCGGCTCTTGTTTCATTGTCATGCGCTCATTTGGTAATCACAACAGACACGTAGGTGTAGTTTTCTTGTGTCTTTTATAAAAATAATAATAATTTTTTATTTTTTGGTATAAATTTTAATAATAAGAAATCAATTTTTATTAGAAAAATAATAATAATAATAATAAAGGATTAAAAGATCTAAATAATGGGCAGGGGATCTAAAACTCCTAATTAGAGCTCCAAGGGACCTTTTATACAAATCACTCGTTAATTTGAAGGTCCCGTTTCTTTGTTCTCGGCCATTATACGACAGCGTTTCAGTACTTTTGCAGACGACGAGATAAAAGTATGTGAAATTGGGTCAAGACTGAACAAGAAAAAAATAAAAATAAAAATAAAAATGAAGAAGCTCCGATGGGCTATGGAGGGAGAATTTTGGGAGCTTGACCGATCAACTCCCAAGACACTAGAAGGTACTGCACGCGCCGTGCCCGGAAACCCATTTCCGTTAGGTCTCTCCAGAGGCATCCGACTTTCCCGACCCAAGCAAATCGACTTCATGCAGCGTTTCATGGCTGCCCCTTTTCTTCCCTCTTTCTCCGCCGACAAAACCACCCCCGCTGCAGCTTCTTCATTCACTCTACAGCGCGTCCTCACCATCCCATTTTCTGAGAACTGGTAAGCATTTCAAAGTCGATTGCTTTGCTTGATTTCAGTTCAACTTTTTTATTGATTGATTTTAATATCAAAGTTATGCAGGTTTGCTTCTTTACTGGGTCAGTTCAATTTGCTCAAGTTTTTGTCTTCTGTCAAAGATGGAAGAGCCTCAAAATCCTCTAAATCTACTTGGCTGCAATCACTTCGTGACATGTCCTTATATGCTCTTGGTTTGAGTTCCGAGATTCTTTTAACTTCTGATGATACTCTTCTTCTCAGCTTTGATTCTTATGGTCATAATAACACCTTCCGGAAAAAAGCAGTTTTTCGTCACGAGGCAAGAATTTTTTCTCTGTCTTTGTGATTTCTCTTATCGTCGATAATTACTTTATGAATATCTTTGTTATTTGTGTTTCTAATCAGTTTCCGCATCATAATTTGACCGTGGAGGCAGTTTGGCCGGGACTTTTTGTGGACAAGCGTGACAATTATTGGGATGTGCCTTTTTCGACTGTGGTTGATTTGGCTTCAGTTGCTTCTGATTCTGGTCCTAGTTATCACTTTACCATGCACCATAATTCAGGTTCTCCCACTCAGTTTGAAGGTGATGGGAATTCCTCTGCAGTTCCAGCTGCTTTGCTTCCTGGTTTCTCGTTCAAAAGTGCTTTCTCTTATAAGAAGAATGTAGACATTTGGAGAAGTACAGCTCGGAAGTTGAAGTTTGTGCAGCCGTATGACATATTCCTTTCTGATCCTCGCATTGCAGCATCCGGGATCATTGGTAAAATACTGTGCTTTACATCATTGCAACAAGTTTAGTATGCAGTTGTTCTACTATTGTTGTTATTTTTAGAAGTTAAGGTAGGTGATTCTTAGAAATGCTGAAGACTAGAACTGATTAAGGAAAATTATTATATATTTTCTTCTGTCTTCATCCTGTGACTGATACTCTGAGGGTGGGAATGAAACCTGCAACTTCACAATTGTGTTGCAAAAAAGCTTCATTATAAGGTTTGGTAGACCCGGGTATGAACGTACCCTTTGAGAATGTATTGGTTGTAATTCATGTTAATGTTTTATGCAGAGTTTGGATTAGTTGTTACCATCTTTTTTTGTATGCACACTAATGTTTGCTTATAACTCATCATTTCTTACAGGTGCTGCTGTAACTGCCTCCATTGGAGAAAATTCAGTTAGGTCTCCGGTAGAAAATTATTCAGAGGGTGTTACAGGCTTCTGTATTCATGTCCCTCATATGAAATCTGCCTCTATAATTGATATTTTTGGATCTGTGGCACTTACAGCACAGCATGGGACCTTCCAAAGGCTGTTTTCAGATCTTACAAGATTTCATACTCGCTTGGATTTTCCTTCTGGTTCCAAATTTCTTTCTGGTGCCGCACGTTTAGCACAAGATTTTGTTAATTCCCAGCAGCCAAGTTTGGAAACAATTCAGAGAGTTTGCCCTAGTGTATTCTTTTCTGTTCAGCAGCAGGTAATCTGCATTTCCGTTGGAATCTCACATGTTCATATCTCTGCATTTGCAAGATGCTTTACCCACTAGGCTCATGTATCATATCTAGAAGAGATTCAAACACTAGCTAATTGTAATAAACAAATTCACTTTAGCAATTGTACTTCTGTTTCTATGTTCGACTGGATGGCATCAAACTTAGCTTTAAATGTTGCTGGTTGTTGGAGATGAACTGCAACCATTGGCTTTGAATGATGCAGCAAAGTTCTTTTGCAAACATTTTTTGGTTTCTGAGATTTTGTGGAGAAATTCAGAAAAATCTTCCCCCTTTATACACTCTCACACAATTTTTATAATTTTCTTCTTTTCTCTTTTAAGCATTTTGGTACCAATCATAACCTTTTCCTTATACTGGTAGATTGCTGGACCTTTCAGTTTTAGAGTCGATTCAGGAGTTGTAATTGATTTGAAGAACAGAGACATACATGCCCGTGATTCAGTGTTTGCCATTGAATATGCATTGCAAGTCCTTGGTTCAGCAAAGGCTGTTGCTTGGTATGCTCCAAAGCAGCAAGAGTTTATGATGGAACTTCGATTTTTCGAGACATAAATTGTGTACTTTGGCTTATTTATGTTCTCCCCTAATGTCACTCCTTCAAGAAAGATACTGCAGGTGCCAACTACTAGTCACCATTTGATGATTCGTGGTGTAGATTGATTTTGAGAAATGTCAAGCAATTTAAGTAAAGGAAAAGTTGGGTGTAAAGCCCTTGAGATTCATTTTGGTTGTACTTTATGATGATTTAACTGCTAGTAGAAAACTTTTTTTGATTACTGAAGCATCATCAAATTTAAAATGTGGTGGCTAGTTTTTACGGTGGCTCTGCTAGAATTATCACTAAAACTACAAAACTTCTGGTCTTAAAGACTTCAACCAAATTCATAAGCTTAGTAGCCACTAATTAACAAAACTCAAATCACAAACCAAAGCTTCGAGGAAAAAAATATGTTGATTCCAGTTGCACACTTTGAAAGCATTTCTTTATATATATATATATATATATATTGCTTAATAAAATTTTTATTGAATGACATTTCCAGTTCCCAACTAGGTTGGCTTGAAACAATCCAAATATCCAATAAAATGGAAGCTTGCATTTGGTTATAGTATGATGTCTACCAAAACTAGTAGCGGGCAACCTGCAGGAAGCCCCAGAGAGTATTCATTGTAGTTAACCTCCACCGGAGAGAGACCGTGAGGTGGGCAGACAAGGCATATGTTGCAAGGTCCTTCCGACCTTGAGTTGCCAGAATCTTAGGAACAATAGCTGGAGGAGGTGCTTTCTTACCGATTTCGAGCAGCAAAATGACCTGCAAATTTGAAAAACAAGAATGCTTTATAAACCAATTTCGTGGAAGAACTCCTGATAACATGAGCATTTACTTATCCATTTGATTTCATCAAATAAGACCAAAGTTTTGATCTGCTAAGATGCAAGATAACAATCTAGTAACTCGTTTATCTAGAATATAAATAATAATAATTTTTACCATGTTCGGCACTTGTCCATACAAGAAACCTAAACCCTCTACTTCTAGCTGTAGAAGAGCTCCCACAGTCACAAATCAGTTGAAAATGCAAAAGATCAAACAAAATAATCAAGAGATCTATAATCTGAGTGAGGTGAAACAAATCCACTCAATTGAACCTTCTAACCAATTTCAGAAAGTATTGTGTTGTGGAAGTTGACAATTACCGTTTCAACAAAAAGCAAAACGAAATATACTTTTCACTGCAAGCGGCACTTGCGTAATGCATTGACAAAAGCAGATGCTTTCCCAGCTTCTCTTATGAGAGTATTATTCAATTTATTTTTTTATTTTGTGTTTGTAAGAAATGTTACCAGCTGCTTATTGGTTGAAGAAGAAGGAAGAAGCGCATTGAACATACAGGCGAAGGAAGGCTTACAACTCCATAACTCATTTCTAAAGACAACTAAGGGTTTAACGGATAGCGAAACTTAATTCAGTTTCAGTTTCAGTTACGACGAGAACTCGGGCACATTTAGAGTGTCTCCATCTGGTCTCTTAAGCTGAAAGACATACAACATTTTTAGAATTTACAGTTACTTTTCAGGTACTTTTCCGGCAAAAGCCAGAGAGACACATTGAGCTACTACCAAATACTTTCCAAAAATTCTAAAAGATCTATCTAATTCTAGTTATGGCTATACAACTCATCAGAGCCAGCTTGGTTTTGTGTTTGATGGTAACAAAGACTACTGATTCAGCAGCCTCGCGCAACTGTTTTAATACAGCCTTTCTTTTTTCTGTCTTCACTTTTCTTCAAATGAATGCAACATTGTATCCGTGTAGGATTCCCTTCTAAATCACTATTATCTTCAGCATTGATCTCAAGCACGCCTCCGAAAAACTTCATCTGATATCATTCAACAATCAGTAAGAAATTGAGGAACCTTCAATTTTTAAAATATGGTGAGGTTTCGTTCCAGATTGCTAGCAGGAATCTCCAGAAAGATTAGACAACAGAATGAAAACTTCTTTTGAAAAAAAAAGAAGAATAGAAGGCTGACAAAAGAGCCAAAACCAGACCACTCAGAACAAACATCTTATGACGAAGAAGAAAACGTGATTTTCGGCCTTTTTTTTTAATGAGAACTATGGCCTGCTCTCTATGCTATTAAGACTGCACAATTATGAAAGAAGAATGAGAACAAATTAATAATTACTTACCTCCCAAGTAAACTAGTGGTGGGGCGTCAGCTCCATCCCATACGAAGAGCATCCATACATCTTTATTGACATCCAAAACCTTTAGCCCAAAAGAAACAGGCACAAAAGAGAGGCCACAATATCCTTCCTTCAAAGCTTATAAACAGCTAAGCTACGAGCCTTGCATGTTCCTAATTTTTTGGGAAATTCTTACTTCAGTCCTTAAAATTTTACAAAATCCTATTCTATTAGCATTTCACTTTAGTCCCTACAGTACGGTGGGGTTCAACTGCAGCTTCATTGGGGACTAAACTGGAATATTTCATAAACTTTTTCATTTTGGGAAATAATAATAATAAAACACATGCGACGAGGTCTATCTGTCCGACTGTACTTTGAAGTCTGACTAGACATCTCGAAGCCTAGAAAATCAACGGCTGATATTACCCAAACGTATTTTCATTGAGTACAGAACTTAAAACGTGTACGAGTCCTTTGGTCGTGCTCTGATTCCATGGCTCTCATCTTCTATTCGTACGGCGAGAGAGGGGATACTAGGCTACCCAGATTTCAGTTCGAAGCTTCGCAACAACATCAAAGTTTTGATTTTTAACCTCGTTTCGGGCTGGCTTAAAGAAGGTAAACTCTTTCAAAATAGATTTACGGTTGTAACTGCAATTTTTTTTTGACATTAGGGCTTAGGGAAAGACGTTATCTTCCTCCTACTCATATATTACTTTGATGTATTTGAACTGGGTATTTCGAATTTTGATCGGTTTTTAAATTTTTCTTTCTCTCTTTGTTTTTTTTGCTGCCATTGCCCTCCTCTTTTTGTGCGTTTATTTCAGGATATTATTTGCAAATTAACCAACTAAATTTCAATTTTGAGTTTTCGATCTGAATTAGCAGTTTGTTATTTGCAATTTTTGTTTATCTGTTGAGATTTTTTAGTTCCTTTCAAGCTTTATTATTATGTCCGCAATGTAGGTCTATTGTCTTGGTTAGGATTTATAATGTTACATCTGCTTCAAGCATGCAAAATTCGACATTAATTAATGTTATTTGATTGGTTTTAGTTTATAATTTGTTTTTTTGGCGCCTCACTAGTTGTCCAGGGCATGGCCTCGAAGAAAGTTATTGCCATATGTCAATCGGGCGGTGAGTTTGTGACCAATAAGGATGGATCATTATCTTATAATGGAGGCGATGCATATGCAATAGACATTGATGAGGAAACGGAGTTAAATGCTTTCAAGTTAGAAGTAGCCGAAATGTTTGGCTTTAGTATTGATAATATGACTATTAAATACTTTCTTCCCAGGAACAAGAAAACTCTTATCAGTGTTTCCAAAGACAAGGATTTCAAACGCATGCTTAATTTTCTTGGAGACTCTGGGACAGTGGATGTCTTCATCTTGTCTGAGGAAGCTGCTCGAAATGTCTCCAATATGCCTGCCAGTAGGTAGTGTATGTTTATAGCTCTAGCATATATTTTTCATTTTTCCTTCATTCATTCCTTTTTTATTTGGTGTTACAATCTATGGTTCAGTTTGATCCATTGTTGCAGCCAGTCACAATGTGGTTAAAGTTCAAATGCTTGTGCAATCAGTTTCATATGACTACAATTGCTTTGTTTTCTTGTTCAAATTTGTGAATACTCCCCTTTGCTCCCCTGGGTAAACTGTGATATGCTGTGATTTTGGATCAAAATGGTTGGCTAAAGTAGAAGTCATATAAATCATCAATGTGCCCTGGTTACTATTTTCTGACTCTTGATAATGTAGGTCAAGCAGGACAACTGTCTCAGAGGCCGTGGTTCCTGTTGTTGACCCTGTTGATGGTATAGTCAATCGAATTGTGATGGGCATACCTGATGAAACTCCTTTATCTGCTGCCCTTGTTGGCTCTGGCGATGATGATCATCGTAAAGCTGCACAACAGTGGGAAAGCACCATTACTGGTGTGGACCAAAGATTTAGTGGTTTTAGTGAATTCCGAGAAGCATTGCATAAGTACTCAATTGCGCATGGGTTTGCTTACAGATACAAGAAAAATGATAGTCATCGTGTTACTGTGAAATGCAAGTGCCAAGGTTGTCCATGGCGGATATATGCATCAAGATTGTCAACCACCCAGTTAGTTTGTATCAAGAAAATGAACTCAAAACACACATGTGAAGGGGCTTCTGTGAAAGCTGGGTATCGGGCAACTAGAAGTTGGGTGGGAAATATTATAAAGGAGAAACTTAAAGCTTCCCCAAACTACAAGCCAAAGGATATTGCAGATGATATCCAAAGAGAGTATGGGATTCAACTGAATTATTCTCAGGCATGGCGTGCTAAGGAGATAGCGAGAGAGCAGCTTCAGGGCTCCTACAAAGATGCATATACTCAATTGCCGTATTTTTGCGAGAGGATAAAGGAGACCAATCCTGGCAGTGTTGTAACTTTTACCACAAAGGATGACTCAAGCTTCCACCGTCTTTTCGTTTCATTTCATGCCTCCGTAGCTGGTTTCCAGCAAGGTTGCTGCCCTCTCCTTTTCCTTGATACCACTCCTTTAAACTCAAAATACCAAGGGACATTATTGGCTGTGATAGCTGTTGATGGAAATGACGGTATTTTTCCTGTTGCCTTTGGAGTGGTAGATGCCGAGACTGAGGATAATTGGCGATGGTTCTTGCAGGAACTAAAATCTGCAGTGGCAATGTCTGAACCGATTACATTTGTCGCTGATTTTCAGAATGGTCTGAAAAAGACGTTGGCCGAGGTTTTTGATGATTGCGTCCACAGCTATTGTTTACGCCATCTTGCTGAGAAACTAAATAGAGATTTAAAGGGACAGTTTTCTCATGAAGCTAGACGATTCATGGTTAATGACTTTTATTCTGCTGCATATGCACCCAAATTTGAGGATTTCCAGAGTTCCATTGAAAGCATAAAAGGCATCTCTCCCGAAGCTTACAACTGGGTATCACAAAGTGAACCCGTGCACTGGGCCAATACTTACTTTCCAAGAGCAAGGTATAACCTCATGACATCAAACTTTGGACAAGATTTTTACAGTTGGGTATCAGATGCGCACGAATTGCCCATAACACAGATGATTGATTTATTACGAGGTAAGATGATGGAGTCTATTTATGCACGTCGTGTAGAGGCCAATCAGTGGTCAACAAAGTTAACTCCATCTAAGGAAGAAATGTTGCAAAAGGAAGCTGCAGTTGCACAGTCATTGCAAGTAATACACATAGAGGGTCCCACTTTCGAGGTTCGAGGAGAGTCTGCAGATGTTGTTGATGTTGAAAGTTGTGATTGTACTTGCAAGACATGGCGAATAACTGGTTTGCCTTGCTGCCATGCTATTGCTGTCATTGAATGGGTCGGTAGGAGTCCTTATGACTATTGCTCTAAGTACTTCACAGTTGAGAGTTACCGATTGACGTATGCCGAGTCAATTCAACCAGTTCCTAATGTAGACAGACCAGTTCTGGGTGAAACAATTCAAGAGGTAGTTACTGTCACCCCACCACCCACCAAGCGCCCACCAGGTCGGCCAAAGGTGAAGCAGCCTGAATCAGTGGATATAATGAAACGGCAGCTCCAATGCAGCAAGTGCAAGGGTCTTGGCCACAATAAGAAGACATGCAAAGATTCCTAGTACAGATGTTAAGGACAATTAGGTAGGCAGTTTAGTTTCTGTAGTTTTCCAACTATTTAACTTTCAACATTGCAGTTTCTTGCCCATGCATAGGCATCATATTCTCTTGAAACACATGATTATGTGCACTTTGTGTTTATCCCCAACATTACCATTGGATTGAAGCACTAGGTTATGCATTTATATCCTTATGACTCACCCATAACTAAAATATGTTCATAAAAAATTAAATATTCTTTTAGAATTGAGTTAACCTGACCCAACCAATTATAATCTAGGGATACTAATCGTCTCAGTTCTTCTCTCTTCTTGTTTTGTTTTCATTGAAAGAATGCTACTCTTTATACTCTTAGAAGCCTCTGTCTAGATTCTTGATTAAGAAAAGATTATGTGCGTGGGCACTTGAATTTACTTTGAAGAGCTTTATAGGCCTGGATTTACGACCTTCATTTATAGATTATTGCGGTTGTAATAAATCAGTTTTTTCTTAAATCTGGAAATTTGAATATTTGATGCTGGAAACATGTATTTCCTGGTCCAAGTCATGACTTATTGACAAATACCTCCATTGCATGGTGTTTTGCTCATGATTTATGATGCTAGTGGAGCATTACAGGACGGCAATAATCTTTGCACTGACTTCTGTCCAAATTGTCATTATTCTGTATTGTCTGACATATTTGGTTATAGCAGATGTCCTGCCTATTTGATAGGTTACATCTGATTTCTCAGTTACATCTGATTTCTCAGTTGCATCTTCAACTGAATTACTAATTGTGTTGTGTGGTGAACAGAACTAGTGTCAAAGTACAATGCACTTTATTCTGAGCTATTAACAAGTCTGACATTTGAAGAAATCCGGTGAAGACATGGAGCTTGGTACCTTCTCTGTTCATGTATTTACAATGTTTTTCGTATCTTATGCTTCTTGTATACACTCTCATGTGTTGACCAGGGGGGAAACAGTTTTAACTTAAGATTTTATTTTGCTTAGATTTTGCTTCTTTATGTTAGGTAGTGAACAAATTTCTTATCAACTTGTATAAAGTTCATATACTTAAAGTATCTCATCGGCCTATACCATCACTGACTTCTTGCCCTGGAATTGACATGTTGTCATGCCTCATATATGTGAGTTTCACAGTTCCTTAAAATAGTGCATATTGAGATTGATAAATTGTTATGGTCTTCGGTTCAGTTTTAGGGTTGAAATTTGTGAACTGCACTTGTAGACTCAAGCCTAGATGCTCTCCTTTGTGAAATCTGCTATTGCTGGTTTGGTTGCGTGCATGGGCCTTTCCCACACTTTATTTCTATTCTTTTCTTTTCTTTTAATCTGCTTTGTTATTTCAATGTATTGTTGGAATATTATTGACTGTCCGTTAGAGGTAATCAGATCTTCTATGCAAGGAAAAGCGAGTGCAACTGTTGTTCTATGTGCCTGGCCTTGTTTTGAAAAATTGGGAAATCAGATCTGCACTGCGCTATCCTGATATTTGATGCAAAATTCACATCAATCATCAATAACCGATAGCTTGATTTGTTCACAATTCTCTGCTGATACTAGTTGCTAGTTCTGTATGCACGTTTTACGGAAGAATACAAAATCACCACACGAATGTCTCGAATGTTGGATATAAGATTTTTCTTACTGCAATCAAACTTGGGCCAGGTTTGATCTCTAAAATTTCGTTAGGGTTAAAAGATACACAAAGTTCAGCCAAAACCGAGCAATAACCGGGTAGCATGGATGAACAACAAAACAAATCCCCCAAAATCACATTGAACAATTGAATTTAACTCAGCCATGCACTGGGCGAGCGAACCCATGAGCGAGCAGTAAGCGGTCAATAATTATCGACGACGCTCTGCATGCAATTGAACATTGACAATGATTTAGAAATTCTTTTCAATATTTCTCCCTTCTTTACGGATTAGATCAAAGGCTAATTTCTTCACAGAAATGACACGTTACAGAAACCGGAATGCAACCCTTTTTTTTTATCGAGCCATGAATTCACTCGGTGCATGCCTTGCCCATTAGCCATGCACTGAGTTTCGTCCTCTGAAACCATACCAATCAGTTGACACTTGTATTGTTCCTCCGACATGTGGTAGCCTGAGGATAACTTCGAAATATCTCTGTTTGCCACGAAGGATCGCAGCTGTCCTTTCTGATATTCATCACCTCCTTCGATGCATAAAAATCCCAGCCCTGAAATTCCGAATCTGTTAAGAGTTGTTGAATAACGATTTTCATGGCTTCGTATTTTCATAGCTCTCTGATTGTCATACGAACACATACGTGACCAGTAATTTTATCCTTATTCTATCATGGCTTTGAGGAAAACTTATCGGTTCTATGTTTGGTTGACGGTGGCGGTATTCGCGATGAGTTGCTGCTGCAGCAGTGCCGGCCATGTGCCTTCAACAGAAGAAGATGCAAAAGATTCTGATAAAGTAAAAGGCAAGACGCTGCAAGTAACGCTATAGAAGCATCGGAATCTTGGGCAGAGTGGGCTAAAGAGAAAATCGCCGATGGGCCGCGAAGAAAGTTTCTGATTCCGTCGCGGACACCGCTAAGAAGACCAAGGAGAGGGCTCAGGACGTAGCTTCAGGTTAGTGTAATAATAATATGCGTTTGTCAATATCGATTGTTTGAGCACAGAGAAAGCTAGGGAGACGAAGAATGCAGCGAGTGAAATGACAAATGCCGCAAAGGATAGAACGACTGATGCAATGCACGAAACATCAGAGAAAGTCGGCGATATAACGAACAAAGCGAAGGAGAGGACCAGAGAAATGAAAGACGGAGAAGGCCAGCTAGGCAGCGAACAGTGCACCAGAAAAAGCCCGCGACGCCAAGGAAGTAACAACAGAGAAGGCAGGTGATTTAACAAACGCCACCAAGGAGAAAATGGGAACAGCCAAAGGTGCTGCCACAGGAACAAAGGAAGCGGCGAAAGAGAAGACCAGCGGCGCGAAGGATGCGGCAACAGAGAAAGCAAAGGAAACAAAGGAAAAGGTAGCGAAAACAGCAGAAGAAGCAAAAGAAAGGGCGGCGCAAAGCGAGCAGCTGAAGAAATGGCAAAACAGAGTTACGATGTCGCAAAACACAAAGCAGAGGAAACTCTAGGATCAGATAAGGAAAAAATTGCTTCCAATTACGAGGCCACAAAGTAAAAATCACAAGAGCTGAAAGATAATATTGCCGGTGGCGGGGGTGACGAGGAGCAGTAATAAAAGTGTAGGATGGTTGCAGTACACCGTTCATGAATATTTGATGTGCATGTTCACGTACGTACTTGTATTCTCATAATTAAAGATGATACAAACTCTTTCTTCTTACAATTTTTATTTTAATTTTATTTAAAAGAAGAAAAAAGGAGCAGAAGAATAAGAGGTGGTACAATAACATCAGAATTACAGTGGACGTCGATTGATGCATAAAAGGTTAGTGTTGGCGTGGTCAGCAGAAGCTTGCTTCAGGACCATTGCTTTTGATGGTGGATGCATAGATATTTCGTGAAACACTACTGCATGGATAGCTAGAATCTTTTGAGGCATGCGTGCATTAAAGTCGCATCCTTCGTCAGCTTCATTTAGCCACATAATACCCTCCAATTCGGTCAATTTTGACTCGCCTACTGATCACACGTGACATTAAATGAAATATTATATTTGCGCATCGCTGATGCCCAAGACGGAGGAAGAAGAGTGACTTAGTGCAAGTCATAGGTGAATTGAATGGTTCTATCACATGTCGATATCATATGAGATGGCCAAAGTAATATTTTTGGTATTGAACTCGTAAGTTAGGACCACTAATAGTTGGGAAATCAGTTGCTGATCTCATTCGCATATAGCAGCCAGTGGTTAGAAGGGCATGGACAGTTCACATGTGGGACAGTTCTCAAAACCATAATCGCAAAACAGTTATCGTGTGTTTAGTTTTAACTTACTTTGGTATAAAACTTCAAATTAGAAGACGCTTAGTTAAATAATCTATTTATTGTTGTAAATCTCAACATTTTGTTGTGTGTGTTGTGTTTCCGGAAAATACGGGAGTAGTGGACACGACTCTTTCTAGGTGCTCACAGAAAATGGTAGTAAAAGTAGTAGTATGTTGTTGTGTGTGTTGTCTTGTAGCAGCTGGTGGTTAAAAAGATAAGACTAGACTGGTTGGAAGAGCATGGGACAGCTCGCACCCGGGGCAGTTGTCAACTACAAGAAAATGATACCAGAAGACCCTCGATCGCGAGTTTGCCTTGCTGCCTCAAAAAATCTGACCTCACAAGTACTTGTCGTCTAATACCAAGTCTCATTCAGCGGGGGGCATTGCATGTGTAGCATTTAAAACGCTGCTGCACACACCCCATATTCTAGGTGGCCCAATATCTGGAAGCGGATAGCAGCACCGGCAGCTGCTTTATGCATTGAATAGACCAGACCGACTGGACTCTTTGTTTTCATGTTCATTATTTCAAAATTGGGAGCTGTGATGATTGCGCCAATAACACAAATCGGCAAGAGTCGTTGACATGAATTCGTATGCTGTGTGAATTACGTGCGCGGGCGCGCGCGCGCGTGTATGTATGTTTACTTCACTCGTGTGTAATGAGACAAGTATGCATTTCCCATGCCACCTACCGACCAAATTTGTGGTGAAAATCTTGGCCACCTTTTAAAGTCGAGAAGTAAGTACAAAATTTTCACCACACACGCAATCTATAATATTTAAATAATTTTGTCTCATCTCATTCATTGTGATGTCCACGATTTTGCATTGAAGCTGCCTCTAATTTTGTCTCAACATCTAACCCAATCCAAAGTCGTTAAAATGGATTAGGTGACTGATCAAGACATTTATATATATATATATATATTAATCAATTATTCGTATATACGTGTGATATAAATAAAGAAATAAAATCCAAAAACATGCTAGAGAAGAGAAGTTGCTTGTAGAAGAAAAGAAAAATAAAATAGAAGGCAGCACATGGGTGGGTGATTTACGCGGCATTACCCTTTATAGCTTATCATCATGCAAGTTGAGTACTAACAAGATTTGGGAGCACTGCTGGATTATGACTTGTGTCTCTAACTTAATTAGATTTCACCAAACTCTAAAATTTATTAAACAAAAAATCTAAAATAAATACCTTTATGTAAAGAAAAGCAATTTAATTCATGAACATTCAAACAATGCATACCCAAATTGAGTAGAAATACACAATCCAACGAATTTGGGTATGCATTTATTTACTAACCCACTTACTGCGAACAGATGATGTCATAATCACCAAATTAGTTATCCCTCAATTATTTTTATACCTGATGATGACAAGATCTATTAAAAATTACTTTAAAAACATAATTATTGCAGTTACACGTATCAAATTAGTTGCGGTGAGTGGGAAAGTGCGCGGTGAAATTGTGCACTGTAACAATGGCGTCGATTTTGACATGCGGAAAGCCGAAGGGCAAGCAAACTTTGTTTTTCTCCCGTCTTCTTCCGCGTACACAACCTACACAAATTAATTAATTCCCAAAGCTTTCACAGCGCAGCACCTGTATCTTCAATCACTTGTTTTCTGTCTCACCATAATATATACACACACGCATATTTGCCGTTTTACACATTTCTGAAGCTCTGTACATTTCTCATTTTAGCCTTATCCCAATTCCCCATTGGGATAATACTGAAACTGAAACAAGAAGAGTTTCGGGAGGGTACAACAAAAAGAAGACATCTTTTCTGTGTTCTTTGGTTTGTCTGATTTGTGTTCGTGCGAGATTGAATGGTGATTAACAAGGTGGGAAGAGGAGAAGAAGACCAGACAAAGGAGGGAATGCAACTCGGCAAGTATGAGCTTGGAAAAACTTTGGGGGAAGGGAATTTTGGCAAAGTTAAGTTTGCTAGGAATTTGGATTCTGGCGAACCTTTTGCTGTCAAAATTCTTGAGAAGAACAGAATCATCGACCTCAAGATCACTGATCAGGTTCTTCAACTTTCTTCCGTTTTCTGGAGTTCTGGCTTTACTTTCATATGGGGTTTTGATCTTTGTCAATTTTCTTGCTGTTTTTGCATCTGTTTTTGTTCAAATCTGGATAATTTTTTCACTCCTGAAATGTGGTCTGCTTTGGGTACAATTTTTTTCCTCTTCCATTTATGTGAAAATGGAAAAGCCAATGACTCTGCTTTATTTCAAGTTTCTTGGTTTTTCGTTTTTGTCTTTCCGAATCTCTTTCCAAAGTTTCATCATGATTTTTTGAAGTACTTTCTCTGTTGTCAAAATTGCAGGTAAAGAGAGAAATTGCTACCTTGAAACTCCTCAAACATCCTAATGTTGTCAGATTACATGAGGTTTGCCCCTAATCTTCGTCAACAATTCCTGAAATCTAGATTGCAGATGATATTGCTTTTATTTTTTGTTTATTGACATCATTTCGTTTTTTGTTCTTAAAATTAATCTGGAAAAGTAGTTTAGGATTCCTTCGTAGCCAAAACAAATACCAGAATCCAAGCAAGGTGTTTTCTTATTATTCAAACAGAAGCCTTGTCGTCACTGCCCTTTTTTTGATTTCTAATTTCAATGTGCTACAAACTGTCATCAACGTGGCATCACCTGAAACCACTCACGGATGGGGTCAGCCTGATATGATCCTGACCGTATGATCATCAAGCTTTTTCATAGAAGTCTGCCAAATGGAAAACATCCAAGTCGAAGCTGTAAATCACCCGTAGACAAACAATTTATGTCTTATCAATCCCCCCACCATTTTATTTTATTTTATTTTTTGGATGTATTTTTCTTCGATAAAATAATCAAACGTGTCACGGGAATATGTCTGAACTTGGTAGTCCCAACGGTGTTTACCTGCTTTGTCCTGTGTAATTGGTAATGGATTGACAATGAAATTATTGGTGGGTTTGAATTTTATCATATGAGTTGTCAATTTGGGATACTTGTTTGACCAAACGGCAAGCAGTAATTAGAAATGATTAATAGCAGAGAATTAGTTGCAGACAATGGAAAAATGAAAATAATTTTATGCCCCAAGAAAAAATTTGCAGGTCTTGGCTAGCAGGAGCAAGATTTACATGATCCTGGAATATGTAACTGGTGGAGAATTGTTTGACAGAATTGTAAGGATCCTCTGTTTTTTTTTCCATATGATTCTTTGAGGACACTTCTTGTCATTCGTCTCTGCTTTTATATCCAGGCGTCGAAGGGGAAACTTCCGGAGGCTGAAGGAAGGAAGCTCTTCCAGCAGTTGATTGACGGCGTGAGTTGCTGTCACAGCAAAGGTGTTTTCCACAGAGATCTCAAGGTTTTATTTCTAAAGTCTTAATTTCTCAATCTAATGATATTCTTGCTTGTAATTCTAATACGAAATGGTAATAATTTCGTGCTGCAGTTAGAAAATGTTCTTGTTGATTCCAAAGGAAATTTAAAGATAACCGATTTCGGTCTTAGTGCTCTTCCCCAGCATTTTAGGGTAAATTTCTGAACCAAAATGGAAGTTTCTAACTACGGTTATTTTCATTTTGTTGAATGTTGATCACTCTGTTCAATTTTATATCAGGATGATGGATTACTGCATACTACCTGTGGAAGTCCAAACTATGTTGCACCTGAAGTTCTGGCCAATAGAGGCTACGATGGTGCCACCTCGGATATATGGTCCTGCGGCATTATCTTACACGTAATTCTTACCGGATACCTCCCTTTTGATGACAGAAATCTTGCTGTTCTTTATCAGAAGGTAATGATAAGTTATTTATGACCATTTTTCCTCTTGCATGGCCTGAAATTGAAGGCAGTTCTGTAAGTTGAATCTCATTCACTTTGCTTCTGAGGAATTTCAGATCTTCAAGGGAGATGCTAAGTTACCAAAATGGTTATCACCTGGAGCACAAAACATGTTAAGGAGGATTCTTGATCCAAATCCAGTTAAACGGATAACAATATCAGGTATCAAAGCTGATGAATGGTTCAAGCAAGACTATACTCCGGCAAATCCAGATGATGATGAAGAAGATATATTTGTTGACGATGAAGCATTCACAATGCAGGATGAGGTATTTTCAGAAACTTCTATTCTCATTTGACCGTATAGGGTATATAGTCCACGTCATGTTCACCATGACTTAAAAAGGATTATTCTTTTGCAACAGTCTTCGGATGGGGACAAGAGTCCTGGCTCGCGCAGCCTCATCAATGCTTTCCAGTTAATCGGAATGTCTTCATGCCTAGACCTCTCTGGTTTTTTTGAGAAAGAGGTGAGAAGAAAGCAAATCAGAAGCAACTGTGTAAAACTAGAATTTTTTCCCTATTTTTCTACAGTACCTACTAACCTGTAAAATTATGTTTTTTCTGTTTGAACTAATTTAGGATGTCTCGGAGAGGAAAATCAGATTTACATCCAATCGTTCAGCAAAATATTTGCTTGAGAGAATTGAGGATGTCGTGACAGAGATGGGATTTCAAGTCCAGAAGAAAAATGGAAAGGTCAGTAGTACTTTTCTTTAATATTCATCTGGTACCATAGTTTAGACTTTAACCAGTAATATGATTCCCATAATATCTTACATAAACTATGTCACATAATAACATGCTTAACTTCAAAATTCTTATGTTCATGCATGTAGTTGAAAGCAACACAGGTACACAAGGTGCAGAAAAGCACCAGTAGTCTCTCGGTTGCAGCAGAGGTAATTCTTTTCTAAATTTCTGAAAAAGCATGCAGTTTTAGCAACTTGTGAGAATACACAATAGTTTTCTTTTCTTTTCTTTTTATTTTCCTGAATAAGCGATCATTAAATTACTTCTTGCCTCATCATCTCAGGTATTTGAGATTAGCTCATCCTTGTATGTAGTTGAATTGAGAAAATCCTATGGGGACTCATCAGTATATAGACAGGCATCTCATCTCTTCTTGTTCTTCTCTCCCTCCCTCACTTCCTTCCTCACTCCCCCATATTTTACTGACATTTAGATCAATTTCGGATTGTGCAGCTGTGTAACAAGCTATCAAGTGATTTAGGACTGCCTCCAAGCCAAGAGTTGCTGGCGACAGAAGTGTGAGCTCTTGCAGTAGATTTCTAGTTCAAACAACATTTAGGAATCTTAGCTTGGGGTGAAAGTTTAGTCAGTTTCAAATAATAAAATTTATGCAACTTTCCAATTTTTTGGTGTGTCCATCTCAAATTACATGTTTTCATAAGTTTAAAATTCTTATGGATACAGATATTCAGGATGTAAATAGACAGCAGTATCAATTATGTTGCCTGCATTGCACCTTCTGGAATTTTATCGTAGTTGTCAGCGGCAGACAAAAGCATTGCAGATAGCTGTTTTATTTTCATGAACTTAAAAATTCTCCGTTATATAAAAAGCTAAATCATGGACGTCTCCTGCTAACTCCTAACCATGGATGCGCATAGGTAATTTGATTAATCTAAGGCACAAAGTACAATAATTTTAGCATCAAACTATAAATTTTACAGTTTACACATTTTCTTGGAGCCAATTTTTCTGATACTATATTTAAATAGTGGGAACTACACTACAACAGATATACATAATCTGGCTGTTCCTGGAACAACCAGTATGAATTGATTTTGTATACAAGAATAAGTAAATATGTGTATCATACAGTAACCTTTTGATCAGATGACGCCCTAACTTGCAAGCCTGTTGCCAAGTTCTTTGCTATATACCTGAATTAAGCCACTACTGTCTGTCATTTGAAGCTTCTCATTCAACACGGTCTTGTACTCATAATCTGTGTCCTCCAGATTCTGCATAAGTTCAACCTGCATAAAAATACAGAGAACTTAGACTCAGTACTTCTATTTGACCAACTCGCCCATCTTTGCACCCAAGTTTCAATAAAGATTCTGATCCAGGCCAAAAAAGTGACATTCGCAGTTTCTATCACAATTTAAGGAAATTGGGGATGGGGAAGTATAAAAATTTCAGACAGCAAACTATCAGTTTTACCTGATTTTGAAACGTAGCAAATTCATCGGTGCTCAGAAAACCATCACTATTGGAATCAAGGAGCTGCATCATTTCCTGTGCATCTTCTCCTCGGGCTCCAAGCTCTTCCATTACTTCCATGAGTTCCTCAGTGCTGATTCTACCGTCACCATTCTTGTCAAGAAGGTGGAATACTCGATCTCTCTGGTCAATCTCAATGCCTTTATGATTCAAGGATGGAAGATCTTTAAGACGCAGGGCTGCAACTTCTGCTGCAGCCAGCATTATGGCCTTAAGCCTCTTTGCCTGACCACCAACTAAAAACTTGTCAGGAAGCAGTATTTCTGGGTGCAGTTATGCACATCTACCTTGTATGCATAGCTATCCTTCTATAATGCAATTCCATTAGAAACTTGAGTAATGGAAATTGATGACAAGTTATGTAAACAATCAGGCATTGGTTGTGCTTAACACTTGTTTATAATTTTTTTTTAAAAGACAATATGAGATTACAGATTACTGACTGACCTCTTCGGGATCGGTCAGACCAGCCTTATATAATGCATGGGATGCCATTCCATTAACTGCCAACATGTCCATTTCTTCAGTGCGTATTTGTATTTCCATAAGTGGTCTAATCGTACCATTATCACTTACATCAACTGCCATATGTAAACTCCTATAACCATTTGCTTTGGGCCTAGCAATATAATCCTTTGTTCTGTGTGGCATTTCTTTCCACAAAGATTGGATAATTTCACGAGTCCTGTAGCATGCTCTCTTCCCTAGTTCGGACAAATTAACCACATTCGACCTAGGCTTCAATATGACTCGCAAACCCAGAACATCGTTCACTTCATCTGGCTTCCTCCCATCTTTTAAGAGCTTCTTCATTGTGGAATAACGGCTTTTATAACGACCTTGGACAGAGACATCCTCCACCAAGTCATCTAAGGCTGGATCATTTTTCAAGCTTTGAGATAGCTGTTCCTTGTATATATCTATCAAAGGCTTACTTCCAGTCTCATGACTTCTTAACCATGTATCCACAAAAAGATAAGAATAAGGAAACAAATACTGAAAAGAAAGATCCTCCAATGCAAAGGATAAGTAATTTGTCCCCACCGCATGAGCCAATGGCGCATGTATTTTCATAACCTCAAGTGAAGCCATCAGTTGTTGATACCTAGGCAGGTAATCTAAATGTCCCATCATATCAACCCTAATAGCCAAATCAAGAATCAAAGCCCTAATATCATAATATGTCAAGCAAAACTTTCTTAAAGCAGCAGCAGTTTCATCATCCAAAACTTGTAATTTTAAATTCACATTATTCTTAACACGCAAGCTTTCATGCAACAAATGAGCAGTTCCAATTCCAATCCTATCCCTAACTTGCGGTATAGAAATCGCACCGACGTCAACAACTTGTCTCAGTATCCCAGCAGAAATCACTTCAGCATCCATCTGAAAGACATCGTTTTACTAGCATTACGCATAAAGTTTCAAACTTTCAATAAAATCTCAAACCCCAACGAAATTCTGAACAAAAAAATACCTGCAGATCAGCGAGAAGAAGAGCAACAGACAAGGTTTTCGAGAGCGGAGAGCGGGAATCGGCAGAAAGGGGCAAGCTTTGGAGAATAGGAATGGAGAGTTTAAGAGCTTTGAAGAGTAAACGCGACGAACTGCTTGACAACACGTTCATTCTCTCCGTTAATTCATTGAAAGCTCCCACCAGCTGCACCACCATCTTCTCTCCAGCCGTCGACGGAGACGATGACAATGACAATCCTAAGGCCCTTGTTCCATGAAATTTTACTACAGTCGCCGGAATCCGACGACTACGTTTGCTGACGGCCGGCGCATTTAGCTTCGGAATTTTCAATTTCGGGATTTGGAGGAGGACCTCCATCACTGAGAAATTGAGCTTGGAAACCGTTTTGTCAGTTTGTGTTGCTAGATGCCGGATTTTAGACCTCTCGTCCTTGGATGTGGTGAGAAATTTGCAGCAATGGCCCATTTGCAACTAGTCCCGGGAGAATACTGCATAAAGAAAATTAATTCGAAATTTAACACAGAAAGCTATACTAAATAACCACATTACCCTTCAAGACAGAAAGTGTTATTTTTCTAATTATAATAACACGTGGCATCAAAAGAAGTCGGTGTAGTAAATCAACACACTGACATTCCCCACAGAGAAATCCTCACCAAAACCCGCAAGCTTCTTAAACCTCGACGCTTGGCCTCAGTTCAGCGCTCTGCTGAAGAAAACTTTTCTCCTCGCATTCCATTTATTATGTCTCCGTTATCAAGAGGTGTCATTTATCGTCTCCAGAAGCTCCTCATAGTCACGCCCAAAGCCCCGTCTGCTCCGCAGATTCAGCACATATTCCTTCGCTGTCGGGTCGGAGATCGAAGACACGGAATCGAGAATTAGTGAAGCTAAACGGGGTGTTATGACCAGAAACTCGGTGCAAACCGGGGTTGTCGCTGTCAAGAACCAAATGACCGCTGTTTGAGATAAATGGGGTGCTAGGATTCCTACTACTGTTCTTTGGATCGATGATGTTATCGTCTCTCAGTTAAAAACCACTGAGAAACAAGGAATACTTTCCTTACAGGTGACGCTGAAGATCGTCCCTTTTTATATATTTTGAAGCTTTTTTTAGTCTGGGATGTATTGGGAAAATGTGGCAAAAACCAGATTTTTATGATTTGAAGTTTAAAATTTTTGTTCTTGACGACTGACTATGAGAAATTTTCAGTCGTGTGCTGCTGATGTCATTCCTTATTTTTGCAGGTTCCTATTTGTGGGCATTTGCACTTTTGTATCATTTTCAGTCTCGCGGCGGTTGTGTATTGAGAAAATGTAGGAAAAATTGATTCATATTTGAAGTTCGAAATTTTGCTCTTGATGACTGAGTATGGAAAAATTTATGTCCCGTGCTGCCAATTTAGTTCATTTTTCAAAAACAACAAACTAAAAGGTTGGTGATTTTATGTTCGCGTATTTAACTGTGGAGTGGTGTTCTGTTGTGGTGTTAGTTATATTGGATGCGGGCAGAAGAAGGAAAAACATTTGACAAAACCTGAACTGGGTCATTTGAGAGCTCAAGGTGTTCCACTTAAAAAGAAACTGCGGGAGCTTCCTGTGACAGAAGATGCACTTCTTCCCATTGGTACATCGCCATTTTGTTCCCGGCCAATATGTTGATATGGCATGAATCTCAAGAGGGAAAGGTTTCAGGTGAATTAATTGTTTTTATAATCCTGTTCTTCTTGTTTAGAATTGTTGCCTATTGGCCTTTGTCTTATTCTCATGTTTAAATGGCGCTAGATGATTGCTTTATTAACTCATTTGATGCATCATATAGTTGATGTGATTAGCTTGAATGATACGAGATTACCTGCAGGATGAATCCTCCTGACTTTTTGTACTTTTTATCACTATGGTTCAAATGACAAGCATTTAATAATTTGTGCTGCTTTGACAACTCCATACATTAGACCATTAGGTTGATATAAAAGGAGTAACTGTTAAGGATAAAAAACTAGAACTAGTATTTCAAGTGGTGAAGCTGTGAGATAGCATTATGCTAGTCTTAGGTTCTAATTTCACTGGTTCAACGACCCAACCTGGTTCGAATGTTTTGAGTCTCTTAATTTCTCATTATTGTGGGTTTCAGAATAAGAGGCTGCTCCAGTAACATCACTGTAGATAATACTTCAATTTAGGAACAATATTCTGATTTCATTGTTTCTGTGACTCCTGCTTTATAATTTTTGTTCAATCCGACTTAAGAGTTAACAATTCTGGTCTATGTAAAAATTTATAGGAACATCAATGAGTACTCTTCATTCTGATTTCAAGCCATTAAATATCTTATTATCGTTATCTCCCAATGAGTACTCTTCATTCTGATTTCAAACCATTAAATATGTTATTATCGTTATCTCTGCCGGAATGCCGGCATCTCTTAGTGCATCATTATCACATCAAAGTATTGGTTCTACCAGTCAGAGGGATGCTCCTGGCAAGGTTTGTATGGCTTCTTTATAATACATTCTGGTACTGGAAATTTTATTTCTGTATGATTGCTTTGGTTTTAAGATAATTTCTCTTTTTGCAAAGAAAATTTGCTAATTTGGAATTTTTTCCTCGTGAGCTACCCAGACTTACAATGCTGCTAACCAAATGAGATGCTCAACTTGTTTGTTTTCATTTTTCTGTGATGCAAAGGGTAGTGTCAAATGCTTGGTAGATGTCTAGCTCATTTTACCCAACACTGTCTTTATGTGCAAGTTAATTTGTTTCTAAGTATTTTTATTATACCCTGTGGCTATACTTGTATCCCCCATTAAAGAGGACTAAAACTCTCCCGTGGCATTGAGTGCAACCTTGACTTGTATTTTTGACATGATACGGGCTGTCAATAGGTATTTAAGGGCAAAAAGATGCCTGGGCGAATGGGGTGGAAAGCAGAGAACTGAAAAAAATGTATGGGTATACAAAATAGATCCTGTGAGGAAATTGATGTGGGTTAAAGGCCAGGTATGATTGTCTCGCTAAATATAAGTTTCCAAAACAAACGTTTAAAAGTTAGAATCTTAATGGAAACGAACATCTGAATCTCCTTTTTGTCAAGTTTCTGTGTTCGATGTTGCATATCCTTGAAAGTTTGTATTCTTTACAGCTCCCTGGTGCTGTAGGAAACTTGTATTTATAAAAGATGCTGTTCATGATAAACTTAATGATAAGTGACTGCTTCCATTCCCCACTTACTATGCCGCAGAAGATGAGGACGTAACAGAAATTGGGCCTCTGGTTGCCGATCTTGGGGAAGATGATCCGTTACATGATGGCAGATTGATTATGGAAAACCTGCAAAATTTTGTCCTCTTACCTTACTTGACTTGTGTTATACATTTGCTCTTCAAGTTTAACTTTTAGTGTTCATGTTCCAGCACATGTTGAAATACTTCGTAAAAGTCCATAGTTGGTAGTACAAACTGTTCAATAGCTTCACTTTTAGTTATTCCAAGAAAAGAATACTTGCCTCATGTTGCATCCGATTATGAGATGGAAATAATATGAACAGATGAATGATGTGTCTCTTAAGTAACAATCATACTTATGAAAACTAGGCAGTTTAAATGTTTTGCTAGTGGCATGTTAAAAGTGTCACAAAATGTGGTAATTGCATTGAAAAATAGTTAAATAACAACAAACAAATTCAGTATATTCAACTCCATGAATGATCATCTCTTTTCTGTACAATAGAAAGAAACAAAGCAGGGCCCCCTGGGCTCCAGCCTTATCACAGGCTTCGGCTTTGGGAGGTTAAGGCCCCACTTCTTAATAGATTCTGCCTATCCATAAGAACTTTCGCCATTTTTAATTTGATTCTCCAAACCCCAAACCTTTTTTACAGAATCTCCTTTTGCCCCAATTTTGAACTTCCAAAACTTGATTTTTTTTTCTTTAGGGTTACCGTTAGAAATGAAGTAATTTCAAATGCAATGCGGCAGCAGAGAAATTGAGAAGAAATATGAATCGAGAGCGGCAATCTGAATGGGGGGTTTGCCGTTGCAGCAATAAGTTGCTCCTCCACAACGTCCGTCACCGTGGTACTTACCGCCGTTTTTGCAGTGATTGCATCTTGAAAGCTCACCAGGGAATTTTCTGTCCGATTTGTCTCCATATTTACGACGGTTCACCGCCTCCGTCTCACTCGCGTCTCATGTGCGTCAAATGCCATTCAATTAGTCACCTCTCTTGTGCTTCTGCTTCCTCCGCCATGACGTCGTCTTATTCTTTCGTTTGCCCTCCTTGTTCAAGCCCTAATTTTTCTTTCTTTAACTTCAACAAGAAGAAACTCAGAATCTACGGGGACACAACCCACGTGAATAATAACGCCAGTAACGATGTTAATGATGAAAAGAGGATTGACGTGGGTTCGGCGAAGGCTTTGGTGGCGGCAGCGAAGATAGCTGCGATATCGATGAGTAAAGCGGCAGCGGTGGCGAGGGTTGAGGCTGAGAGGAGAGTAAAGGAAGCTGCTTTGGCTAAGAAACGAGCCAGAGAGGCCTTGGGGAAGCTCTTGTATTTGGCTGCCGAAGAGAAAAAAGGGAAATCTACTAAAACTCGGATTGGAGCTGAAGGGAATAGTGGAGGGGACAAAAGCAGTAATGGGTTGTACTCACAACGTCAACAGAACAATCGTGGAATGGGAAACTAGCAAGTGTTTTTGTGCGTTGATATGGTGAGTTGTTGAGGCTAATTTGTTCTATGAGGATGGGTTTGCCTTGGATTGGAAGTCTTGTAGAGATGGATGATTTGGAGTTTAGAATAGATTGTTATACATGGTTTCAGTTCTTAGGCACGATATGTGCTGAATCTTCTTGTTCAATGTGATTGTCTTTGCCCATTTGTACTTCCTCCTTCGGTACTTTGCTCTTTATTCTCTGAATCTACCTGTCCGTGCAGGCTCTTATCTGATTCTTTGTTTTAATTTCGTCATGTGAGTTTATGTGGATTGGTTCATGCCGCACAGATGGCATGATTATCAGGACAAGCATTTTTATTCTCCAATGTGCCACTAACTTGAAGATTGGTATGGTTTAACTATTCTTCATTAGATGCAAATTGTTTCTAGAACTTTATGCACATTTGTTGTGTTTGCTTTTGTTTCAAACTTTTGATAATGTCTGTTTGGTCATGTTTTCATTGACATCCTCGTTGGTTGAGCACCGGTATCAATTTTGTGCCCTGTGTAAGCTTAAAGTGTTCCAATTCCAGGGTAGTTCAATAAGCACTGGTGTTTTGGATAGCTTGTTGAAAGTTGAGCTTCAATTTGTTGTTTGAATATTGCCATGAACCTTGTGAATGTTATTGTTGTTAATTCCCAAGTTCTGTAAAGAATTTTTTGGGGCAATATTAATCTGCATATATCTCTGCAATGTGTTGAAACTCATGATGCTGCATATATTGTCATGATACATAATTCCAAGAATGTGATTGTGTGCTAGGAATGATCCCTGGTGGTTGAATTTTAGGAGTTTTGTTGAGGTCTGCTATAATGATAGCATTTGTATAACAAATAGTCAGGGGAAGATGATATCTGGCATGAATTGCAAAGAATCATTTTTTTTCTCTCTTCTATATTATGATGTGACTTTTTATCATGGAATTTAAAGTTTAATCTTCTTCTTTAGCAACTTAGAGGTTGTAAGTAGCTTTGTGGTTGGTGATAATTACTCCCGCGTCTTACCGTTCATCTTTCTTATGTGATGGGTGCTATCAACTCTTTTCAGGCTCCTTTAGCTGGAATTAATACATCTTTTTATCTAACATTTACCCCACTCATTTCTGGATCAATTTGAGCTCATTGATGACTGATGTGGTTGGCAATAACTGAATACTGTTACTATTGTGGTCGTAAGTTGTCATTGCCTTCGGCTATAAAACGTTGCTGCGATTGCTTCTGGGAGATTCTTTATGTCGTGAGCTGTTGTAACCTATAGGAGAACGTTAGAAGACCAGGTATTAGGCTGTCACCAGTTACAGAAAAAGTTCTTTCTGGATGCAGAACTGGCAAACCATATTGAGGATGATTGTGCAATTAACGAACGAAAGGGGTATAGACAATAAAACACATACAAAAAACTAAATGTAGAACTCAACAATCAGGAAAATCGAAACAAAACCAATAAATGGGACAGGGAGGCCAAAAACAACCATCCGCTCATCCTAATAATTATCTACTGAACTGAATTCTCTTTGAAGTTGACTAGCAATTACTTCTAAATCATGTATAGAGTTCTTCAGTTTCTCAGACTTAGAAGGTAAGGAGCACCCTTGTCTTTCAGCCATAGATTTCCCTGGATAAATGTACCAGCTGTATATTGAATAGCCTCATTTTTACTTTTTATCACTTGGAATCCTTTCCATTGAACCCCATTATTTGTCACAGGTCCAGGTCCCTTGTTTGCACATTGAGCATAATACAGTGTATCCAGTGCAAAGTTTCCGTTCCATTCTAGCCATCCTGCTGGTTGTGTAAAATCCCCCAGTGTCGATTCCATTATAATTGTTCTCGAGTATAATTTCCATGGCCTGCCCAGGTAAGTTGGAATCTTAAATTTCACAGGATACAATAGCTGTTTTGGGACAATACGGCAGTTACGAATTACCAAACCAATTGTTTCCTGGCGATGATTAAAGAGTTATGGACGACTGCAGCGGCGTCGCCAAAGATGAAATCAATACGCCCAGAGATGACGCAGTTTCGATAAAATTGCCAATGTGTTTGAGCATACAACGTGTCTTGGTACCCATCCATTCTTCGGTTGTAAAATGCTGACATGTCTGATTGGACTAGGATAGCCAGAGCCTGGTGCCCTTCAGGACCAGCCGTGTTCTGAATCCCATTGCCTTTCCTAGGAATCCGCGTCCGACCGCCGCTACAAAATAGTATTTACTTACAGTCAATGCAAGTCTAAAATGAAACAACGTCAGTTTCAGAGAAGGATGTAAGAACTCACAGAAGGAGGCAGTCCGGTAGGTGGAGACTCCATAGCGATTGTTGTTCTTTCCGATGGTCCATCTCCATACATGAATACATCCACTTGGTCTTTCGTTATAGTTATATACTCATCTTAGTTCCCGGCTTTTACATAAATAACGTATCTTCCTACCAGGTTTTTCGGATATGCAGCAAGGTCTGCAGCAATAGTTTTGTACTGCCCACTTCCATCTTGAGCCACAACTTCACTTGGTGTAACTTGAGCATTGTCTTTGCTTGCTAATGACTTTCTGTCTGCAGCTGGAAGCAATTGAGTGAATTGACCATGGCCAGTTTCATATGATTCTAATGCACGTCGAGAGTTTGCACTCTTGTTCTGGGGAATTTTGAAGGTATTGAAGATCCATGAAATGGCAGAAACAATGGCTAACGCATTGCTGGTAAGTTGCGTGGCTTTGTCAAGTCCATCCAACATTTGTTGCTTCAAATCAGGTTACGTGACCCCGTCAAGACACGTCTGCAGATAAGATACCACCGCGCTTAACCAGTTCTGGAGATCAGCCTCACGATCCTTCAAACTGTGCAGTTAGCTATCCCCCACCATTGAAAACGAAGCTTGAAGCTCATGTACAGCAAAATTTAACAGCTCGTCACGGCCTTCTCTTGCCATCTTTTGAGCAGGATCATTCATGTCGAATATGCTCCCGGATTTGTTCACTTCTTCTTAAACCACCTGGATGGTGGATGAATTGTCTGGGGCTAAAGCTCTCATTTCTTGAAGCTGGTTCCACGCTGTCAATACAGGCTTGCTTGTGATCAGTTGGTGCACAAATTTCAGCAACTGCTTTTGAATTTGTGGAGATATCATCATCTTTGTGTTTGTGGTGATTGTGGCTTACACCAACTAGTAACTCCAACGCATACACCTACAAGCAGCAAAATGGAAGCTCCTACAGCAACAATCTTTTTGTCTTTCATTTTGAGATTTCGACTACCAAGGAAGGAATGTTGTAAACAAAAAGAGATTAAAGCTGGAAATCATTGGCAATTTTTTTTTAATATAGATCGCGGTGGTCTAAATTTTGGATGTTCAAGATTAGGTAGTTGGCCTTGTGGCTTAGGACAATAATTTTCTTAGCAACGGTTGACTCTTGTGAGGAGAATAATGGTCGTTAAGAGTTATTTACTAAATCCGAAATGATTTCCTGCTCATCAATGATTAGTTGTCTATTTTTGCATGATTGATAAATTTAGTAAAAGCACAAGCATAGTTTCTCCCTCTTATTACTTGGGCACTTTCTCTTCTTTAAGACAAATTATGAATATTGCCAAAATCTGAGAACTAGAAAGGAAGAACATTCGAAGCAAGCATTGATATCGTACTAATCATTTTGTTAAATCCAATACCGTGGATATATTTAAAATAATTAAGGTACTATAATTTTCGTTTTGCCTATGAAAAGCCTGTGATATAATCAAATGCAGTTAGAGATAACTTAGAGACCAAAATGCAGTTAGAGATGACTTAGGGACCAAAATGACGTTGAGAAATTGAGCTCACTCCATCTTTTAAAGCCACACCAATCTCTCCAATACACATTTCTTTCCCTTAAAAGTGGAATCATGCTCAACCATTAATAAGCACAAGCAGTACCATTCCCAATTCACCAAATTGGGCCTCTCAGCGGAACAACGACTCCATGGGTCGAGTTATCAAGTTTTGGGCAATGTCTAGAAACTTCAATGTGGGTTTTTCCCGGGAAGGGACTGATAAGAGTTCCTAACCCAGATACCTTTATTTATTTAAAATGCAGCTACCCAGATACTGCATTCTTTTGCACTCTCAAGTGTAGTAAGATTTCGTTATTCCAAACAACTTCACTTTCCTTTGTGTTTTGGGCGCTTGTTGTAATGATAATGCGGTTGAAGAAGGGAAACAAGTCCAAGCCCATGTTTTCAAGTTCGGGTTTGGCACAGAGGGGCTCTCTTCGAACAGTTTGATGCACAGGTAAGTAAAATTTGAATCTTTGGAGGAAGCGAAGTGTGTTTCACAAGTTGGTTAAGAGAAATGTTGTTTCTTGTACAACTTGGATAAGTGGGTATGCTCAATGGGGATAGCTTCAATACTTTTCAAGTCATCAATGCCTGAGAATAATTCTGTCCTCTGGAATGCTATGATTGCTGCTTATGTGAAAATCAACCGTTTTCATGAGGCGTTTGCTTTATTTGATAGGATGAGAGTGGAGAAGGTGGTTTTGGATAAGTTTGTGGCGGCGAGTATGTTATCGGCGTGTACAGGATTAGGACCGTTGGAAAAAGGGAACTGGGTACATTGTTACATTGAGAAGAATGGGTTTGAATTGGACTCTAAACTTGCTACAACCATAGTGGACATGTGTTGCAAATGTGGGTGCCTGAAGAAGGCTTTTGAAGTTTTTCATGGGTTAGCTTATAGAGGAATTTCTTCATGGAATTGCATGATTGGAGGATAAGCTATGCATGTAAAAGGAAAGGCTTCCATTGAGCTTTTCAAGGAGATGGAGAAGAAGATGGTAGCTTCTAATGATATTACTTTTGTCAAATGCCCTTAGAGCGTGTGCACATTCAGGTTTAATCGAAACGGACTATATTACTCCCGTTACATGACCGAAGTTCATGGAATAGAACCCAGAACAAAGCATTACGGATGCATGGTTAATTTGTTTGGAAGAGCTGTAGTGTTGGAGGATGCGAAAAAACTTGCAGACGAGATGCCAATGAAACCTGATGGAGGTGCACTCGGTGGTCTTCTCGGAGCTTGCGGAATCCCCATAAACATTAAGTTGGGAGAACAAATAGGCAAGAAAGTAAATGACGTAGAAGCCAGATAACAGTGGAAGTTAATCTGATCCTGGCTTATTTAGATGCCAATGCTGGCCGATGGGAGGATGTTGCTAGTGTTCGGAAATTAATGAATGACCGAAGTATGAAAAAGTCTCCAGGCTTTTCTGTTACTGAATTGGAAGGAATTATTAATGAATTCACTGCTGGACAAATCACACATCCAAAAGTTAAAAAAATGTTCGCAAAAGTGGCCAGATCCTGGAATGCATAAGATCAGCTGGTTATATGCTCGAAACTCATGGAGTATTGTTACATGATCCTATGAGGAGGAAAGGAAAAGCTTTTGGGTTGTTGAAGACTGAACCCGGGGAAATTCTTCGTATCTCAAAAAACTGACGGGTTTACAGAGACCGTCACCAAGCAAGTAAACTCATCCCAAAGAATTATGATCAGGAAATAGTTGTAAGAGATGGAAACCGGTTTCACCATTTCAGAAATGGGGAATGTTGGTTGCTGTAAGGATTATTGGTAACTCTTTGAGCAGTGATTCCTTGTGATAGATCTTTTGGGTACAATAATAGGAGCTATGCGAATGAAATATATGATTTTTTGAACCGTCCAAACAAAAACGAAGCCCATCACAACAACATGCTTGAGTAAAGCAATGTGAGGGCAAAAGTGTAGTCCATTAGTGGCCACTCACCTTTGTTGGTGGGACTCACTGAGCCACCGCAAAAACATATGGCCATTATTATCACTAATAATTAATTAAAATCTTACCGTTAACAGTTAATCTGGATAATTAATGTTGATATTAGGAATGAAGTAATTCTTTGCATATTATTAATAAAAAAAAGAAGTTCGATTGTAGGCATCCGGCCGCGACTCACCGTTCCCAAAACCGATCCTCTGAAATTGTCATCTCACGTACAACGAGCAATTCTTAAATATTGTTGCAACTCTGTCATAAATTAGAAATATTTCATAAAACAAAACTTTAAAGGATTGAATTTTAGTCTAGTTTGTTACAAAGATCAAAACTTTGTTGGTTTTCCACGTATATTTCTCCCATGAAACGAAGAACAAGTTTTGTCTTCTGTAAGTGTTCAAAGTTTATCATATACCCTTACTGGGGTTTCAGAATCAATCAATAATCATCTGTTTTCTTGGTTAAGGTTCAATCATGTTTATACTATTGAGAAGGAAGAACATGCGTTTGTGACATGTTGAATTTCTTGAGCACGTTATTCAGTAATGTTGAATTTCTTGAACATGCATCGGTGTTGCTTTAGATGGGAGGAGGAAGAAGGTAAAATGCAGCTAAAAAGATAGTTAGATATTAATGTAACTTCTTGTGATAAGTTTCCATAGGCAGTCTACCTTAGGATTGGAAGGGTGCGGTTCGAATAAAAAATTGAGGCAATCTGAAGATAGTAAACAAGCTTATTTGACTTTTGCTTTTTATGATGAAGAGGAAGAAGAGCATGTTGGGTATGGTAGGAGTAGGGGAAAGCAGTTGATAGGTGATAGGGGCTTGGTCTCGAATTTGACCCCTCTCCGTTCATTAGGATCTGTTGACCCTGGGTGGGAAAATGGTGTTGCACAGGATCAGAAGAACAAAAAGGTGAAATGCAATTATTGCGGGAAAGTAGTTAGCGGAGGTATCAATGGGTTTAAACAACATCTAGAAAGAATTCAAGGAGAAGTGGCAGATGCTCCTGAGAATGTGTATCTTAAAATGAAAGAGAACATGAAATGACACCGTACTGGAAGGAAACAAAAATGGGCTAATGCTAAGGACATATCGGCTTCTTATGTGCAATCAAATAGTGAATATGAAGTGAATGAGCAAGAGGAAAATGTTTTATACCAAATAAGCAGTGATAGAATGATTTTTTGTGATAAAAGAGAGAAAAGATTCGAGAATGGCTTTTCAGGCAATGTCTCCATGTGGTTTTGAGACATCACTCAAAATATCAAGATTTGATTCTGCCTCTATAAAAACACCATGCGGTCAGTCTCCACCATCTAGCAAACAATCAAATGTTAATAGAGGATCTGGTAAAAAATCCCAGAAGGAAATTATTTCTGCAATTTCCAAGTTTTTTTTGGTATGCAGGAATTCCTTTCGAAGCTGCAAACTCCCAGAACTTCCATAATATGCTGCGGTCGGTTGGTCAGTACGGACAGGGTTTGGTGGCCCCTCAAGCCAAATGATAATGAGTCACTTACTACAGGAGGAAAATGCAACTATTAGAAACAACCTCGCCGAATACCGAGCTCCCTGGGCTGTTACAGGTTGTTCTATCATAGCTGATAGTTGGACGGACACCGAGAGTAGAACATCATCAATATTTTGGTTTCTTCCCCCCACGGTTTATAGTTTGTATCTTCAGTTGATGCCACCAACATAGCGGAAGTGGTTGACGAGATGAATGAGGAAAATGTCGTACAGGTGATTAACTTTCTTTCCATTCCATTATTCCTCATCCTTAATTTATGATCATTTTTGTATTGGCAAGATGTACATACTAGTACGTCTTGTCAATAGAAAATGTCTTACATGCTAGTATGTACGTCGCTACCTATCATTCTTTTGCTTCATTTTGTAGGTAATCACTCAAAATACACCAATCTATAAGGCTGCTGGCAAGATGCTTGAAGAGAAGGAACTTATTCTGGACACCATGTGCTACCTATTGTATTGACAAGATGTTTGAAGATTTTTTTAAGTCAAAATGCTTATGGAAGTGCATGGAAAAGGCCCAAAAAGTTAAAAAGTTCATTTACAATGACATTCATTTGTTGTATCTGGTGAGGAAGAATTTACCCGGGGACAGGAACTTCTAAGGCCATCTGTCACTCGATTTGCCTCCAGCTTTACAACCTTGCAAAACTTGCTGGATCACAGGATTGATCTTAAAAGAATGTTTCAATCAGTGATATGGATTCATCTTGGTTTTCAAAATCGGAGAAGGGAAGAGAGGTAGAAAATATTGTATTAAATGCTAAATTTTGGAAGAAGGTGCTGTATGTTCTGAGATCAGTGAACCCGATTTTGCTAGTTCTTCAAAAGGTTGATACTGATCAAAGCCTTTCCATGCCATTTATATATAACGACATGCACGGTGCAAAGCTTGCAATTCAATCTGTTCATGGGGACAATGTTTGTAAATATGGACCATTCTGAAATGTGATCGATAATCACTGGAATTCGTTAAGTCACCACCCTCTATATGTGACTGCTTACTTCTTGAGTCCATCGTACAGATACCGTCCCCATTTTGTTGCAGTAGGAGAAACACTGATGATTAGTTGATTGCAAATTTACCTCGGTTTTTCACTGATGAAACTTTTATTTCATAATTTGTAGTATCCATAGGTGGTGCGTGGACTACATGAATGTGTTGTTCGGCTAGAGCCAGACAAATTAAGAAGGATATATGCTATGTCCCAGATTTCTGACTAAACTCCGCAAAAGCTGATTTTGGAACCGAATGGGCAATTAGCACAAGAACAGAGCTTCAACCAGGTGATAGCTTTAGACTGCTATGTTACTCACATGAGAGAATCTCATCGCAGTTGTATTCATGCTGAAGATTACCTGGTTGCATTCCTCGTTTGAATAATAATGTATTGTTGATGTATGCTATTTTGTGTACTAGCTGCATGGTGGCAACAACACGGGATAAGTTGCTTACAGCTGCAACTGATAGCTGTATGGATAGTTAGTCAAACATGCTCTTCTGTTGGATGTGAGCATAGCTGGAGCATATATGATCAGGTCTATAACCAAAGGCAAAGTCATAAAGCTAAGAAAATTATTGATCATCTAATCTATGTTTACTACAACTTGCAACTTAGAGAATGCCATATAAAGGGAGAGTCTGATGATTCAATCTCCCTTTACAGATTCTCTAAGAACATTTGCTGGATGACTGGATCATAGAAGCAGAGAAACAAGCCTTAACAGGAGACGAGGTATTTTCATAAGTTCAGATTATTTTCTCCTCTTCATGTGTTTCCGTGAGGTGCGAGTGATGATTGAATTTCTATACGCAAAGATGGCTCAGAGGATAAATAATGTCTCCGGCTACAAGGATTTTCAGTCCATCAATTTATATAGCATGAAGCTAGAATCCAATCCTGTCACATGGTTTCGAAAAAGATAAAATACATTAAAGTGAGCACTTTGCACAAACACAAAATTTCTTTTTCACACTAGTCAATGTGGTCGATTCAGATAAGAGCATCATTTGCATTAGCCCCAGGAAGCTGGATCACATATATACAATCCTTTGCTGTTAATAAAGCTTGTAATGTTTCAAAGAAACGGTGATATTCAGAGGAATATTCTCATTTGATTTGCAGACTATCTAATGTGAATTCTGTGGAAAACAGTCATCGGGTTCCAAGGAAACATGTGCTCTGTGCAAAGATGACCAGATTATCCCACTTGTGTTTATGCAGGAAATCTTGTGTGATGAAGCTGTACCTGCACACGAGGACCATTATGAAAATGATATGATTGACGATGAAGAGGATGGAAATGCAGAGGGACAGGACCTCATCGGACACGAACTGTCAGATATTAATGCAGTTAAAGTTGGTGCAGCCACGGATGATGATGCTGATATTGACTTAGGCCTCCAATTTGTTACTAACATAGAACTAGATATACTGCTGGTATATCAATTAGATGTCCACACCTTCTACATTCTGCCAAACTTTCGTAGGCAATTGTTCTAATCTTGTATTATTTTGTTAATTAATTTGTCAATTTAATATATCTACATAAATTTTTTACTTTTAAATAGAAGAAAAACAAGAGATATATAATAATAATAATAAAATAAAAGGTCTCGCTGGGTCGATATTCAATAATTTGAGACAAGGGCCTCATTGATAGAATTTGTACAAGTCCCTAGCTGAATTTTAAAAATCTAGGGACTTGTACGTAAAATTTCCATATAAAATCTCTTATATATTGTCTAGGGTTTTTTCTTCTTTCTCTTAATTCGACTTTGATTTAGATAGCACAATGCCAGGGAATAATAAAAAACCAGTAATTGGCCTGTCGTGGCAGCCAAAGTTGCCAACTTTATCAGCGTCCACCGCCGAAACTGATAGAAATAACAATGGCGTTAATGAATCTCAGAATCTGGGAGAAAGCAACGCGCTTTGGAGACCCAATACGGAGCTTGTTGATGGGCTCTTTGTGCCGCCTAACGATCCGAGAAAGCTAAACAAGTTGCTCAAGAAACAAGTGAAAGATACAGCCGGGATGAACTGGTGTGTAGCTTGCTTTTGCGTTCGCGTATTGTGATATCTGCTTATCAAGATATTGTTTTTATGTTTTGTGCGTTGTTTGATTGATTTTTGTTCTGTTTCTGAAACCTGGAATACTAGGTTTGACATGCCAGCTGCAACTTTAACTCCTGAGTTGAAGAAAGATCTTCAGCTATTGAGGGTAATTTTTTTTCTTTTGTTATTTAATCTTGTTCATCTGTGTTTTTTTTTATATAATATTATTAGTTAATTATGCCTTTGTATCAATTTGAGGAACTTTATCGGATGTTGTCATCATGAATTGTTCTTGTTATAGATACCCTTAATCTGTGTAATCTTTGTGATAGAGTTGGTATTTGATTATGCCTGTGTTTAGCTAGTCTGGAGTCTACAATTCTGGGTACTTAATCGGGTGTTGCTAGGTGTAGTAGTTATAGAGAGCATGTTGTATTTGATTAGCAGTAGTTGGGAAGGTGAAATTATGTGAATGTCTGTGTCATTGCAAATGTTGGTCTTTCTTGTGAGTGCTTTTGTGATTGTTGAGTATAGTAATCACTGTTTATTAGTGGAGGAGGATTTAGTTTTCACTGGAGGTAATTCTAGTTGCTTGGAGAAAACTGGCTTATTGTCTTCTTTCAAGCAGAAGTTAGGGATTTCTTAGGGTTTCAGCTGCTTTACCAGTCGGTCTAATAATTGATACAAAAAGGCATAATTTTCTTATAATTCAAGAGAATTGAAATCAGCTTTACTAATGTGATTCCAGTTCTCGTTCTGGATTCACAGATTCCTAAACAGCTATTTATGTTTACTTTTACTATATTCCCTTTTTTTTTGTGACATTGTTAGCCAGAGATATATTCCTGTTTCTTGTAAGATTACTCTCCTGCAATTGTTTGTATATATTTGTGAAATTCAGATAATATAGTCACTATGATATTCAACCTCATTAAATTCAGGTAATATAGTCACTATGATATTCAACCCTCATTCTATTTGTGGTCTTATTTGAAGGTTTAACATCGTTAGGGTGTCTTCTTGATGCCTAAATCTCATCTTTGCTTATTCATACTATGTTGATACTACAGTTAAGGAGTGTCATTGATCCAAAGAGACACTACAAGAAAGGTGATACAAAATCGAAACTGTTACCCAAGTATTTCCAGGCATGTTTTCTCTTGTCACAGTGAACTTTTTTTGGTGCTGGTTTATCTTCTATTTCGCTGCCTTCATATTGTTTATTCTAAAACAAAAAACGTAGGGTTTTTCTTTTTGACTATTTATCAGGTTGGCACAGTGATAGAATCATCCACAGATTTCTTCTCCAGTAGACTGACAAAGAAGGAGAGAAAGCCAACCCTTGCCGATGAGCTGCTTTCCGATCCTAACCTTGGCCAATACAGGTGAGCAGTAAGAGGAGATAATGTCGTCATAGATCTGTCCAAGCCATGAGTTTTATTTAGTTCTCATTTCATTCACATGTTTCAATTTTCCAGGAAACGAAAGGTTAGGGAGATTGAAGATCAAAATCGTCCTGCTGGAAACGAGAAATGGAAGATAAGAGGTCGGAAATCACAAAAACGTGCGAAGCAAAGAAGGCATTGAGATCTCGCCATCATTTTCAACTTTATCTTTTGACATCCATACAACCAGAAAGCTTAATTCCTGTAATATTATGATCCTGTAATGTAGTTTTTGATAAACATATTCGCTAGGAAAATTGTCACCGATCTGAAATTTTTGTGTTTGAAAACTGAGTAAATGAATTAGTAGCAGGTAATTGGTGAAGAGAACAAAGAAGAGTGTACAAGAAAAACTGCCAATTTATTAGGGTCAAAATTGACAGCAATTGTTCTTGGCATTTGTTTGACATCTCAACAATTTAATTACCAGAGAACTTAGATATTTGCCCAATTTTGAAGTTGCAGCTGAGTACATGGCAGGGGTTCTTGTAAATATCCCATAGCGGGTTTGAAATTCATGACAGGGGTTCTTGTGAATCCCCCAGACGAGACAAATGGAGATATGCATCAGTTCCTGCCAACGCAAAACACAAATCAATAGATAGGTGAGGAGTTCTAGGTTAAATGATCATAGGCATTATATTTTCAACAGATTCAAATGCCAGGCAGTCCCTGTTCTCACCCTTCAATCACAGTACAGTTAGTGGTGAACCAATAGATTCATGGAAATGCAAACGAGCGGCAGAAAAACTGAATAAAAACTTCAACAGTTGAAAATACCATTACAATTAGTATGTTTTGCCCACAGAAATAACTCTAGGATAGCACTTTCTGTGGTCACGCCCAGTCATGGGCATAACAACTGCCGAATTCCAAGTTTTCTATCTTATGATTGTAGGAGGTGATTGTAGGAGGTAGAAAAAGACAGGTAGGTCAAATTGTTAAATAACTTAATGAAGAGGACTAAATTCCATTCATGTCACAGTCAGATCCGCTATTAAATACTCAGTTACAGGCCATTTGACTTTTAAGAATTTTAAGACCCCATCTAACAAATTGATAGTGACTGATTTATGCAAAGACACTTTGAATGCAACAAAACTAATAATGTATTTCAACTCACCATATCCTTCCATAGAGATAATTTGCAGATCTCCTCCAAAATACCGAGCATACAGGCGGCTTATTGGAAGCCCACATCCATATCCAGCCATTGTTCCCATGTCAGTAGAGACATCAGAATTTTCATCCAGTGGATTTCTGGCAGTGCTGTAAAGATACGTGAAAATTTTGGGAAGACCACTCCTTGGTATGCCACCTCCCTCATCCGAGACCTACAATATCAGTCAGACCAACTCATTAAGCATTGCTTTTGTCAAATAATTTGGTGCATACTGCATTTACGTCTCAACATTCTGCAGCAAAGTGCAGAAAGGAGAAGGAAAAAACTTCAAAATAATTTGCTTATACAGACTACAATGATTAACAAACAAATTTTTTTAAAAAAAAATTGATAAATGCATGAACAAAAGAAAAACCTTTATAGTAACATCCTCTAATCCATCAGCAACTATTATTCGGATAGAAGGTGAAATTGTATCCGAGTCCATGTAACGCTCTTGAACAGCACGTAGTGAGTTCTTAACCAACTCAAATACCATAAGCTGCAAGTGTGAAGGGACATACCTGTTAAGAAAACAACAGAATGTAAATAAATAAATAAATAAAAACTAGATAGCATAGATCAGAGTTTTGAAACCACAGCCCATCACTCCCAGGATGTTAAGTGGAGAGAAAGGAGGGAGGTGTGAACAAAAATTACAATGAAACCAAAAAGGTGCAAAGTAGTCCAAGTCAGAATAAATGAACTTACGGGAATGTAAAACTCGGATCACCATAGATATTAACATCCGGTGCACTGCCATACTCCCTCAAACAAACAGAACGGGCATCCTCACTAGCATTTCTTGCAACCTCCACAGGAGACATTTTTGTGTCTATGTAGCCAATACAATGAGGAGGGGGGTTGGGATTATGCAGTTCCACATGCTGCCCTGAGTTTTCCAGATTCAATGCACACACAAGATGTTTAGACCCAAGCTTCAACAAGAAGAGCATAATGCATGGCAAAAGAACAAGACAACCATCAAGACCAGCCAAATCAATGAACCGGACAAAGTATTACAAGACAGCAAGAGGAAGTCAAAACTAACCAATAAGCATACGAATTCCAATCCTTGACATGTAAAACCGATCCAGAAAATTATGAATCTCATCAAGATCTTCATACACAATCTTTGGATCCATGCCTTTCTTCAATTGTTGAACACCCAAAGCCATCATGGGTACCACATTATTATGTCTGACTTTAATAGCCTTAATCATTTGCGTAAAATCCCTCTCATCACTTGTATCCTTGATGTCAGCAAAGGACCTCAGATCGCAAAATGAATCCAAATACCAGTCTCGAACCTAAGAATGAGAAGTACACGTGAAATGATAAGTCCGTAATAGAAACAAATATCCAGATGAAATGGAAGGCAATGCAAACATAATAATCTCCCAGTGCTCCACATCTCAATATAGAAGATTTTCAAGGATTAAACCATTTCTAGGATACTGTCTATCACATTGGGTTTGCATGTATCCTCCTCCACATGGTTCCAAACGAATCATCCAAAGTCCAAACAGTTATATACAATTCTGCATTGGAATTTCAGCCCAACTCCTTTAAAATCATCCAGAACAATAGACAAATCATACATTTAGAAATACCATGCAAGAGGTTCAACTATACACAGAAAATTTCCCTGCTTCTACAAGCAAAAACTAGTTACTTTAGCTTTGATATTCCAAAATCTTAATGATCAAATGAAGCAAAATTTTAACAGATCAGATCAGAATACTTTCCATGACAAAGTTTAAATCTTTTTAAAGATTTCTCAGTGTTCCAATTCAATGACCCAAAAAGGTGTTAACTTTTCAGCAAAAATAAGTTTTACTCATCTTTAACACCAGACAAGCAAAATCATAACCTAACGAAATAATTAAATAAAAGAACGAAAAGACGGTAAACTTTCTTCAAAATTCTCCTTTTCTTTCGTTGCAGTCAAACAATGATTAAAATAAACACACAACAAATATCTCCATAATTGAAATATCACATATCAAACACCTTCAAAACCGCAGGTTTCTCAGATAAGCCGTATGGAAGACTCTCGAGTTCAATAGCTCGTCTCGCAATTCTGATCGGGAGCTCCTTGTGAAGAAATTGAGCAGAAATTAACAAATTTCTGTCCGTAGGTTTGGCGCCAAACTCCATCATATACCTCAAGCTAACACCCGTCTGCTTCATGCATCCCCACCGATTAACTTCCTCGATCAAGCTCTTCGAAAAAGACTGAGACAATTTCTTTGCAGCCATTTTACGCTGCCGTCTTCCTCTTCGCCGTTGCCTTCAAATTAAATTTCTTCTCCACGGACAAATGATGAGTCTATGCGTCCATTAACCAGAGTTAGAATCCAACTTGAAGTGGTTAAGCAGCGCGCACGTGCCGGTTCAGGATTGATTGGAGTTGAGTCCGACAAGTGTCATTCTGGGACGTTACTCACACGTGCTAGTAAAGGCCCGTTGCTTCGGATGTCATTTGCCGCTCTCAAAATTTTTTGGTTACACAATGTATTTGACTTTACCGTTATGCCAGCACTCAATGACAGACATTTAACCCGCACGTCGTTTGTCATTGACTCGTCGCGACAACTGAGAGTAAGACAACACGACACGTCAGCGACAACATAATTGTCGCCGCTTATGGTTCGCTGGTGTACGAAAGTCATGTTGCTGCGACGCTATCCATAGTTAGTTGCCTCGGTGCTATCTATAGTTGGTTGGCTCGTGGTCCAGTGGTACACACGTGCCTAAGCCACCTCCTTGGGACCATAGCCCTCATTCTTTTCACAAATTTGTTTTATTTTATGTATGTATATTTTTTTTTACCTAAATATAAGAAATAAGTGAATTCATAGGAAGCATGTGTTTGTTGATTTGTTTATACTAAATAGTTTAAACACACACCGTCACATTGCAAGTCCCCAAGAACTTTGTGGCCGCTGATGCAAGGCAATTCTCAGCCACAACCTTGAATGTAGGAAAGGTGCATGTGCCGATGCTTCCCACACGCTTGGTGGATGGATATCTAAGGCAGGCAGGCAGGCAGGCAAGAGTCTTGCAATGTTCATTTTCTCCACAAGGCCCAACCCAATCAATAGGTGTGAGCCAGTTGGGTTGGGCCTTGTGGTTAATCACTCGAGTACTAGTATTACTGCCAGGTTAGCAAGCACACGGGGCCTCCTTTTGTGGACCCCACTTGCCAGCGATAATCTAGCGCCTGAAAACCGTCAGATATACACATCGCAGCCAACAACGGCATTTGAAATTTGATTTATTGTTGTTTTTCGTTTTATAATTTATCTTAAATAAATTAATTAATTAATTAATCGCTAACCCAAAAAGAAAGAAACTAATAATGATTTATTATCCTTCCTCTTTTTCTTATTTTATTTTATTTTCAATTCGTTTCGGAAATTTATTTGAGTCTCTAACTGACTACTCTTCAGGCAAATCTCTCCGTTGTTGCTATTTTTAAATATTTTCAATCCTTTTTTTTATTATTATTTTTATTTTTAATTTTTAAAGAAAAATACAAGTACGGTTCGTTGAGGGTTTTAATTCTTAATTTTTTTTTCTCCTAAAAACTCCATAGGGAGGGAGGGGGGGGATCCAACCGATTTGGATGCCGTGCTGATTGAATTGCCGGGATTTTTATTAATTTTCCGGCTACAAAATGGCCGGCGATTTGCACGTGAGCCCTCAGTTGGAGCAGATCCACGGTGAAATTCGCGATAATTTTCGAGCTCTCGCGTATGTGTTTTATTTTTATTTCAATAAAAATAAGCTGTCAATTATGGGCATTTTTCAGGAGAAATAAAGTTTCTCTTTTTAATATGAAGCTATATTCTGAGAGTTGTTAGAGGAGATTTAGGTGAAAAGGTATTTTGTAATTGTAATATTCACGGGAACTTATGTATAGGAAGAGGGAAATCCAAAGATGGGGAAGCGAAGTTCAGCTTTGGAAGTTCATAGGGTTGTTTTTAATTTCAATTGGATTCAGATCAAACTGAAGCTGAAATGGTTAAGTTAGTTCTTTTAATATTAATTAACTGTTAATTTTTTTGCTTCAGTCTTCTAGTTGCCATTCTCTGTAATACTGTGGGTTTCTTCATATTCAGCTTTTGCGGATGTGAGATTACATGTCTTTTTCCAATCTCCTTCCTGTTTGTGTTTGTGGAGGGGATGCTTGTGATGGTGTCTGTTATATAGTTTTCGTTTTCTAATTGCTATTTCAATTTACTAATAGAAGGTTTATGTTATTATTATTATTGCTCTTCTATCTTTGAGTACAGAAATGGCTTCCAAAAGCTGGATAAGATCAAAGATTCAAACAGAAGAAGTAAGCAGCTGGAAGAACTTACTGGGAGGATGAGGGAGTGTAAAAGGTTTGGTACTTCTATTTAAATTTTATGCGCATGCAACTTTTTGTACATCTCCCTGTATATCTCTCTGTAGCCAAAACATAAGCTTAAGCTTATACAGAAAGAAACTCATCAGGACTTGAACTCCTAAAAATTATTAACTAAGTGCATTAGATGAATTCTAGAAACTCTGTTGTTGATCAAGTTTGCTTAGTTCGCTAGAGCTCTCAAGATTTAACATTCTTTGTACTATTAATTCCTTCAGTTTGTGTTTAACTTTTTTGGGGTTGATGTTGGGGAGAAGATTCTAGGGTTCAAATCTTACCAAGAAAAGGAACGCAAAAAGTTTTGGAGGGTTCAACAACAGAAGTTTTCCATGTTGGAAAGGAACTAATAATAACTGGAACAGAATAAATAGACATTTTGTATTGAATTATTTAATTCTGGTTCATTTCTATTATACATCTATTGTGTAATCTTATATTCAGAAAAATGTATCAGGCTAATTAAGGAAATGGATCGTGAGATCAAAGACGAGGAAGCCCGAAATCCTCCTGAAGTCAATAAGCGGCTCAATGATGAGAAGCAATCTATGGTCAGTTCCATAAAACCTTGGGTTTTCCCACAGATGGTGTGACTGTGCAAATGCTACATTGGGTTGGGGTGGATATGTAATGACAAATAGAATCAATTTTCTACTCTCACAAAATTCCTGTGGTTTTTGCATCATATCTCAAATGGAAGTTGATGCAGCGCCAAACTGTAAAATCCTTGTGATTCCTCATACAGTCTTGTAGAGGCTGCTTATTTTGGTTCTGTAGGGCCAGTTATTCATTTTCTAGATGTCTCCTATCAATTCCTGGTAAATATTATTGTGTTGCAGATTTGGAATAGTATCGAGTACCCACTCAAGTCAAGATTACCAGTGCTAGAAGCAAAGAATTTTGGATATCCTGGTCTTTTGGCTCAGAGGATTTTTATCTGTCTTTCCATTTCTTGTCAGGATATCTATCATTTTCTTTGTTGTGTGTTTTGGTAACATCTGCATTTTCCATTGTCACAGATCAAAGAGTTGAATTCTTATGTGGCACTGAGAAAAACGTAAGTGCACTGCTTCACTTTCTTCTTGGAGGTCAAGAGTTTAGAACTCTCATGGTCTGGATTAAAATTGTTGTCTTATTGTTAACGGCAGTTGTTTCATAAAAGTATAACTACAAATGAAATTTTTAGCAAGAATTTGGCAATGATTGTATGGAGTCAAGCCTGTAAAATTTAGTGAGATTCAAATATCTTATGGCTATTCTTGGCCTTCATGTAGAAATGTCTGTTTAGATTTGGCTCAGCGTTTAAGGAAAACTGAAGCCAAACAAATCTTGATTGGTGTCTTTATATTGAAATAAAAATTACATTGCTAGAAGAAAAGTGAAGCAATCCTAGCTAAAATTCAGTTCAGAGTATTAGTAAAACTATCTGCAACAATGGTCACCAAACAGCACCATAGGTATACCAGATCAATGCTAAAAATAATAAATTATCTATGCCGAGTGTAGTCGTATTAAAAAGCCTGAAAACATGAAAACAAATCCCCAAAGGAGAAATAAAAATTATGAGAAGCTCTAGTTTGCTTGTTGGCATCAACAGAGAGAGAGAAAGAGAGAGCTTTATGATGGTGTTTGCATGCTACAATAGCTGTGATCTGTCAGATGACCAAGGTGGCAAGCATATTTTTCTGATTCTATTTTCTATACTTTCAGGTATATGAATAGCCTCGGTAACAAAAGGGTAGAACTCTTTGACATTGGAGCAGGAGTCAGTGAACCTACAGCTGATGAAAATGTTCAAGTGGCATCATGTGAGTTTTATTTGTATATAATATGCATACATATGATGTAAAATTGCTAATGAAAATACTGCAAACTAATCTTAACTTTATTTATTTCACCCATGGAAATAGTCAACTAAATCTGACAAAATTTTGATTGTATATTAACTGAAGTACAATATCTATACCAATGTTCTATGCACTTTATAGTTAAGCTTCTGCAGAAACTGGGTCTTGATGGTTTAGTTACTTAAGTCATATGTGACTTAAATAATTCATGCAAGTTTGCTTAAATTTCTCAACAATACACTTGAATTAAACTTCAAATGAAAATATTCTACCAAAAATGCTTATATGTGGATATATTTTTCAATGCTTATTTTGTGCTTGACAAATGAACTCAGATCTTACTGGCCACATTCTCTCATTGACTTCTTTTCCCTGTAGCCATGTCAAATCAAGAACTAATTAATGCTGGGAATAAGACAATGGACGAGACTGATCAGGCTATTGAACGTTCTAAAATGGTAAACAGCTAATGGATTATAGACGTGTTTTAGGTTGATTGTTTTCATTTTATCTTCTTAACTTGAAGACTGACCTGTAGGTTGTTGAACAAACTATTGAAGTGGGAACCCAAACTGCTGCTAACTTAAAGGGCCAAGTAAGAATTATTCACTAATCATGTGTGTAATATTTCTACTCATCAGTAGCCTTGTATAGACCGATCGAACATTGTGCAGACTGATCAAATGGGTCGTATTGTTAATGAGCTGGATACAATTCAGTTCTCAATTAAGAAGGCTTCGCAGCTAGTGAAGGAGATTGGAAGACAAGTTAGTTGATTGTTTTTCCTCCAAATGACATCTTTTTGAAATTTATATATTTTCTATAAACTAAAAAATCTCTCTCTCTCTCTGTCTCTCAGGTTGCTACAGATAAATGCATTATGCTATTCCTTTTTCTTATTGTCTGTGGTGTAATAGCCATCATAGTTGTGAAGGTGCTGATATTGGTTTTCTTGCATTAACACCACACACTGATTGCGTGGTAACGCACATTTTTAACATCCTCCAATTGCCATTTGGAAACTTTCAGATTGTCAACCCCAACAACAAAGACATCAGAGACATTCCTGGATTGGCACCTCCAGCTCCTGCACGAAGGCTGCTATCCTTGCGGTTTCCTGAACATTTTGAGTAGATTCAACATTTCTTACTACGGATGCCATCACGATCCAGATTTTATGAGTTGGGAAGACTGCTGTTTGTGGGCATCTACTGTCCTTTTTGTTTCTTTTCAATGTCAACATATTCTTGCCTGAGATGTGCATATCGTGTTTGTGATCTTTCTCTGTAAATCATGAGTGTTTTTTTGCATTGTTTTCAAATGCTATGCCATGGTTTTCTGTAGGCTTTTCAAAACTCACGATAGTGTTTAGTACGAGAATGATACACTCTTGCCCTGTAATCCATTATTGTGCAACCTATTGAAGATTATGTATGTTTTGGTTTTCTGTAAACTTCTGGTGAGCAATGACAAGCTTCTTTTTCTGTTCTGTTATTGTTTGTGAAGACAGATCTGCAAAAAAGGATGTATGTAATGAGCAAGCAGCAGAGATGTTTTCATTTTGGTATCTGTCGGGAAATTCCTGTCAACAAAATGGCATAAAGCTGCCAGAAGCTGACGGATCAAATATCAATGAATACAGTAAGGGAACTGAATTTCCAAGTACAAGACACCTGCCAGAAGTTGCAATGCAACTATACTAATATGCCAAGTCAATTCCTACAGATAATAAGAAAGAAGAAAAAAGAAATGCCCAAAATCATTAGCCTTGATTTATACGATCAATGAGGTTATCGCCCAATTATGGGTTCTAAGCTCTTTCCTCTTTCACCATGTTATAACCAAAAGTAACAAGAATAAACTGCTCTTGGCCTTAAAACCTGAATATCAATTCACTAAGAAAAGAATATCAATATCTTCCCTCTGAAATATGACGGTGCTGCATGCACCTAAACTTTGCAAGTTCATTGCGGTAGCCTATTTTTCTTTTCTCCATTTGAATCTTTAACATGAATGTATACACACTCAGCTCGCAGATCAAGCAGAATGGTTGCCAACCTGCGAGCGTCCAATATGGGATAACCTTGATGATGCAATTAGAGGTGCTTCTTCATCAACATGTGATTCTGAGTTAGAGATATTCCCTCTGTTGTTATCACTGGGGGCATTTGGCGTGAATATATCTGTTGATTTCTTCTCCATCGGCCAGTCCTGAATAAACAAATATGACAGGCATTAGACAAACAAAAAGGGGAGAATAAAGAAACCTAATAAAATTGTGCAAAGGAGAAACAATAAACCATCATTATCAACACAATCATATAAAGTATTATCAATAATATTGACCTTGGGAATTCTATCTGGAAGACTTTCAGGAGGTAGTTGGGAAGCCCGGACATCCCTAACCTTTATGTAGTTGTACATGACAACACCACATAATGCTGTGTGAATGAAACTTAATTACTTAGTACAATGCTTTTGTGAAAATAAAACATATAAAATGTGGTTATCATAAAAAAAGCTTCCACGTGTTATCTAAAATGATAAGTACCAATTGCATAGCCAATTATATTCAGCCCAGTTATTGTAGACTCAGGAAATATAACAGTTGAAAGGGCAATCAGGATCCAGTCTTTTAGAACACCGGCAACTCTTATCGTAACTGCTCCAGTTCTACCAATCACTAAGAATATGGAGAAGTTCAAGGCCAAAGCACAAACAGCATTGGAGAAAAAGATCCAGAAATTGAACTGAATCTGAGAAACTTCCATCATGGGTTGCTCCAGTAGGTACCAAGGTACAAACAGAAACACAAAACTGCATTCAAAAAAAGGGGCACAAAGACATGAGGAAGCTAGATTACAGTATCAACAGAACAGATTATGTAACCATGTCCATACATAGAAAGATAACTATGACAACAGAGCAATCTGTTTAACTACACTGATAATAGGAAGATAAGATAGCGCTCCCATGATTGTATGTGCAAATGGAACAGCCAGTCAAGCTAATATTATTCACCTCACCAAATTTATACTTCTCACGCAATATAAATCACATTCATTAAAAAAGTAAATGAGCTGCACTTAAATCACATTCTAGAATACTTGAGAAGAAAGAAGTAGAAGGAGACATCAATGGAACAAACAGGACAATACCTGCACGGAGCAATGTAATATAAGCTGGTAATAGGATTTAGAGTCAAGCCCTTCTTTTGTAAAAGGACTTGAGTTAAGACCAGCCTAAGAGCTTCTGCAAAGATGCCAGTGACCTGGTAAATTGTGCCAACTATATTAAAATGAATTTCTCCATATGAGGATATGACGACTCCAACACTGACCAGCACCATGTTCAAGAACACATCCAACCTTGATTTATCGGTGCCACAAACAACAGCCATGGAAAATGTTGCCACTGGCACTGCAACATCAAAGTTCAATTAGAAGCATTCACTTATCAGCAGTAAAGTTCATTATCATGAAATTAAATGATATACAAGCACTTTCTTTCCACATACTTAGAGCTTTAAGCATTTGGATGAAGGCCACCGAAATGTGCAAGTAAGCAGTGTTGCCAAACCTGTAACAAGAAATAAAAGTAGTTTGCAGCCAAACTAACCAGAAACACAAGAGAAATTGCATTCAAGTTCATGCACTGTATCTGCCAATAAGTTGGCACTCAAAATAACCAGATAGCACTTATCAAATTCCTGTTCGGCTTAAATTTCACTCACTTATGACAAAGTAGTCAACAAATAAGCAATGCTTTAAGACTGATTGGGGAAGCCATGGGAACATAAACATGGTGAAACTTCAAAAAAAGGATTCCAGCCAATACACATCATACACCTGAGTAACATCCCTCACCAATAAGTTTTTGAATAATCAATAAAAAGAAAAAATCATAGTGAGTTTTCAAGTAGATTGACATGAAATTTGTGCAGGATGCAAGCCATTAGTACTTGCTGCATATGTGTCATTGAAAGTCCTGAAACCAATAAGAATATTTGCAAATATAAAGTAAACTCGCTTGTTAATCGTAAGGAGCTAACTAATAGTAAGTGTTAAAGTTTGTTTGCCTACAATATTGAAGAACAATTACAAACACTTAAAAACCTATGGTGTCATGCTTCCTAATGGAAAAAAAATCTCCATAAATTAGAAAAGAATTCCAGTATTACCAAATTGAAGTACTTACCAAAGACTTGAAGCAAAGAAGGCACTTATTGGTACTACACATGTTGCATATCTGTAATATGAAGGACAATATATTAGGAGATTGAAATTTAAAAACAAAAGAATCAGAAAAGATCATAGTGATTTTGAGAAAACAAACTACATCACTTACATTTCAAATGTCATTTTAACAGGAGACACAACCTGCATATTCAGAGGAAAAAATGAAACAATTATAATAATTGCTCTGCCTTCCAACAAAAGCATGGAACTTTAGTACAGGATCAAAACTGAGTAACACTGCAAATGAACCAAACGATGGAATCCATATACACTATGCAACCAAGAGGATATTCAATTTTCAGAAAGCTCCTAAGAAGTTGGACCAATAATCCATTATTTAAGCATTATGGTACAGTCCCAAATGGAGCTATTTAATTAATTTATCTTCACTAAAAGCAGATAAATTCTTACTTCACTATGGCATACTTTCTCTATTTTATGTGCAAGACAAATTCAAGCAGAAAATTTCATTAAGGTGCTAGATTCTATGAACTACACACAGGCTAATTGAACAATAGTAAAATTTTACACAAGAGAATGTAAATAAAGCATCCTTGGATACTTCTGTTTCAAATGTACCAAAGAGGACTAAGAAATGAGACAGCTGGAACAAGTTCAACACGTGCACAGTTGCAGAAAAGTGAGTGATGGCCAATCAAGAAAACCCAAGAGTAAAAGAGTCAAAGTTTTTGAGAAGCCTTACCTTGAATACACGGACAAGAAAAAATGCTACAACTCCAGAAAATCCCATATGAATCATGGTAAGTGTTATAGGAAATGGAAAATTGAAGTATTTTGGAGAGAGAACCCACTGCAATGAAATTTAGATAGTCTTACTTCAAGAAATAAGTAACTTGAAAATCAAAGCGAGAAACAAAAACTAAGTTTAACTTGAAAATCAAAGCGAGAAATAAAAACTAAGTTTAACTTGAAAATCAAAGCGAAAAATAAAAACTAAGTTTCAACTTAACTATAATAACTGTCATCCTACAAAAAGAGATACAGTATTTGTAAATGCAAACATGTAAAGAGAAACAAAGACACAATATCTCACATTTTAGAGAGAGCCAAAAGACGGTTATGCATACTAAACCATACCTAATACTAAGCACAATGCAAGGTCTTATACAGGTAATGAATAGGCAATCACCCGGTATGGTAGATATAACCTAAGAAGATCTATAATCTCACAGCATACATGAAGTCTTGGGCAACAGAATTAGGTCGCCACACAAAAATTGGTCGAGTGATACAGAGCGTACGTAGGATTCCCTCTAGTTCCCAGGAAGGATTCATGGAAATCACTAAAAGCAACAAGAGGATGACATTGAGTAGGCTTACGCATGGCAATACGCACAACATTGCATCTTTATGATTCATATGAAAAAACATATAGGAATATCACCACCAGTCTCCAAAGCAAAAAATACTGAACATAAGAACCAAATCAGTCATTCAGTATCACGGTGCAGAAATTACCTTGTTGTATAGTATAACTCCAGATGAAAGCAAGATGTAGATCAGCAAGTACAAATACGTCAAAAGAAGCGGCTTGTTTATCATTTTGCTAGCTCTTTTCTTGCACCAAAATAAAACTAGAAAATGAAACCCACAAAACTGACTATTAGTTCCCGCTCTCTAGAGCATCTTGGTTTTCAGACTAACCATCAAAACTCAGAACAAAAACATATTATCCACTCAACCATTATCAATTCATTCTAAAACTGAATCCTTGCAAGCTGCTTATCAATTTATACCTGAAACAAAGCAAAAAAGGAACAAAATCACGTAACTGAGAAAACCAAGTTCAAAACCGATAATGCGATCAAATCCATGAACAAAACCAAATCAACAACAGCATCCATTAAATATTATGCTTGAAAACAGAAAAGTCTACATCTGGGTCAACCATTTTCTGAACGATTAGGATTACCAAATATAGTATAAATTTTTTATAAGAAAAAGAAATAAGATGTTGCTCCAGAGCAATGCAGAATCCGATCCGATCTGAGTTCAGAACGTAAAAGGAAAAAAACTTTACTTCGAAAACTAAATGATTACCCTTTGGAAACCCAACTGCGGAGATCCAAATTCCGAACTCACCAATCAATTACAACCAATCAAAAAACTTCCCCGAGTCAAAACTCAAAAACGGAGCAGTACTGAGTTGGGTTTTTAGTACTAATCTATGAATGAGAAGAAAACAAGAAGCAGCACCAGGTGAGGAAGATGAAAGAACACTGAAGGAAGGAATTAATGAATAGGTTGCCGTACCATGCGAGCTATGCAACACTTACACACAGCACAACACAACGCACAAATCAAACAAGAGAGATTGAGGAATGTGTTTCCTTGTTCATGTGTCGACCATGTGCTTTCTCGGTACTCATCTTCTAGTGGTGGAAGTGAGTCTCCCACTTGATTTGCATCAAACGGTTTGTATGATAAGACTGAATGTATGTGTATTTTAACACCATGCGGGTGTAGTTAGAAACAGGCGGAGTGTGCTTAACACAACATATCCAATAAAGATTCTGATGAGGCCTGGCCCATGCGGCTTCCATGAATTATCAAATATTATATTTCCAAGAAAACACATCTGGGTAGTACGTGAAAATGAAAAATGTTGATAAAAAATTAGGGTTTATGGATGGTCCCTTCTGTTTGTACTGGATAGTTATGCTCTTCTAATCCTCTGCATTTTCTATGTTCAAGGAGTTTTTGCTAAGATTCCTTCTCAATATTAATGAGGAAGCTGTACCTAATTAGCTGCCTTCTTGCTTAATGATAGGATTAGGTGATAATAATGGTAATTGGTCTAAAAGATAAGCTTCTTAAGCACAACTAAATATACATATACAAAGTCTACAACTTTATATTAAAAATCTAATCTTGTCACTTTAAGGATATCAGTTAAACAAGTTGATGCAATGGCTTAACAACCAAATATACATGTCTACGACACTTAATCAACATTCTGCAGCCTCAACCACTGCAATGTAACAATGTATACAGACAGAAATCCATAATACAAATTTCAACCGTGAACCCTCCTAACGAATTCTGGGAAGAAGAGGTTGAAGATGAGCTGTGAAGGAAGGGCAGTTTATTTATTTATTTATTTGACGTGGACGTGGAAGATTCCTGTCCAAAATATTTATTTATTTATTTGCTATATGATACCCAACAGCAGTAGCGAAATGAAATCAGAGAAAACACATATCCAATAATGTAAAAATGCATTACAATAATAATAAAAGAACAATACTATTTTCATGTATATATTGTGATAGCTTAAATATGAAGATTTTGAACCAAACCCACCTTAGATTCTTTGTTACTGTTATTATGACATACTTTGATTACAAATCTTAAATTTAATTTCACTTTCAATCTTAAATTAAAGTAGTGGCTTATGGTGTTCTTCAAAGTTTTCTTGTTTGAACTTTTGTTTTTATTCTTTCTGGTGGGTGCATGTTCCAGATTAATGCAGTGACTGTAAAGCAATTGTTCTTGCTTAAGACAACTAGAAAGCAGATAATAATTAAAGATATCAGTCATTATCAAGACTTATGGATAAATAAACTTAATATAGATGTCACACATTCTTGTGGCTTGACTCATGACCAAGTGAGTCCCTTCACCAATGGAAAACATGTATCAGCAAATATGATAACAAAAGGAGAGTTCCGCCAATTCTCTTGTTATCATGTTTCTTAAACTACTTCTAGACATTATGATAATGGATATACAACAAAACAAAAGCCTACAATAGTTAACAATGCTGTTGATTTCCTGTAAAATGTGCTGTTTTGCATCAAAATACTGTTGGCTAGATACACACAATAAATGCATGAAGTATCTGATGTGTACAAATTTTTAGATCCAAATACTTTACAAATAAGAATTTATAGTTAAAAAACCGGGAGGTTTGCAATAAAGTGGTGTCCAATGTGGCGTGAAGATATGTATGCATACAAGTTATAAGAAATGATTGTTGATGATGATGAAATATGATTGTTGGTGCCGGGCTGAAACTGAAATTATTCAGTAGAATGATCCGTGAAGCAACCTGACATGTTGGTCTCCAGCTTCTGTTTTGCAAGCAGTTGGGGCTGCAATGGACCCATTCCAGCTGCTAAATATTGAAAAAATGAGGAAGAAGATTGCCCTAGATACAGATGTTTGTTAGCATGGAAAACATTTCAGGTTACAAAAATAAATGCATACACTTCAGCACATATAATTTTGGGTTTGGTTGGACATGATAATATTTTGTCCTAATTATAAGCAGTCCAGGACCACCACCACCGTCACCATTCACCACTACTCTGCCAGTTAAACGTCCAAGGATGACAAAATCACTTTTTTTGACTGAATTATTTGGGTTTGGTTGCTTTTGCTTTTACTCATCATCTACATTTTGCTTCGTAATACCAACACTATTGATTCCTTTCAGAAATTTTTTCATCACGGCAGAAAAAAAATCTGACAAAAACTCGCACAAAATGTTTGGCCCTGCACTGCAAGACTTTGCAGTTTGTTTGGTGGGGAGTGCTTCTGATTCTTCAATCTTTCATTTCATTTCACGCCCATAAATTCACATCAACATCTCAATTCTTCCCACCAAAAAGGCTAATATTTCTGAACCCGAAAAAATGATGTGCAAATTTTTTGGCACATAAATCCATCAGAAAAGCCTGGTGTATTGGTATGGTGGCCGGTCTTCCGTGTTTCTTTTACTCTTAAGAACTAATCGTTTATTAAGTTACAGTTTCCAATTTCACTAGATATGATATTTCAATAAAATTCACAATCAGAACGTCTTGAGTAAATTAGGTATCCAGTCCGTTGATTTTTGACCTTTTAATCTTTTCGCTAACTTACGCTTATCACGATGATTATTTTTCTCCTGTAATCATAATCTCTTTCTTTCTCTGTTATTTCTAATCTTAATTAATTAATGTTGACCGCAAAAGTTTGTGTTTTTATGTTTTTGAGTATGGAAACATAATAATCTTTTAAATCTTCTTAAGTTTCTGATTATTTGTCACTTTCAAAACCCATTAAGTATCAAACTTAAAAAAAAACAATAATGAAAATATTTATTTATTTTAAGAAACAGCAGAGAAAGCTTCAAATTCTCTGATACTTCTCTCTCGCCGATGATGATATATAACGTGAGGAATTTCTCTGCTTGTTACCTAACACTGATAACTCCATATCTTCTGAACCATTTGTGAATAGCCACAATGGAAATTCTTCAAGGAATGCTTAAATTTGGAGATTTTGCCAATGTCTGTGATCTGAGTAGGTTTGAATTTGCTTGTTTTCAACCGGGGTTTTCTTTTTATTTCATAAACAGAGCTAGGTCCGGAATTTGATTCAATTTTGGGGAAAAATATCGTAGCATGGTATCTGGCGAAGGAGTGCACAATCAATCAGGTTTGTTTTTTGGAGTTGTTTTTGTGATTTGTTGGATCCTTAACAGTGAAAGTTTTGATCTTTATTGGTTGTTTGATTGATCATTTCAAAATTATATGTGCAATGTATGTGTCGTTTGTGTTGGAATTAGAAATGTAAGGTGCTTTTTCCTTTTGATTATCATATTTGTTTATTATTATTTTTATTTAAAGTTTAGTCGTCGGTGGAGTTGATTAATAGAGAATTTTGAGCTTTCTTTGGCATCTTCTTTCCTTTGGATTTTTGGGGAAGTTAAATGGGGTTCTAATTTTGCTTTTCTTATTATTCTTGTTTTCTCTGTTCTCCCTCTCCATTCTTGGTTAATCACCTGTATGCCACAACTTTTTGGTTCACCTTGCCATTATTTTCTCAATTGATTCCTTTAGGATCTGAATTAAATAATATGCAATGTTAATGTTACCCAGTTCTGGATATTAATTCACTGTGAAACTTGTTGATTTTGGGCATTAATATTCTGTGTAAAACCCAGGTTTGTGTTTATGCTGTTAACAGAAACCTTTAAAAGAGTATTTAAGCCTAAGCGCCCCTACCTTTAAAGGTTTGTGTTTGTACCATTTTTGCCACTTACATTTTCCTTTCTGTATTGCAGTAAAAATTGGCATATACCGAAATGGCATCTGATCTTAAGAAAACTCTATCAAAGTCTTATATTGGTTTGGAGTTGTGGGTCTTAATTGTTATTTGTCTGGTGGTGGTTTTTGTGATTACCCTTGGAGTATCGTTATGGCTTACTTTTAGAAAGAAATCAAGAAGAGCTAATGACATGCTTCCTGTGAGCCATTTCCCCATTGTATCAGAGGAAATTAAAGAGATAAATGTTGATCAAGCTTCAGCCAAAAATGATGGCAGTTTCTCAATGCATAATGATAAATTCAATGACCGGGAAACTGAGAAGGTATTGATCCCCCAAGAAGAGAATGATGATGATAGTGTCCAACCAGGATCCTTTAATAATTTAGAGAAAGATGTTGTAGGGTCTCAGTTGGGTGAAGACAGGAAGACAGGAAAAGCGTCTGCTTTCAGGCCATCTTCACATCCATTGACTGCACCTTTGCCTCTGTCTGGCCTGCCTGAATTTTCACATCTCGGCTGGGGTCATTGGTTCACCTTGAGAGACCTACAATTTGCAACCAATCAATTTGCAAAGGATAATATTATTGGTGATGGAGGATATGGAGTTGTTTATCGTGGCCAATTGGTCAATGGGACTGCTGTTGCAGTTAAGAAGCTAATCAATAATTCGTAAGTTGCATATGAACTTATAGCATTTTAGTCTTTTCTTTATTCTCATTAATCATCTATTGGCTTGAGGATTTTATTTATTATTTAAACTGATTTTCTTATAGAGGACAAGCTGATAAAGATTTTAGAGTTGAAGTTGAGGCTATTGGGCATGTCCGGCATAAAAACTTAGTTCGACTTTTGGGATACTGCATTGAAGGAACCGAGAGGTATAACACATTTTTGGTAATGTAGGTAGATTTCCTTCGCTTAGCTTCTCTCAACTGTGTTTATCTATCATTTAAATAAGAACAGGTCAGAATTTTCCAGGGCCTAGTTGATAGGGTGTGTGTTCATCTGGTTGCATTTGTGCTGGAAAAAATTTCAGGTTATTGGTATATGAGTATGTCAATAATGCCAATCTAGAACAATGGCTATGTGGAGATATGCATGATCAAGGATATCTTACTTGGGAGGCCCGTATTAAAATTCTCCTCGGTACTTCTAAGGCGTAAGTCCACCCATCCCTTTTTTCTTCTGCCATTACTGCATCAATCTGAGTTCTATACAGTTCATGTTGTCACTTGTGGTTTCACATTGTAGGCTGGCCTATCTCCATGAGGCCATTGAACCAAAGGTGGTGCATAGAGACATAAAGTCAAGCAACATATTGATTGATGAGAATTTTGAAGCGAAGATATCTGATTTTGGTCTGGCCAAACTACTGGGTGCTGGAAAAAGTCATATTACAACCAGAGTAATGGGAACCTTTGGGTGAGTTTTTCTTTGTCTCCTTTACATTAGTTGCCTCACAACTCTGACACTGAAATTGTTCATTTTCTTTTTTTCATCTGATTGATTGATTTGTTGAAGAAGCTAAAATGTCCTTGGTTGGGAAATAATCCTTGTTTTTCCTTTGCTTTTTGAACAACTTTGCAGTTATGTTGCTCCAGAATACGCCAATTCTGGCCTTTTGAATGAGAAGAGTGATGTTTATAGCTTTGGTGTTGTGCTGTTAGAAGCAATTACTGGAAGGTATCCAATTGATTATGGTCGCCCTCAAACTGAGGTTTGCAACAAACATCTCTTTTTCCATATGGGTGTCGAAATTCTGTAGCACCAAGTATATTGCTCTTATTGCTGAGTAGCTTTTGATACATACCTTATCATTATGAGTTTAATTTTCAAGTTGTATTCAAAGTGTCTAATCCAATTGTTTATGAAGATATGCGCACGGAGATCATTTGGGAGTTCTCTGTAGCTTCCCATCTATTGGCATCGTATTGTTTTCTTTCACATTATTTACCTATCTTCGTCAACATTGAACTGAACTGAAGAGCACAATGACAAATGCCTTGACACAATTCTATTGATGGTTTTTTTAGGTCAATATGGTTGACTGGCTTAAGATGATGGTTCAACTCAGACGGTCAGAAGATGTTGTAGACCCAAACATGGAGACTAAACCATCAACAAGTGCCCTTAAACAAGCTCTGTTAACTGCTTTGAGATGTGTTGATCCAGATCCTGACAAAAGACCAAAGATGAGTCAAGCGGTTCGCATGCTTGAATCAGAGGAATACCTTGTTCCACGAGAGGTTTGATTCTGTCCATTTTCTTGTCTAATACTACACCTAACTTGACAAGTTGACACCAAAACATGCAACTTTTTACATAAATTTATTTTAAGTTAAAAAAAAGCATTTAGAAACAAATATTTGATATCTCTCCTGGTTGGAACATTTAGGATCGAAGACTCAGAAGGAATCAAGGAGGGGCCACAGAGGCCAAGTCTCAACAGGAGAGTTCTGGCACTGACAAAATGAGAATCCAGAGTCAAGATTGAATATCAGGAGAAACCAGCAGATCTAGACTTTGTTCAAGTCATTTGTAGAATTTGAGTATAAACGCAAGGTTATTTCTTGCATTCTTTCAACCTTTCAAAAACTTGGGACAGCCAGCCAGATGATGGAGCTTGAGCAATTGATTAAATATGGTTTCTAATATCTGCTTGTTGGAGAGAGAGAGATTAGTTTGTATCTGAAAGTTGCATTACTCTTAGGACAAAGTTGCAAATTGATAGTATTTTACACTGTACAGGTATTTGTGGGGCTCTTTTTTTAAAAATATATTTAAATAAAAAAAAATAAAGTGAAGTTTACTGAATTGCCTTTGTGGCTAGAAGAAGAGGAAAGAAAAATTAAACTTTAAATTTTAAATGAGAAATTCTCTTTAGTAAGCTATACCAAAAGAAACTTGAACTCCAACTTTTAACTCCTTTATGATCTGGCTGTATTGTATTATCAACCTTGTCTTTTCAGGCGCATGCCAAATGAGACTTGCTGCAATGAAGAAAGAAGACAGTAATTTCACATGCAAGGTTCATCTGATTTTGCATGAGCCTTGCAAGGCTACATTGAATAGTTGGCATGAATTGTATTACAGTTCTGCAAATAGGCATCTGATGGATGGTTTAAGCCACTATGTCAATTTTTTGAAACTGTTGAACAAAATATGAAGGTCAAAATTTCTAGTAGGCAATTTAGAATCTATAACAACCTAGAAGGAAAGAAGCGCATTATCACTAGCATGGTTGAATAAATTCGAGAATTCAAGGTCAAGTACAGGGAAAACCAGATAAACCCCCAACCCAGAACATCTGTTTCACCCAATTACAAAAACAGATTTCGATGACAATAACGAATATTAGGTGTAGTTCACAAGTTTGCGATGGTTCACTACGGTGGACCTGTACGATTGTTCAGCAGAGGCTGGAGAGCTTTGACTACAATACTCATATTTGGTCGAAAATCAGCTTCGTATTGCACACATAAGGCAGCAACAGCAGCCATCTGTTTCCGGTATGTTATGAAGAGATGAGTAAAAAGATTGTAGAAAATAAAAGTATCCACTACCAAGAAAAAAGAATCAGAAAAGAAAACTTCGAAACAATAACCCTATTGAAGATTCATTGGTTAAAAATGTCATCTTTACCTTTGCAACTGCTTTGGGAGGGTATTCCCCATTTAGTTTAGCATCGACACATTGCCTCACCTTATCTTCACTGAGTTTTGGTGTTGCCTAAACCAATTCAGAATTACACAATAATCAGCTTGAATAAAAGCTTTGAAATCTATGACCTAACAATGATTTTGAAGAATGATAAAATAGCATGCACCCAAAAAGAGTTACTGGTATGATTGAAAGAAAATAAGACGAAGTTTATACCCATGTTACAAGGCTCTGCTGTCCACGCGGCAGAGTATGATCAACAGGTTTCCGCCCAGTTAGGAGTTCCAGCAGGACAACACCAAAGCTATAAACATCACTCTTTGAACTCATTTGTCCTGTCATAGCGTATCTGCCATTCAAGGTAGGAATTTTAGGTAAAAGCATCTCTAAGTGCTCTACAAATAAAGGAAGACAAATGAATACATATGAAGAAGGATGGAAAGCAAAAATTCCAAACAGCAAAAGAAGAGCTTACTCTGGGGCGTGATAGCCAAAGGTTCCAAGCACACGTGTTGAATGAAGACGTGCTGCCGCATCTGGGGCTTGATTTGACAAATCAAAATCAGAAATCTTAGCAACATCTTCATCAAAAAGTAGTACATTGCTGGACTTTATATTACGATGGATGATATGAGGCTCTGCTTTTTCATGTAGATATTCAAGTCCTCTGGCTGCTCGTACAGCAATTTTAACTCTTTGTGCCCATGACAAGATTGAACCTGGCTCTGCTCCTTTTACACCTTTCTTTCCTGTATCCATTAAAGAAGACATATATAATTTGGCAGGAAATTGCAAGAATAGAAAACTAAGACATTTACAATGTTCTTTACTAGTATCACTACCTGAGTCAAAAAAAAACTAACATGAAAACACTTACCATGTAGAACGTCATGGAGAGATCCTTCAGAAGCATACTCATAGGCAAGAACACGAAGAGGGCCATCAACACAATAACCAACAAGCTCAACAACATTCTCATGTTTAAGTCTTGATACCATGGAAACCTATAATGTTACATGGCAGCAATTTAATATAATCTGAAAGTAGCACTCATTATAGAACAGTAGAGGCTACAAAGATAAATGAAACAATAAAGATAAGCATTTTCATTAGGCTAAACCTGGGCTAGAAACTCTTCGTCTGGTTGCTTACTGGAATCCAGCTTCTTGATGGCTGCAGCTTGCCCACTTTTTAGAACACCAAAATATACTCTTCCATAAGAGCCCTCACCAACTAAAGAATTTGTACTAAAATTATCTGTTTTCTCCTTCAGCTCATCCACAGAAATGTCAGGAACAGCTATAGGTTGAATATTTATAGTTTTTGTTTCTGTAGGTGGACCTTCTTTCACATAATAAGATCCAGCATTATTTGCTGAGTTATTCGGCACATAAGGTCCATTTTCAGAAGCTTTACGAAAATCATCTTCTTCACAACAGGCAAAGCAGCTCATGATTGTTTCTCTTCAATGAAGGAATCACTGGATAAGCCAAAGTATTGATTTTCACTTAGCATATATAGAAAATCTTGTCCTTACAACGCAAGTTCATCAAATAACAGTTCAAAAATGCATCATCACAATTGCTCAAACTTTTCCAACTCCAAAAGAGTTACCACAGTGAATCAAAATTCAGAACAGTCGCTCCATCAACTGAATCAAACCATTGTAAAATGTCAAAAACGTTGGAATCTTTTTGTTGGTTCCTTAATATTTTTTTTTACATAAGGAACACAGAACATGGATCATGATTTAAATTTAAGCAGAGAAAAAAAGTAATCCCAGTAGCAGAATTTCATATCAATATAGTATATGATTACCATTTTTTTTTCCAAAAACAAGAATAAAAAATAGTCAACTGTTGTGCTATTTACAATCCTTAATTCGTGTGAAACAGAAATCAAACAATTTTATTCCGTTTACTTGGTTTCCTTCCTCTGCAACCATACGAGAAAAATGAAAAAACCCACACAAACAAATCATTAACACAACAAAACCCAAGTCATATAAACACGACCAAATTCCCAAACGCACAGTTTTTGGAAACAGAATAGTAAAAATTCTCACCTTTGTCAGAGGATGCAAGTTTTGATACACGAAGAGTTGAGTTAAGCAAGCTGCTTACTTTCACACTTGGGAACAACAAAGCGAATAACTTTAAGGCCGGCTAAGGTGCGCAGGTATGATCAGAGAGGCGCAGGATAGAAAGATGCCATGCAAATTCGGTAAGCTCAGAGAATTCAATGAGTTGGCCTGTCTGTGTCTTTGAATGCTTGACTTATGTTAGTTAAACCCGAAAATTGCGGGTTTTTTAATTTTTTTTTATCTTTCGTATTATATTCGATTACTCTGATCTAGTTGAATTTGACAATGGTATGGTTTTAATTATAATACTTCACTTTTTTACGAAAGATTTGGATCTGGAAAGGGAAGGTAAAAAAGCAAAGCAGAAAGAACCAAAATAGAACGAGGGAAATGATAGAAGATGATTGGCATTTAGCAATTGACAGGGCAAAAGGGTGTCATTTACTGGAGTTAGCTGGCAAGGATTGAAAAGGAATTAATCCCACGTGGAATTTACATCATAATAATAAATGTTGTATTTGGCTTTCTTCTCGTTGCTTACGTTGAACTACATCCTTCTCACTTAATTCTGAATCTCTTACTGGGTTTTGATTTTGAGTGGGTGTTATGTTTAGCAATTAGCAATAATCAGTTGCATGGCCCCTTCTATGAGATGGGTGCCAAGGAGATGTAGGCATAAGACCATTTTACTGGGCCTTCTTGGGTCTGGCCCTAAGATCAATGAGCTGGCTACATGGAATCTTATAACCTAGCCAAGGTCAAAGACAACATGGGAATCTTCAACCATCAATGTTCTATACTTGTTTTTATTATATTTTTATCAAATAAATAGTGGGGAATTATTATAAATAATTTGGAGAAGCTGACAACAAATTCAAGGAAACTAACATGGACCCAAATGACCATAGATTATTGTTACAACTCTTAACTGTTGAAAAGACAAAATCTACTTCTCCATGTTCTATTATTCAAAACATTTTATCCCATTTAACTTACTCGGTCATAACCCCATTCCGAATTCGTGTACGAATGAGGGAATACATCACATGATTTTACATTTAACCAATAGCGTTGAATGATTTCAATATGGCTATTGAAGTTGTTAATGAATTTGAAAACGCTCAAGTGAAGAAGGCAACACAAACACATTTGGGAAGATGCTTTTCTTTCATTTTCTTTAGTCATAAGTTATTAGCTTTTGTGAATTGACATTTGCTTTTCATGAAAAGGAATGAAACAAAGCAAAACAAATTCGGATTGAAGGTTATGAAAGCATTGCCAATAATGAATTCTCTCTACAAAATATCTCAAAAACAGATAACACAATTCAATTCATCAGCATCCATTGCTGCCTTCTCATTGCAAGCTAACTTGCGTTTCATAATGGGACCATTGTACGTAGATTTTCCTTATAATATCATATGATCTATTAAAACAACTTTATGAGTTAACCTGGGTTGGGATCAAGTTTTTCATAAGCTCAACCAGTGACATTGTCTTGGGGCATATAGTTGACCGTATCAGTTCCATGTGAAGTAGTGGAGAGAAAGGATCGTAGGAATCTCAGATAAATTTTGAAGACAAAAGAAGGAAGAGAAAGAAAGATAGGTTATAAATTAAATAAGTAGGGCATGCGTTCTACGTACATTTGGTCCATATTCCGCAACAGGCTTCATCCTTCCATACCCATTCACATGAGCTGCCACCCATTTGGTCTGCAGGACAAGGGACCGCATCATCATATTCATATGCATGCATGCATCGCGCGCGCATCCAATTTCTTGCACTTTCTAGGATTCGTTGCCTTTACTTTAAGACCTATTGTTTTACGCATTTGGTCCCTCAGTTATTGGTGTATTCCATATGAAAGACGACCTCCTAACTGATTGAGTTTAATTTAAAATTCAAACACCTAGTATATGTTCATATTACTTTTTGCTTTCTGTGTAAGAAGAAAACAACTTAAAACTGTGAATTGATAGTCTCGGAAGTTTAAGTCATTCATGATTCATGAGTCATATGACCCAGTTTATATTTGTACCTACACGGAATTCGTAGGTGTAGAGTACATAATAAGATAGCTTGACTGGATTCTTGAGGCATCTGGACTTTGTTGTACTAATAGGAGATGTTCTTATCTTCTTCTACCCTTTGCTTCCCCTTAGCAAAATGGAATCAGTAAACGACATGTGCCAGCAAATAATCCATCTCTCCTGGGGATTTTGGTGCAATTTCAACTCTCTTTGGACTCCTCTGGCCCCATCCTGTCAATTACGATTTACTACAGGATTTTGTCCCCGGAGGCTTTTCCTTTGAAGGCAAAGGTTGTACACGTTGAATTCATGCAACGAGTTCGCCAATATACCCAGAATCATTGTTTACTAAAAAGTTACTGTTTTGTTAACTTGAAGAAGACTGAAGAATTGAACCTGAAATGGTCTAAAATGAATTATATTTGATCCTGAAGATAGATTTTTTGACACATACATTGGATGAACTCTTAAGCTAATTACTTAAGAGAAAAATAAAATAATAAAAAGCATTACAGCTCATGCTTTTGTTCGAGAAGTATACATAACCTCCTTGTAGTATGACATCTACTTTTGACCAAGAATCAAATCTAAAAATCTGATCATACCATACCCACGTTTTGGTCATCTTCTTGACTATTACGGTGGAAAATTTTCATTTTTTTTCCTAAATGTCTTTTTATTAATGTTGATAGTACAAGTTTGCTGAAATTATTAAATGCAATACATCTAGCAGCCAAACTTTGTCCCCGCAGTAGTTTAGACTGAATACTAACAATGGCAAAAGCACTTTATAATCAAGCGATTAGGATTGGTCATTTTTTTGGAAAGGGATACCACTGTGTTGAATTGTCTCTATCAGCTTGTCTAGATTCCTCCCTGACTGGAGTTTTGCCCACAGAAATTCTACAGTAACTCTGCAAAATTACAGTAATCATTTTCAGGTGCTCTGTGCAGGTGAAACGGAAAATTCCACTTTGGATTAGTTTGACACCTATCTCACGATTGTCTCCAATCTTTTAATATTCGTTTTCATTTTAATTTTTAATGTTTCTGTCAATTAATTTCAGCATGCGGTGCCATTGCTCTGGCATGAATCTCAGAATATATGCCTACTTTTATACACAGTAAAGAGACAGTTGTTGTTATCATTTAAGAAGCTCAAAATGCCGTCCTCTTATTGGATGAAGTTTCAGTGAGAGTTAACGGGCACTATGAATTACTTCTTTGCCTAAACGGGTGAAATTAACAAAGTGGTGGTTGTGGGTACTAAAGTGAACAAAATAAAATATTTAAAACATATGTGATAATAATGTCAAATTAATGGGTCAAAATTAAAATTTTGTGAAAGACCAAAGACCAAGGTGGTATTTTCTCTCGGCGAGAATAAAAAGTTCAGATTTTTCACCGGCATCATCGTTGATGAAACCAGGAGACAGGACTCCAAGGCAATGGCGTTGAAACCAATAGAAACCTGAAAACGTGTCAGGAACGGGTAAAAAACAACGTCCGTTGCTCTAATCTTTTGCCTTAACGTGCATGTGAAAACAGTAGCCAGGTGAGATATTGCAAGTGCAAAACTGACATGGTAAAACAGTTTAACCCAACAAAACAGATAAACAGTTAAGGATTCCAGACAATGAAATGTGAACGCGTGGTACAATCCACCACCATTTTGGCATTTCACTGTGTTGGGAGCGAGACACACGGTGTGTGGGGCTTGGATTCCAAAAGGTTGCGTCAATAAAATAAATAAAAAAGTTTACCACACCTTCATGCCACTGAAACCGTTAATATCACATAAAAGCTCCCTCTCTTTCCTAACTTTTCCTTAATTTTCTCGCATTCTCTTTCCTCTCTGCGCTTTTCGGTGAGCTTGACGGTTCTCCTCGGTCAGAATCTCCAGTTGCTGACAAATTCGTCGCTCCCTGCCAAGTTTTCTGCTTTTTATTCGCTAGTTTCATATAAAATTGTGTGCTTTTGAAGTTTTTAGAGCTAAAGTTCCTTTCTTGGGCGAGGTAACGAGGTAAATTTTGGAACTTTCAAGTAATGGAATTCTGGGGTCTTGGTTTTCGAGTTTTGTTATTGGCTTTCTGGTGATTAGTTGATTGGCGGGTAATTTGGGGATTTTGAGCATATGGGCAGCTCCCGTGTCTTGTTTGGATCCATGGATGTGTTGGTGAGCAGTTTTTGGATTATCTGGGGCAAACAGAGGAGTATATTTAAGAACATTTTTGGGGTTTAATATTTGCAGGTGTTTAAAATGCTAGATTATAAGAGAAAGTGTTGATTATTTTTTTTGTTATTGTGTTCTTTTTCTTTATTGTGCAAGTGTTGGTTGGAAGCTGGTTATATCGATTCTCTGGTGGTTGTGGAACTTATATCAATGGAGGCTAAATTTGGAGGCAAGGTTAAAAATTTCTATCGGCCAGTGGTGTCGGATTTAAAAACTGTTGGTAAGAAGAGCTTGGAATGGGATTTGAATAATTGGAAATGGGATGGTGATCGTTTTAGTGCTTATACATTGAATACTGTACCATCAGATTGTAGAAATAGGCAGTTATTTCCTGTTGGACCTGAAAGACTGGCAAATGGGGGTCAGTCAAATAGTTCTTCATCTTGTTCGGAAGATGTTGGGAATGAGAAAGGGAAAAAGGAATTGGAGAAGAGGAGGAGGGTCGTGCTTGTTGAAGATGAAGAATTAACTAATGATGAAGCTGGATCACTTAATTTGAAACTTGGCAGGCAGGTTTACCCTATCGTAGATGGGGATGTAAAGAGCGGGAAGAAGACTAAGATTGTTGGGACTGCTGCAAGTCGCATGGTTTGTCAGGTGGAGGATTGTCGGGCTGATCTTAGCAATGCCAAGGATTACCACCGGCGACATAAGGTTTGTGATAAGCATTCAAAGGCAACTAACGCGCTAGTGGGAAATGTTATGCAGAGGTTCTGCCAGCAGTGTAGCCGGTGAGTGCGCTGCTTATATGACAAGTAGTTGCTTTCTTATACATGAAACTCACTGAGTGAGAGTAGAAAAAATAAAAATTAGTTGTACATGACCTATGTAATATTTGGCTAATGTTGTTTAAATTTGAGTAATGCAGCTTTAGTTATTGTGGTAGAAAAGTGCTCTATTTTTCTCCATTTAGATGCAACTTGGTTATCTTATGGGCAGGTTTCATGTTCTTCAAGAGTTTGATGAAGGGAAACGAAGTTGTAGGAGGCGTTTGGCTGGCCATAATAAACGAAGAAGGAAAGCACATCCTGATAATGTAGTCAATGGAGGCTCCCTGAATGATGAAAGAGGCAGTAGTTATCTGTTGATTAGTCTTCTGAGAATACTTTCCAACATCCACTGTAAGTATTGGATATGATGATGCTTTACTTTTCTGCTTTAATGAGACTCTGTAATCATGGAAATAGGTTGTGAATGATATCAGTGCTATTGCGTTATATTACATAATGAATTTATTGAGCACTGTGATGCTATGAGAACTTGGTATGTGATGTCACCAGCTGAAAATTATACCTAATAACCATTGTGTGAGACGAGGATTGATGAGTCTTTGACCCATTTACATGCCCTTCTTTCTGCAAAAAAATTCAACATGCTGGAATTTTAGGCTGAACTAACAACAATTGGAAATATTGAACTTAGACTTGATATTACTCTTTCCTCATCTGTTTTCATTTTTAGCATATATAAACCCATGGTTGTTTCCTTCTATGAATTGCAGTGAACAACTCTGATCAATCAAAGGATCAAGATCTGCTTTGTCATCTTGTCAGGAACCTGGCTGGTGTTGTTGGTACAAATAATATAAGAAACATATCTGGTTTGGTGCAAGGATCTCAAGGTTTACTAAATGCTGGGACATCCAATGGGAACGCCGAAAGGGCACCAGAACTGGTCTCAACTGGTCCTGAACCAGCTAGACCTTCTGGTTCAGCCTATAAGATAGATCACTGCATTGGACTCTCAGACCCTCTTAGAATTGTCGGCCAATGTGGGTCCATATCTGCTTCTGATTTTATACAAAAAGGAATATCTACACATGATGGCCCAAATAGAATTGTACAAGGTCTATCAGGTTCCCAATCCACAGAGATATTTGCATCAAGAAGCAGTCTTTCAACGAAAGTAAATGAACTGGAGGCTACATTTGGGAGGAGTACTATGAGTAACATTGATTTGAATAATGTTTATGATGATTCTCAAGACCATATTGAAAACCTAGAGCAGTCTCACGCACCGATAAATCTAGGGACTGGGCCTCTCTATTCCCCTCTATGGTTACAGCCAGACTCTAACAAGTCAAGTCCACCCCAGACAAGTGCTAACTCAGATTCAACTTCTAGCCTGTCACTGGCTAGTTCCAGTGGAGAGGCTCAGGTATATTATTTATCGGCATCACATGTTTGACATTTTATTGATACAGAGATATTGAGAAGACAAGCTGAGTGCTCAAAATTTATCGGCTTTCTTTTTCAGGAGTGACCAATTCTTCTTGTACAATCTCAACTTTATATTGATTTTTTTGTGTTTTTGTATTTTGCATATCAACAGTGTCTTTCTTACAGGAGTATTGCTTGTTTTCTCTGTTATAGAAAGAATATTGGTTTCTGTTTCACTTTGAATGAGTCAAGACTAATAAAGCATGATTTACTATGAGCGCCCAAAATTGTTACATTGGCCTGAAATAATTTTTTCTCTTGACCACTCTTTTATTTTCCTGATTTTCAGAGTCGCACAGACCGAATTGTTTTCAAGCTCTTTGGGAAAGACCCAAACGATTTCCCTGTTGTTCTGCGAAGACAGGTATTTTCTGGGTGCAAAACTTTTGTTGATAGTTTCTCTTATAAATGATTAAATTTGGTAAAATATTTTCAATTTTCAGATCCTTGATTGGTTATCCCACAGTCCTACAGATATTGAGAGCTATATAAGGCCTGGCTGTATTATTCTAACGATATATCTTCGGCTGGGTAAACCCTCATGGGATGAGGTATGCTGCTGTGGAGTTGCTAAAAGTGTGAATACATTTTTTTCTTTGGGTATTTATCAAAAGGGTAATTCAATGATTCTCATTTAGGGATAGGACTACTAATTTTCCTAATTGTTTTTGTTACATCTAGCTCTGTTGTGATCTGGGCTCCAGTTTGAGGATACTTCTTGATGGTTCGGATGACTCATTTTGGAGAACAGGATGGCTGTATGCTAAGGTGCAGCATACTGTGGCATTTGTATATAATGGTTTGATCTCTCTGCCTCTGTGTGTGTGTGTGCATGCGTGAGCGCGTGCGCAAGCGCACGCATGTGTGCACACATGTTTGGAAAGTTATTGTGGGGATGAAAGAGCTTTTTGCAAAACCCCTTTTCATGTGTGGCATTGTGCGTGTAAGTAAACATTTTTATTTTTCATTTTTTTTTGTTATATCTGTTATGCAGGTCAGGTAGTTTTAGACACACCTTTGCCTCAGAAAAGCCATAAAAGTTGCAGGATCTCAAGTATCGAGCCGATTGCAGTGTCTGTGTCAGATAGAGCTAAATTTATAGTTAAAGGCTTCAATCTTTCCCTGTCCACTACAAGGTGATTTTCTTCTTCTGTGCATGTGTCAATACCTTACTCTCTCCCTTGCAGTTGAGTAGATACAATGGAAAGGCATCTTGTGTTTTCATTTCTTTCTTTTTGTCTGTATTTAGTTTAATAGAATTTTTTGAAATTATTCTATTCACTTCAAAATTAAGAAGTCTTTACTATTTTCTGATTTCAGGTTACTCTGTGCTATGGAAGGAAATTATTTGCTCCAGGAAACAGGTTATGACTTGATGGATGGTGCTGATACAGTCAATGAGCTCGACAAGCTCCAGCACCTGAGCTTCACTTGCTCTATGCCGAATATTTCTGGGAGAGGATTCATTGAGGTTTGGACATCCTTTGATGTTTCTCATCATGTTCTGTATTTTGGCTTTTTACACTGAACTCTCCTCAAGCATTGTATCAAGTAAATCTGGTTTAGTCGTGTCGAAATGAAGTTCTTGCATGGAATTAGCATGAATTCAAAATTTGTGGAATATAGAGATCAAGTTCATCATATGTTTGTCATGCTCTTTAAACTAAGTGTAGTTATTGTGTCAAAGCTTGTTTCTCTCTCTCATTCATGCGTAAACCTTCTCATATATCTAACACAGGGTTTTGGTCATTTGGTTCTATCAGGTTGAAGACAATGGTCTTAGCAGCAGCTTCTTTCCATTTATAGTTGCGGAGCAAGAAGTGTGTTCCGAGATTTGTATGCTCAAGGGTGCAATTGAGGCAGCTGAAATTTGTAACGACTCCCAGAAGATTGCTGAGAAGACAGTAGTCAAGGATCAAGCACTGGACTTTGTGCAGGAAATGGGTTGGCTTCTTCATAGGAGTCACTTGAAGTTTAGGTTGGGTCAGCTGGATCCGAACTCTGGTCGCTTCCCTTTTAAACGGTTTGGGTGGCTGATGGAATTCTCAATGGATCACGATTGGTGTGCCGTAGTGAAGAAACTCTTGGATATTCTGTTTGATGGAACTGTAGATACTGGAGAGCATACTTCCATTGAGCTCGCATTATTAGATATGGGTCTCCTTCACAGAGCAGTTAGGAGAAATTGCAGGCCAATGGTGGAACTATTATTACAATATGCCACAGATAAAATATTGGGCAAACTAGGATCGGAGCAGAGGCAGCTAGTGAATGAAGCTGGTTGCAGTTATATATTTAAGCCAGATGTTGTTGGACCAGCTGGATTGACTTCGCTTCATCTGGCAGCTTGTAGGGGCGATGCTGAGGATGTGTTGGATGCCTTAACTGATGATCCTGGATCAGTAAGTTTCCATCTGCTACTATATGCAATATACCTAGTCCTAGTTTCTTGATACTTGTGTCTCTTTCTGAATATGTCGTTGTGTTTGTGGTTCTACTTAATTTCTTTGTATTGTTCTATGTTTGAGCCTCTTTCATAATGCTGATGTGAATGTTCTTGTTCAGCTGGGAATAAAAGCATGGAATAGTGCCCAAGACAGTACCGGTTTGACGCCAAATGATTATGCATGCAAGAAAGGCCACAACTCCTACATCCATATAGTCCAACGGAAAATCAACAAGAAATCATCACAAACTGGGCACCTGGTGCTAGATATGTGTGGTAGCCACTTAGACAGCAACTCCAATCCAAAACTAACAGATGGGAATGACAAAGGAATTGTCTTGCAGGTTGAAAAGATCAGTAACAAAGTAATACAGCTCCAGCATTGCTGGTTATGCGAAAAGAAGGTGGCTTATGGTAAGATGAGAACATCACTAGTCTACAGGCCTGCAATGCTCTCGATGGTGGCCATTGCAGCTGTATGTGTGTGTGTGGCACTTCTCTTCAAAAGCTCACCTGAAGTTCTCTACATTTTCCGGCCATTCAGGTGGGAACTGCTCGAGTATGGATCCAGCTAAGTTAGGTACACATTTACTTCCCGTAGGCAGTAGTCGGGACCTTTCTTTTCCCCCTGTTTCCTGTCCTGCCTTGCACATAAGAATGTAGAAGTCATGCAGATTTGTATGGATTTCGGAGGGAAATAATACTGTGTAAGTGTTAATTATATAGTTCATCTTACTTATAAATGTATAGTGAAAAGTTTCAGCTACATGTATGTGTCTCATCAGACATTTTATCTTGTGCTTTGCTTGAAGCAGGTTCCCGAGGGAAGAAAATGATAATATGGATAGGCATAGTATACCCGGATATTTTGCTGGCGTGGCAAAATTGACTTGATATTGATTGTGTATCTCCGAGTGGGCATAAAAATATAATACAAACAATTAATTATCCAGCAAACTATTAATGTATACAATGATAATGAAAGAGAGTTTACGTTGGTTCTTCTTAGGAGATGGGCACGGCAGCAGTGTCTCTCTCCTCCTCTACATCCTTCTACACTTCCTCCCAACAAGAACAACACCGCCGCCAAACTCAAACCACAAGTTCCAAGCGTTAAACTTATTCTTCCTCTTCATTATCTTCAGTTGCGGCTCCTGAAAGAGACTCCGGAGAAACGGATGTCTGATGAAATGTCATCTGTGATGGAATGCATGCCTAAGCTTCAATTTGCTTGGACATCCTCGACTTATAATAATGTGATTGAGGCCATTCCAGATATGGGAGATGCAAAACACATACGAGTACCCGTTTGAACAGATGCGCGCTGACTGTAGGAAAGCAGACACCAACACATTTTGCTGCCTTATCAATGGATATGCTAATGCGGATCTCTTCCGTAGGGTTATGGGCAGTGTTAGCCAGGCTGTCTGCAAAGCTTGAGATACCGGAAAATACTGCACTTTTATAATGCAGTAATATATCAGCATGTGCAAAGGCTGATGATTTGATGGAGATGGGAGAGAGTTTACAAGAGGATGAAAGAGAAGCATATGCAGGCGTGTGCAAAGGACGGTATGAATGACAAGATCTATGATCTGGAGCAGAAGAAATTGCAGTTACTTGCAGATGGTCCTAAGAGTGATTAGGCGAATGGAATGAACCATCTGATTGAGAATGTGAACCGACTGCAAACACCGTATATATCCAAGTTTTGTGTATTTAAGACTGGCCCTTATCATCTCCATCACTCATTTACCTGCAGTATGACTATTCTTTTTAGAGTTGTAAATATTTCCAAGATGATAAGATCGTATAATTAATAAAATAACAAATAAATAAAAGTCACTTACATTGATTGAATAATCTCACCAGTATAGTGATACTGAACCATCCTATCTAAAATTCTCATCTTTTCTTGTTAACTATTTGGCTGCCTTGATGATTTGAGTTGAGGTACCAATATAACTGGTGAGTGCATTTCCGCAAACTTGAGGAGATTTTTTCTTATTTGAATTGATAAAATATCTTCTTCCTGTGATGTGAAGTGGCAATAGAGTTAATATTGTACTGTTGCTTAATTTCAAGAGAACACAACTGAAGCATACGGTAACTATCCATTTTTATTGGACAGTTTGTATTTACTAATCACTTATTCACTTACAGATAGTGAGCATAGCATTTCAGCATGGATTCCATTGTGTGTGTGTGTTTTCTATACATAACATTGCAGTTGCAGGCAGCCGTTGTACCTTAAGCAAACGTGAGTCACTCATGTTCAACTAATTAATTCATAAAACAAGACAAAACCGCTTGATGCAATAATCTATGTCTCTTTGTAGTTAAAGCTCAACTGACCGACGGGAACAGTATCAAACATGTTAAATCAGAAGCACTTCAAAATTTCTGATCAGCTGATGTATTATGCGTACTAAAAAACTTACATTTCTGATTGCAAGTTTCTTGCCACAACTTCAAACTCTGTGTGTGTGTGTGTGTGTGTGTATTGCACGTCTTTCTGCGCCTTTTTTTGTTTTTTTTAATATTTCTCTGTTTTTCTGTGGGTTTGATGCTCTTTCCTCGGTTTGTTTAATAACGGCTCAAGTGGCAGGTGCTGATGAAACAGTTCATTAGCAGAGATTGGAAGAAGCATAAGATCTTCATTTTCGTAGTGTTACACATGACAATGATATTAGTAACGATGAATTTCAGCCGCAGTAGGCAGCTGCTGAGAGAGTGCCAACTTTGGAACGGATTACAACAGTTCATCCCACTAGTTATATAGCTGAAGTTCAATATTTTCATCTTTGAGTTTCCGGATTTTGCTTCCTTTCGATTCTTGCAATAGAGTGTTTCCAGGTCGCCGACAACTAAGGATAAATATGTTGAAAATTCAGCACAGCAACATCAATGCTACCAGTTACTTCTAAGTCAGCACAGACTGAACCTGGGGTTTATTTTGCACAAATATGCAAGGAATCAACTGTGTATTAGTGAGAACAAGTCTTGTAGTGTCCAATAAATGATCAGTTGTGTTATTTCAGCCTTTAAAACTCTTTTGGTTCTTCCGACTGTAGGGAGCGCAAATAGTTGGTTAAGAAGACTACTTTCGTTTTCACCATAGTTTTTTAGGTGTTGTTGCCATAGTCTTTATCTTCTTCCCACTTGCTTTTGCTTCCCATTTTGGCTTACTTTATTGGAAAGCTGAACTTCAAAAGAAGTAAATATTGTAATTGTGTTGTTTCCATAGGAATCAGCACGTTTGATGCTTTTTCAATCAATTTACCGAGCAATATGCCAAAGAAGATTATTGTAAGACTATTTTTCTGATTTGAACAATAGTTCAGAATTAGCAGTTGCGGAAAATGGTGTAGCAAATATCATATGTGATTGCTAGTTAAGAGGTAGATGGCTTGTAAGTTATATGAAATATCATATGCAACCTGTCAATAACATCTCTGTTTACATCAGTGTTTTGAAACAAGTTTATCATATTGAAATCAGAAAAACAATAAAAGAAGATTGATATCGACAACAATTGATGAAAGGATAAAGGTAATCTACGGGGAAACATTGATACAAAGATCCATTTTCAATGATCTTGTTCTTCCTTCTATGAGCTCAAATTTGAACCTGTTATTCCAGATTGTGAAAGGAGAAGTATTTATTTACTGTACTTAGTTAAACTCCTTTGATAATTAAATTTCCCCATGCAATACGCAAAAAGAGATTCAAAAACAACTGGGAAAGCAATAAGAACGACAGCCACGAGGCCTAAATGATACTGGTGAAAACCATGATAATCTTGTAGAAAGGAGCTAACCCATCAAAAATTGTGCTTTGAAGAATAACCTTGAGAGAGTCATCTAGTTTTCCCGCATGAGCCAACAACAAGGTTGTTTCCCCACAGCCTGGAGGACCAAGAAGAAGAGTGAGCCTGCACCCAAAAAGCCTTTTCCAGTGAAAAAGTCTCATCCTCTTAATTGATATTACAAAATCTTTTCTAGCATTAATGATATTAAAATTCCAGTATATACGGTATTTCATGTATGTAGTTTGATACTATTACTTGGATGGCTTGATGATGCGGCTGACATCTTTTAGAATGCTTATCTTTGCTGCTTGAGGCTTGCCCTTTAGTACGCTTTTGAAAACCTGTTCAGGTATTAATGAATTTAGTTTAGAACACCTGTGGCTATTTTTTTTGGTACGGATGGAAGTGTATGCAGGGGTCAATTTAATCTTTCTTTAACATTATGAATTACAGGTTTGAGCAGAAAAAGATCATCCGAGTAGATTTCTAGGGTTAAAAAAAGAAGCTAATTACTTACAGAAAACATGCTCGTGACAAAGTTCCTTGGTGTAGGAAGTAATTCTTATTTCTAATTACTTTTTTTTTAATTATTGAAGAAGTTAGTTGATTTTTTATTTTGAATTTTCTTGATTAGTTGATTTTTTATTTTGAATTTGCTTGATTAATTCTAGATTGTTGACAACTTCTGCGAATTTTACTTCTTGTAGTCTTATTAGTGGTTAGATCTTTAGTTTTTAATAAAGAGGCTTCCCTGGTACAATCTCACACTCTGCTTCCACCAACAGATTCTTGTACCTTACAGCAGCAAGCAATTTCACATTCATTCTCGATATGCTTTATGATTTTCTAAATGAAGGGACGTCTTTCGACACCTCCAAGGTCAGTAGCATCAATCACCTTCTTCCCTTTAGACCCATTTATACAACTTCCACCGCCGTTTTTGTTATCTGCGTCTAACAATGAAGTTCTAAGGCGTTTCAAAGTTGGCAGTCTTTCAATTGCTGCCCACTGCAGCTGAAGTTCTTCATCCTCAGAATCTGCATCAATATCATGGCTTGAACCAAGCTTTTGACATGGTGACTTGATACTTTCTTCTAGAGCTGTTAGGTCCATTTTTTTTTCTGATATGCAGGCTTATGCTCTTGTGCTGCCTTAACTGTTGAGCTTATATAGCATAAGCTTATGTATGTAGTAACTGTAATCTTAAAACACTGCTTTCACTTTTCCACTGGTAAGTCCACGCGTATTTCTTCAGGATTTTACGCTATTTCCCTCCACGCAGAAGCACTTTGTTTGCTGCCTTTATTGGAAGTTAACATGGACCTGTCTTTTGAATTGTTTTTGTGTTTCCAAGCATTCCCGCAACCGCATTTCATTTCATTTGTTTTTGATTGTCTGTTTGTATCTGGGCTTTTAATTTTGGTGGGAATCATGAATTTCTGTTGTTTATATTCTGGAAACTTACATAAAGCCATTAACATTTTTTAGTCACAAAGTTGTGTTTTCATCTCCTTTACAAGTGTTCTTTTTTAGTGGCATAACTTTTCTTTCCACTTGATAATTATTAATTACTTCAAATTAGACACAGACTGGTTTTTGTTTTTTTTTCATGTAGAAGTGATAGGCTGATTCAATAGCATTATCACCTTACCAATTTTCCCACCATCTAAACAAAATCATCTGATTTAGCAAAAGCTTCTAAATGTGGGTGCTCCTCCACTTTCACTCTTAAAATTTTTCAACGTTATGGCAGCATGCAACGATAGCATTGCTAGAAATTTATTGAAAAAAAAAGGGGGTCAGCACTTCCTCTGTTTTCTTGTTGGGCAAGGCTCCAGTCCATTATTGAAGTTGATGATTATGGGAGTTTGATGAGGGTGTGAATAGCATGAATCTTTGAAATCTCGAGTCAGAGAACTTGCAAATGGAGAGAATACAATAATATACAGAATTTTCAGTTCTTGCAATGCAAAAGCAGGCAAGCTTGTCGAATTATCAGGTTTCTCCTTCGGAAGATGATAATGTTTGTACCTCATTAAATTTGACATACATCCCTTTCATGTCCGCTGCTTCTGGTGTAATCTTCTGGCATGAAGGAGAGAAAATGTATGACATGGAAGGGGCTGGTCATTTCCATAATTTTTCCTGCTTTGCACATTCAAACTTAATCCCTAAGGTTTATGATTTCATATGAATAAGTTTATTATTGAGGAAGTCTCTGCAATGATATTTTTGATAGTAACCATTCCTCTACAATTATGCCATTGATTGGAATTATCTGTACAGTGAAAGGTTTGAAGGAATGTCCTCCATGATAGCCTATTCCTTTGCACAGGTTCCTGTCCCTTCTGAAATATGGTTTGAGTACAATTCAAGTTGTATTTGTTGAGGAATTATTATGATCTCTTAAATTTTTTAAAATCAGATTAAGAATGATAAATTTAGTTGCTTCGTATATTCTTCGGGTAGTTTTACATATAGAAGAGAAACCAAGCCTTTTATTAAAGAAGCATTCACATCAGCTGCCCCATCATAGTAAACTTGGGACCAGAAGTCTGACTATATGTATATACTCCTGGTGGAAATAAAAATTCGAGCGATATAAGCTTAAAATATTTTCTGGATTACCTCCTCTGAAAATTTAATTTCCCTATGCAGTAGGCAAAAAGGGATGCAAAAGCAACTGGAAAAGCAATGAGAACAAAAGCTACTAGGCCTAAATGGTCATGATGAAAACCATAATAATCTTGTAGAAAGGAACTAACTGTTTTAAGCTCCCCATATATCATTATCTCTTTGTTTACGTCTCCGTACTGTGATGTCAAGAGACCTTTCAGGGACCAAGATGTTGGGCAAATCCAATAGCACCAAATCCACCACTTGGGAATTTTCTGCAAAATATAAGAATTTTAGCACATGAAATGCACTAATATTTGGGAATGAAGAAACGAGTAGGAGAGGTTTACCGGTCCTGGCAATAGGAAGCCTGAAAATAGATTCAATAGGGGATAAGTTGCGGCTGCCAATATAGAAGCTACTTCGAGACTCGGGCATACTGAAACTAGTAGCATTCCAAGATATGCGAAGTATAGAAATGTACAGAATGTAGCATAGAAATACCAGAAGATCTTGTATGCCGACCAATAGTACCCTATTGTTGGGTATGTAATGGCCGAAAATATAATTGCATGCAACATTATATAAGGTATTTCAATGGTTACCTGCAACATTAAAAATGATTGCTTCTATTGTTATCATCAAAACATCCAAATCATTTAATTGCTTCTATTATTATCATCAAAACATTTAATAACTTTCTGCTATGTAACAGTTAAACAACACTTCTAAATGATGGCAGTAATGCTGGACCTGTGCAAAGGAATAAGCCCATGGAGAGTACATTCCAGCAAAATTTTCCCTGTACAAGACACTGCGCTCAGTTTCCACGTATGGCTGTACTGATGCACAATAGTTTATGCCCAAGAATATGACAGCAATGTACATTGGTCCGAGTATGTTAAACAAATCCTGTTCATTATTTCTTTAGGACAAAAAAAAGAAAAAAGATGTTTCTTAGTCTCGCATCTGATAGAGAAATTAGCTTTCTTAAATTCAATTGAACCTAAAGACTTACATGTCTTTCCCTTTCTGCCACATTATTGCACCAAACAGCACTGCTGCCACAACCATGAACACAAAACGAGCCAAGTTATATTCAGGACTTCTCCAGTATGATAAGTGTTGTTTCCATAAGCACGCCAGATACTGCTCCCAACTACTCTGTGGAAAACGGGTATGAAAGCGCAATTCTTTTGAGCCTGGCTGTGGTTCACTCAACTGTTTCACCAATTCTGTGGTCTCCCTGAAAACCGCAGAAGGTTATAAGGATCATGACTTTTTCATTGTCAGGATTTAAGTTCTTTTTCTAACTGGATTTGTAGATACAGTTGACAACTTTAGGGAAAACAATCCTACTGGAAATAGCTTCAATGGAAAAAAAAACTTTTTTAACTAGAAAGTGAACAAGTTTTGTACTTATTACTCACTGATGCAGATGTGACTTCTTATAAATGTCAGCAAAATCAAATCCAAGTTCCAATTCCATTGATGCAGAAGTGACTTCTAACATCCATGTTGCTGGATTGTAATTAGCTTTGATTTTTGGCACTCCTGCTAAACCCTGTTTGATGGTGAGAATAGTGAAAATCAGCAGCTTACGGATACTTTTGCAAATAAACATTGTTCTACTGCAGAGATTAACTGACCAGACCAAATTCCAATGTCAACTTTAGGATATATAGAACTGTGGTCATTTATAGTAAATGGAGTCATACCTCAAAGTATTCAATAAGATTGCTTGAATGATGACCTAGCATCCCCGAGTAAATAATTTGCCCTCCCGTTTTCATTAGAATCAACTGCATGAATAGACTGTTGACATTAGCTGCATTTCCGTGTGATGATGTTATAGCTAGTACATAAATCAATCCAGTCACCAGAACAGCCACGTCAAAAATAAAAAATTGTTGATTTGCCCGGTATTAGCCCAGTAAGAAGGCCAGCAAAATTTAGCAAATCCAGGGTAGTTTCAAAACTGGTAGGAAATGGTTTTAGTACCTCATCAAAAGTCTCAAACACATCAATGCTTGGTTGGTGGATGGTGCAGACTGTCGTCCTTCCTGTGCAAACTACATTCTTTACAGCACGCATGACAATGGCAGCTGCCCTAGCATCTAAGCCAGATGTGGGTTCATCCATGAATATTACTGACGGATTGGAAACTAGCTCCACTGCAATTGTTAGCCTCTTTCGCTGTTCAGTGGACAGGCCGCTTTCACCAGGTATGCCAACTATTAAGTCTTTTATATCATCAAGTTCAATTGTTTCAATGACTTCTTCTACAAACCTCTGCATGACAGATTAAAGATACTGCTGTGAGTTCATTACATAATCTCTTAAGATTCTTTATTAACTACTAATATAGCTGGTTTGTTTCTTGTCGCCAGCTCATTTTTGTAGAACATTTTTTCTTTCTTTTTTCTTTTTCAGATACGTGGACGATGTATTGGGTTCAAGTCCTTTTTCAAGAAAGATTGAAATTGAAGAGGATAATATGATTAGCACTTGTGGATAGAATATCATACTGCTTTTGTATCTGAATCAATCTCTGGTGGCAACCGCAACCAAGCTGAGTACATTACTGATTCTTCTACAGTAACATGTGGAGAATGTATATCCGTCTGCTCACAGTAACCTGATATTCTGGCAAATGTCTTCTGGACTTTAGGATACCCTCCTACTCTTATTTCTCCTTCAATTATACCGCCAGTTTTCCTTCCGGAAAGAACATCCATGAGAGTTGTTTTGCCAGCTCCACTAACGCCCATCAGAGCTGTAAGAATCCCAGGCCTAAATGCTCCTGTAACATCATGAAGTAGTTGAAGTTTCTTCTGATTGAAACCGTGCTTTCTCATTTCCTAAGCAGGAAGAATAAAATCAACGGGTAATCAGATTCTTCCTCGATGTAAAAACCCATGATAATTATGTATGACTAAAGATGTTGCACATAATTACCGGAGGGGTGTCAACAAAATATTTCACATCCTTAAATGCCACCGTTTGAGGCTCAAATGGCAGGACTATCCTCCCTGTTTAGCAAAACGCACCTCCTTGCATTAGTAGATAACAAAAATCCTTCAATATACAGTGGGATGTTAACCAATCTTGTCTCACCAATTTTTCTATTTTCTGCTTTAGCAGGAGGAAATTCAGCTAGAGTTGATTCATTGTCCAGTTTTGCATCATTCTTACACTCTTCTTTTCCTTGTAGTTGAGAGAACTTCTTTTTTGATATGATTGCACGAGACATCTTCGGAGCTGTATCAAGTCATACAGGTAAAGTACTAATTAGTTAAGTTGAACTCAAGTTTATGCATGCTCCATCAATTGAAATAGTTAAATAAACTTACGTTTTAAGTAATTTAATGCCAAGATAAACCCGACATCAAAAACCATTGAGAAACCAATCAATGCCCCTAATGAAATCCAGTAGAAGCAGCCATCAAAGTTCAAACCATGACTAGTAAGAGTATACCTCCCTATGGTTGTATTTCCCTCAGAAGCCTACGAAGGAGAATGAATTGAAGTTATGAACAAAGTCATTCCACTTAGTACAAAACAATTATTTCCCATGGGTTCACCTTCAGCCAGCGAGGAGCTAGGAATTCATTTAGTGATATACCTATTTCCGCATAGGTCATGGGAGAAATCCAAAATCCCCATGTCAACCAAGTTGGTAAAGAGGCTGCAAAGCCGAAGAGCAAAACTCTGTTAAGTAGTTGAATTATCTCCCCAGTATTTGGAGTAAAAAGAATTTTGGATCGACTTACATCGTGGAAGAATGAAACCTCCAAACAAGAACATCAGCACCAAAATCAAAGAAGCGGCGGTTGTTGCAACAACCGTAGTTTGGAAAACAGAGGCAAAGAAACGGCACATTGATACCGAGGCTAGATGAAGACCAAATAGCAAAAGGAACTGGCAAAGAAACCTAAACTCCATAGAAGAATCAATTCAGTGGCATATGGACTTTAGGTATATCAATTTCTAAATCTTGCATGTTTGCTCTGATAATTCTTACCTTTCTACTTGAGAGCTATAACCTATAACATAGTAAGTTAAAGCTGTCCAGATTAGAGATTCACCCAGTGAAATTGGAATCTTTAGAATAGAAGCTGGAATAGAATAAGCCCATGCTGGGTACAGATAGAATGATCTTTGTCTGTAAACCACTGGAAGTCTAGTAATAGTCAAGGAAAGCTCTGCTACTCCATTTGTCATAAGTCTCACAATTGCATAATACAGAGAACCCATCAAATAGTTTGCATGCATCAGGTCGATTTTCAATTGGGTACGCAGAAATACTGTCATTGTGATAAATGCTACGATCACAAGCTGAGGAATAAGAAAATTCAAAATGTTAGTTTGGGAAGGTTTGAGTGTTAAGCTGTAAAAGCACCACAAAGTAGTAATGCTAATAACTGATAACCTGCGTTGTTTTGAAGACATAGACAAACGAATTTCGTTTCATCAGAAGCCACTCTCTAGACATGCAAGCTCTAAATAAGTCCCGGTTTTTTATAGTGTACTTGCTAAATGATATGGCATTATTATGACTCTGCGATTTGTCAAATGGTTTGGAGAGCTCCTCATCTAACCTCTTTCCCAGATAACTTTCTTTGAACATTCGGGAGAAACGATCAACTGAAATATAACTGTAAGGAATGTCAGTGTGGCACCAATACTGTCCTTGATCCTTCATGGAGATTACCTGTAAATAGTTTAAACCAAAGTATGTGAGATGATCAGTATCATTTAATAGAAGAGGGAAAAATGCTTGTTTTTGCACCTCCTGCAGGAAGTCGGCAACACCCTTCCTTTCAGGGCACTTGAAGCCAATATCTTCAAAATACTGAAGTGCATGACTGCAAGGACCATGGTATACAATCTTCCCTTCTGCCATTAATATTACATCATCAAATAAATTGAAAGTTTCAGGTACCGGCTGAAGAAGTGAAACCAACGCAGTTGTGTCTGTTATGTGCACCAATTGCTGAAGACAGGTAACTATCTGAAATGTTGTGGAACTGTCTAAGCCAGTTGATATCTCATCCATAAAGAAGGCTTTTTGGGGTCCGACAATCATTTCTCCTGCCATTTTAAATTGCCAAGTGTAATAAGCAATGGCAGGGTTGCCGGAGGATTAGGAAAAAAGGAAAGCTTTCCAAGAGGTGTGTGTCTATGTTCTAAGAAGTAAGAATGGCAGAATTTGCAAGCAAACTGGAATTATTGCAACTAGAGAATTTCTTTTCTTTATTACCTGTCGTTAGCCTTTTCTTCTGGCCACCTGAAATGCCTCTTCTCAAAGCACTACCAACCATTATGTCAGCGCAAACATCCAGTCCGAGAATCTAAGAGGTCATAATTGTAATCTCCATATCAAAGCATACAGAAAAAAATGTTGTTTGTAATATTCCATTTCCATTTTTAACTGTCCTGCTTTGCTGGAAGAAAAGTGTTTTACCTTTAAAAGATAGTCTGTTTGGAGATTTCTTTTCTGTCCTTCAACTGAAATTGCCTGTTACCCTCTTTATTACCATCTATATTTTTTGTCAATAGATTACAGCAGGAAATTGAACATTGGTGCATGTACCTTCATGTAGGTATCAACGTCTGGATCAGGGACGATTCCTGCTTCTTTTTCTTTTCTGCTAACTTCCGTCATTATATCTTTACAGGTATAAATTGAAATTTCAAATCACGGGTTAGAATTGCTACTAGCTACTACCACAACTACAATAATAGTTATACAAAGAACCTCACCTGCTCTGCTTCCAACACCCTGGCAGCGAGCTGAAAAATCAATGGTTTCCCTCACAGTCATCTCTGGTATTTGCAGATCATATTGGCTTATATAGGCAGAAGTCTTTTGCGGAACAAACTCATCTAGCCTGTATCCATTGTACGAGATTTCCCCTGACGACTGTAAAGCAAAAAATGAAGAAATTTGAATTTGCGTATGCTGTCTTTTCGCTCATCAAATATTTTGTTTTGAAATAGTAACCTTGAGGGAGTGATCTGGGGTTCCTGCAAGGGCCAAGAGGAAGGTGGTTTTCCCGCATCCCGGAGGACCAAGAAGAAGAGTAAGCCTGCAACGAAAATCTTTGATGAGTATCCCATTTATTGAAACTGCTAACTCTTTACCGGTGTTGTTCTAATAACCTGGATGGCTTGATGATGCCACTGACATCTTTTAAAATGCTGATCTTGGATGATTGAGACTTGCACGGTATCACCTTTTTCAGAAACTGTAGCTATACATCAGTACAGTTGGAATTTTAATATTCCTTTAAGATTATGGATACAGTTTTGGGCGGAGAAAGATCATCACGGTACAAGCTGATGATTACTTACAGAAAACGCACTCTTGAGAGAGTTCCATAGCGTAGGAAGAGGCTTCCCTTGTACTATCTCACACTCTGCTTCAACGAACAGACTCTTGTACCTCACTTCCACAGTAGGCAATTGCACATTCACTCTACAACAGAAACTCCTCATGCTTATTCAATATAACGATGTTACCTATATGTTCAAGCAGAACTTATACTATATACATACCTGTCCATCCTCTCCCTTAGTTTCTGCAGCAACCGGAGATTATCATTCTCGATATGCTTTATGAGCTTCTCAATGAACAGACGCCTCTCGACACCTCCAAGCTTGGAAACATCAGTCACCTTCTTCCCTTCAGACTCGTTTGTACAGCTTCCACTTCCATTCTCACCATCCACGTCAAACAATGAAGTTCTAAGCCGTTTAAAAGTTGGTAATCTTTCAATTGCCGCCCACTGCAACTGAAGCTCCTCATCCTCCTCTACTATCGAATCCACACTCGTGCCACGGCTCGAGCGTCGACTTCGATATGGCGAGTTAAGATTTCCTCCGAGTCTTGCAAGTTCCATTTCCACTTAGCAGCCTCTTGTTGATGAGCTTATGGCACTGAAATAAATAAATTATGAAGGGGGTTGTCTTATAAACTCGCGCACACAGCCCCTGTTTTCAAATCTATTTCTTTTGCATTGGCAGTTGAATTTTCAGGATATGAAGAGAATTTTCTTGGTAGTAACATCTTAGTCCACTTTCCCATCTTCATACTCAATAAAAAGAAAGAGCATGTTGTCGCTGCCTTAACTTGACAAGAAAAATTTTCAAAATCTTTAACATTTTTAATCAATCTTAATATATTTTTAACAAAACAATTAATTTTGTTGATTTTATCTTATAAATAATTTATATTTTTAATTTTATCTTTAAAAATATATTTTTTACTTTTCACATTTTTTATTAATATTAAAATATAATTTTAATAAAATATATTTTTTTCAAATATATTTAAAATAAATATTTAAAAATTTAAATATTAATTATTATTTTAATATAATAAATAATATTTTAGGCTGATCAATCCAAAATAGTACTGTAAGTTAAAGGAATAGTTTGTTAGCCAAAACAACCCTAGAAAAAATAGTACTCTGGATTGGCTAACCGAAGAAAGAATAATATCCTAAATTAGCTAATTTAGAGCAAAAATAGTACCCTAAGTTGAAGAAATAGTTTGGTTGGTCAAACCAATCCAGAAAGAAAATAATGTGCTAGGTTAAGTAACACAAAGCAAAAATAATGTCCTGAATTGATTAGTCAAAGTAACTGAGAGAGGAATAGTACTTTAAGTTGGCGCACTATTTTTTCTCTCGATTTACTCTCTCGATTAGTCAGTCTAGAGTTTCAAAATATATTTCGTTATTTTTTGATTAATTTTTCAGATAAATAACAATTATAATAAATTTAATGACAATAAATTATTACATTTATAAGTAAAATTAAATTTTATAGGATTACTAAATAATTTTGTAATAATATTTATATATTTTAAAATTAATTATAAAATAACAAAAAAAGTTAAAAATATAAAAATTTATTTTAAAAAAAAATTACATTTAAAAATAAAAAATATGTATGACTTATTTTAAAAAGTAGAGTTTAAAATTATTTTAATAAGTAAGAATGTACTAAAATTAATTTTAAAAAATAAAATAAAATTATTTTAAATATCAATAATTAATCTATTTTATTACGTACCTAAATATAAACATACTAATATAAACACTCTTCTATGCATTTATTTAGTCCGACGATTAGGACAATTACCTTCACACACTCGGGACTCACATACTTTGAATTACTAAATTACTTATTATTAATTTAATTAATTATGATTGCCCAATTCACATCCAAGGTCGGGGGTTGGTGGCACTCACTTACTCAATTTGAATCACTCATGTATTTTAATTTCAATTTAATTAATTATGATTGTGCTTACATCCCAAAATGATAAAGATCATGCGGCGAGGAGAGCCTTAGTATCGGGGTCGGTCTTTCAATTATTGAATGACCATTACTTAATGCTTGCTGACGGGGATTGCAAGCTTTATTATTAAAGTGGATTGGATTTATAATTTTTCTACTTTTGCAAGCTTTATTTCTTTAATCTTTTACACGTTATCTACTTTACTTTTGATCACAAGTGTCCTTACAGTAGTTAGCATTCATGATAAACATTGCTTTTTCTCCATCCAGCATTAGTGCTTTACTACACACATTTTCCCACTATCCAGCACAACAATTATTTGTGTTAAATGACATCATTGGACGATAAAAAGATGAATTTTAAAAGAAATGATAAATGTTTGAATTTATTTGTCATTCTCGCACAATGAGGGGGTTAATTTGATAATTTCCAATTCTTTTTTTTAACTCTCCGCTTCGTTGGCTGGCGGGCGGGCGGGCCTGGAAGTGTTTACACTTGAAATGTAAATTGAGTTAATAATGTTGTTTGCACCCCCCCACCACGTTTCTGATAACACCCCTCTCAGGAATTCTTTTTTTACTCCAAGAGGTGTAGCCCAAGGATCCACCAGTTCTCATTTTATGCAGCAATAACATTCAAAACAATCTTCTGTCTCCTCCTCTCAATTCGTTATGCATTGGATAAAATTCATTAAGAGACATAAATCACAAAACATGTAAAAGAACAAAAAATAAAACAAAACACGATCTCCAAACGCAGATAGTAAATTGAAAAAGAGGGCAGCAGCTCAGTCGCGATTGAATTAATTAAGCTTGGATTTTGTCCCACTTCAGAGGCTTGACAATTTCCCAAGTGAAATCAGGATCATCTCTGCCAAAATGTCCATAAGCTGCAGTCTTCAAAAACCTACCATTTCCGCCCCTCTTCAGATCAAGATTGATGGAAATCATACCAGGCCTAAAATCAAAATTCTCCTTCACAATCTTCAGGATTTCTTTGTCCGGAAGCTTTCCCGTTCCGTAAGTATCAACAAAAACTGACAGAGGCTCAGGAACACCAATGGCGTAAGAAACCTGAACAATGCATCTCCTGGCAAGCCCATCGGCCACAATACTCTTCGCAGCCTGCCTAACGATGTAAGCTCCACTTCTGTCAACTTTGGTTGGATCCTTTCCAGAGAAAGCACCGCCACCATGAGCGCCCCATCCACCGTAAGTGTCAATAATGATTTTCCGACCGGTAAGACCAGCATCACCGTGAGGACCGCCAATGACAAAACGGCCAGATGGGTTAAGATGGAAGATTGTCTTCTCATCCAGGTACTTCTCAGCAATCACAGGCTTGATCACGTGTTGTTTCAAATCAGCTGCAATTTCATCGTTTGTAACAGTTTCGTCATGCTGAGTCGAGATCAGAACGGTATGAACACGAACAGGAACCATGGCGCCGTTATCGTTGTGATACTCGACTGTCACCTGAGTTTTCCCGTCAGGTCTCAGCCATGGGCAAGTTCCATTCTTCCGAACTTCTGTCAAACGAGCGCCAAGTTTTGTCGCCAGAACATGACTCAACGGCATCAATTCCGGCGTTTCATCAGTGGCATAACCAAACATATGACCCTGATCTCCGGCACCAATTTCCTCAGGCTTCTTTGTGAGATGGCCGTGAACACCTTGAGCAATGTCAGGACTTTGCTGCTCAATATTTACAAGAACTTTACAATTTTCTGCATGTAGACCCACATCGTCAGATGTGAACCCAATTTGTCTGCAAGTATCACGCACGACTTTCTCGTAATCCACATCAGCTTTGGTTGTAATTTCACCGAACACCATAACCATGTTGGTTTTAGTGCATGTTTCGCAAGCAACTTTGCTCTCAGGATCTTGAGCCAGACATGCATCAAGAATAGCATCAGAAACCTGGTCGCAGAGCTTGTCTGGGTGTCCCTCGTTCACTGATTCAGAAGTGAATAGAAAAGTCTCCATTTTTCTAATATCTAAGCTGCAAGCAAAGCAGGAAATCAGAATTACGAACAACTACAAAATCCCACAAATATCAAACGGCAACAGAGGAATTTATCAGCTCTTGGTACCTCAAAACCCTTCCTTTTCCCAGTGGCTTCAGATGCTGTGCGAAGGTCAATAGAGTTGCAGGTGCCAATTTATAGAGCAGTGCCAGTGTCGAAAGGCCCCGGGTACGTAATCTGGGCTAGGTTCATTTCGTCGAAAGGTGAGATGTAGATGTAGTCGGTGCGTGAAAAATGCCAGCTGACCACTCCAGGCTGTCGTCAGTTGTACCACTCTATGAAAATCCAAAATCAAGATTTTATCATCTAGATCCAAAATTATTTATATATTGGTAAAAAAGGATACAGTTTTCCCTTTCATCACATATGTCCTGATTTCTATTGACTAAATAGCCTTCAATTTTGTGATATAACTGCAAATTTGTCTATATTTAGAGAAAATTATAAAAAATCAAAGACCTAAATGATAGTCTTCCATCCAAAAATGTCAACAATTTGTTAAATAGTTTCAGACTTTGACAATCAGTGAAGCAATGTTTTAACCAGTCATTGTGAATGAAAGGACTTGGCATTTGGGCTTTGCCCATTGATTTCGCTGGTGTTGGAGGGTTGGCGAATCGGTGGATTTATGCAGGGTCTTTCTTTATTTGGTGACGCCTGATCCTACCCTTAGTCAAGCAATCAAGGAAGCTTTGTTAAGTATATTCATTAATGGCCCTGGATGGAAGAGCATTAATTAATTACTCTTGGTACTAAAGCTACTTCCACACGTGACAATCACGTCCAGTTGTTTGCTAATGACGCTGACTTGATATAAAAGACAAACGAAAAAATACGTGGACCCAACTGTCATTATTCTGTTAGTAGCCCAACTAGGTGCTTTAACTTTGGGCTAGATCCATAAAAAAGTTACCCGGGCTCCATTCATGTGGATCACCGACATTCCACGTGGCGATTTCTAAAAACGGTATAAACGGTCAAAGCAGATTAAAGGTACGAAAAATTGCCGCGTGAATAGTTGAAATTGAGCCGTCAACCTAACCGACACACGACACGGCACTCTTCTTCTTCCTAGCTGTCTGTCTTATTACATTACGCATCTATCTGTTTGTTGTTCTTAAAGAAATTTATACAAAAAAAAACAAGACCGAAATATTCCATCTTTATCTCTTAAATTTGACCCACAAAGACAAACAGAAAATACGTATTCTCTTTCAAAGCCAATGGGGAAGATCAAGAGCTTCAAGCATGACCTTTCATTCGGTTTGCTCAATATTTACTGTTTTTCTGTTATTTTCTGTTGATCCAGATGTTTTTATTTTATAAAATACAGATCTATCAGCATAAGGGTGATGTATGTTGTAATTTGTTGTTGTTGTTGTGTGGTTATGGTGTAGATGAAAGAGTTGAAGAATCAAAATCAATCATTGCTAAATACCCAGACCGAGTTCCTGTAAGTTGACACCAGTTTCTTCTATTGAAAATTGTGGAACTATTTTTAACAAAAATCATGGAAGTGTTTTTAAGAAACATACATTCATCTATATATATATATATATATTGGGATTTTGGATTGTTTTTCTTTTTTTTTAAAAAAAAACCATGTTTAAGATATAAGTATACAATTCCAATGTTTCTGAAGTGATTATTCTGTAAAGTAGTTTCTAGGGGAGGCTGTGTGGGTGTGGTGGCATTTGTGAAAGCAATATGTAGAATCACTTTTTGGATCTTGGAAGCACTTTTGATTTTGACCTTTGAATTCCTGAAGTTCTAAATAGGATGATAGCTTGGAAACTTGTGAATTACTCTTTGCTCATTCAGAGAGATTTATGTTCCAAACAACAAAAAAACAATGCTGCAAATTGGCTGAAATCAATAATTTCAAATCAATTCATTGATTCTCAACAATTTGATTGTTTATTTATTGCAACTCATTGAGCTTGCTTTTCTTTGTCTCTGCTTTTCCACAGGTAATTATTGAAAGATATTCAAGAACAGATCTGCCTGAAATGGAAAAGACAAAGTAAGTTGAAGCTGTATATTTACTTGCATTTTTATTACTTCAGCCGAAGTTTCTTCAAGATTTTGTGCTTGAATCGATCTTGTATTTGCTCATTTTTCCCAGGTACCTTGTTCCTCGAGACATGTCTGTGGGACAATTTATACACATCTTGGGTAGCAGGCTCCATTTGTCTCCTGGAAAAGCTCTATTTGTATTCGTAAACAACACATTACCACAGACAGGTAAATTCTGTTCTTATTGATATGTCAATGAGACACCAACACCTAACTTCTGTCCCGAATTACCAATATCTTAACACGATCTTATATGTATTTTGCCTGCAGCAAGTCGTATGGATTCCATCTACAAATCTTTCAAGGATGATGATGGATTTCTGTATATGTGCTACAGCAGTGAGAAAACATTTGGCTGAGAAAGGCCAGCTTTCCCGGTACATATGTAAATTATATGCTCCTGTAATTATGTGTAGTACACTGACTACCAATCTGAATGTGCTTGCTGGTTTGGCACAGAATTCTCAAATGTAAAATAAAATCACGTAGATTTACAGTTTCTCAAGAATTTAACAGAAAAATGTAATTCATTTATCAGAAAAGCTTTCAATTGAGTCACGTTGGACGTACATACAGTTCATCACAAATTTATTAAATTTGAGATAAGTTTTATAATTCAAAATGCTTTTACTTAATTACGAGAACTCAAATTATATAAATTATAATTCAAATTCACCAGTTAATGACCTAGGACATGAACTATTTGTGTTGCGACAAATTGAGCACAAAGTATTACTTCCATGAACAGCAGCACTATGTACTCTACGATTAATAAATGCAATGAGCTTCCATCCACGAAGAAAATAAAATAAAGCATTAATTGTTACACCTCTTTGGAAATTCCAAGCAGAGTCACCTCTGCTTCGACCATGCACACATCGTTCACCAGATACCCATCGCCAGGATCAGCTAAGTCACTCCGTGAAACGAATCTTTGCCACACCCAGTCATCGATTCAGGCACTGAACCAGATAATATCTGCAACAGAACATAAAATAAAAATACTCTAATATACTATTTGTCAAGTATAGGATTAGTATTTACCTTTACAAGCTATATGATTTGCCTTCTTTTGATCCCGGATTCGAATTGTGAAATCTGCATATATTTTGAAACCAGGAAGAGTATTTGTTGACAAATCTGCCATTGCCAAGTGCAGAGAAGGATGATTGCAAGTTCCTTTTCTGTTTCCCTTGGGAAAGAGACATATATTCCTGAAAATATACTAGCAAGGTGAAAAACAATGGGTTTGTTTTTAGGCTCATATATGCAGTAATTAAAGCTTTCCTGCCCACTCAATATTTCAACTAGTGTGATTTAAGAGTTAAGCTTAAGCCAACAGTTTCAAACAACATGATAATTAAATATCTGATGCAAGAAAAGGAGCAAACAAGTTTCTAGATTTGACATTATACCATCTGTGATTTCCAGCAGTGAACAATTCTGATTTCTGGTAATTTTTATTCAACTGTGAAGAGTTTTCAATCTTCCAAAGATGCTTGATACTTGAGGGGTGTTTTTGATCATGGATAGGTTCTCTCCTTTGGCTATATTTCTTCCTTTAATAAAAACTTCTGCTCCAAAAACAAATGTATCGTCAACCAGGTATCCATTTGAAGCATCTCGTGGAAATCTTCAAGTGGGACAAATTGATCAAAACCCCATTCAAGTTTCAATCCATGAAACCTTTCTTTTCCCACCACAACAACCACAAGTTACCAAAATCAAATCATTACAAAAAAGTTCTTTTTGTCATGACTACAAGGCTATCAAGATATCTGAAAGAGCTCTCCAATATCCTGGAACTACCAATAATTTGTTTTTGTTCTGATCAAATAAAAATAGCAGGAAAATTACATACACATCCTAGCCAAATTTAAGACAAGTTGTGTCTGCAATTGATAAGTACAGAGAGATGTGTCCTTTCACGTTCTTGCCTTTATTTCCATTTGGGTAGAGAACCAGTTTCCTGCAGTAATTTTCATAAAATGCTCAACTTTTCTGTAGACAGAAAGAAATTTAGTGGGCAAAGAAAATATATATGTACCTCCTATAGTGTCCAGCTTCAAAATCGCCAAATTCATACTTCTCCGATGCAAGTGATGAAAACTACCGTATTTTGATTATGTAATGAGTTGGTGGCACATGTGAAAAAGGATCTCGTAACTGCTGTTATGACAAATTTAACACCCACATATAATAAAATAACTAAGCTAAAAATTGCTTTGCCAATGCAAATTAATAATTAAGTACATGCTTGACCAAAAATTTAAGGTAGAAGTCAATAAATATCTATAAAAGAAATAAGTTCCACTTGATCCAAAAGCCAAGTTACTGCTGAATCTCAAATGAACCAGAAGCTCAAACAAATATTGAAAAAGTCAAAAAGACAAAACACTTCTTAATCATATTGATTCCAATACTATGTTAACATTTGCCTCAAAAATTTCAGTTACAGTAAAGAATCCAAATAATAGTATTATGCGATAACAAAAACATGCACAGGAAAAGAGAGAAAGAGAGACCCACTTGCCATATTCTTGAAGAAATATACCATCCATGGCAACCAAGTGAAATGGTATGTCTATTCCTCCAAATAATTGTTTAGCTGTCGGTTATGAAGAAAGAAAGAGAGTTGATGTTACAAATTTATAATAACCTCTTGTAGAATAAAAAACAAGGGTAGAAAATGTCATCAAGTTTTACTTTTGGAAGGAAAGAACGGCTTATGACCAGGGGTTTTCTGATTACTTACTAGCTAGGGTGGGATTTACTTGCTTGGACTTGAGATATTCCTCGAGTCCTTCACTTGCAGAGAAATAATGGGGATTGCATTGGTGTTATGTTCCTAGGGAATTTGTTCATGTAAAAGCAATGAAAGGGATATAGCATCCAAGTGAAGGGAGAAGGACAATGAGAAAACCTGACAGGATTTTGATTTGTACAGAGCTAAGATCAGTTAAAAGGTGCTGCAGATGTCAACGGCATGTAAGTTCAAATCTCCAAGGCAGAAGACATAATTTTGAGTTTGTTCACAGGCAAAGGACAGCTCAAGTACCATTTCTTTCACTTTTCTACATTATCCCTTGTTACTATTGATAGCTGTAGATTCCTTCTCGTAAATTTAATCCAATGGCGTCATAAATTTTTATTCTGCAGGAAAAGAAAAAGAAAGAACATCCTTTTCATTTAGAAGATGTTGTGATACAAGATACCCTTTTCATAAAGAAAATCTGATTTATGGCATGGAGTTTTGCATTTTATGATGTCTCAAGCATCTCCTAGTATTTAAGAAATAAACAATCATAATTATGCAAACTTACAATCATTCAAGTTTATCATTAACAAGTAAATTTTCATCTTTTTCACGAGAAGGCAATTAGAATTTGCATCCCAGTTCGTTTGTAACAGATACTTGTTACAGTTCTTCGGCAATTCCAAGCACTGTCACCTCTGCTTCCACCAAGCATACATCTTTCACTAGATAACCACTAGCTGGATGATACAAGTAACTGGATGACATGAAACGAGGCCAGCCCCAATTCGAACTTGAGTCTCTGAACGAATGTTTTGCTGCAAGGGAAACAGAATATTTTGAGTACATTTCGATTTGGCTTCAGAGTAAATAAAAACAGTTATATATATGATTAATTTTGAACTTTTAAAAGCCACATGCCGCGCATTCACTTGATCCAGGATACACAAGGTGTACTCTGCAAATATTTTAGAAGCAGGAGTAATAGCTGTCAAATCTGCCAAATTAGACGAAGAAAATTTATACTGTCTTGACCTGATGCTTTCTCTTCAACGAGGAGATTGAGTGAACCCAATACATGATCTTCAAGACACCCAGGCGAGAAACTAGAAGCAAGCTCTTCGAGGACAGAGTAAGAACAAACACCAACAAGTGCAATTGGGAACAATGCAGTGATTGTTCTCGAGCAATAGAATGTCCCAGAATGACTGCAGATCAAAATTTCATCTTCTATCCCATCTTGGGAACTTTTTGCCATTCAACAAATACCGAGAATCATTTCATAATGAATCGGTTGAAGCAGCTTGTTCAGTGATAATTCCTATCCTTTGCCCCATCTTGATTATCATTTCCTCCATCATCCTCCCATACATACATATTCATTACTTTCAATGGAAAAGATAAAACTTGAACAATCACATAGCATCTTTCCATCTAAAATTTAAATGATCAACATCTTCACACTAACTAAGGGTAAGTAATATTTGGTACTGTGGTATTTATACTTTGAAAGCACGATGTGTTTGATAAACCACTCTATCTGGCATTTACTGATTTCATCCCGTGGCAGCTATAGATTCAAAGCCACCTCGCCTCAACTCCAAACTTACCCTATATTAGATTTGCTGTGCTATTTTCAATGAGCAACAGACAAACTCATTCACAAGTCCAAAGAGTGAAAGGAAACCTGAACGACGGCAGAGGAAGCAAAGGGGAGAGGGGAACGATAGATGCCATAAGAGAAAATGAGCTGAACAGAGAAATCAGCTTTTATTCGAGAAAATTGTAGCTGCTGCTGCTGTTGTACGTTGTCTTCTTCTTCCATGTTCATCATTTGGCGGATTCAATTTCCCTCCATTTTCAACACTGTAATTTGGGAATGTGTTTGAACTAGGATGATTCAGCTGGAAGTTTAAAGCAGTTTTCGTTTTATTTGAAACGGTCGGCGATGTGAATTATGAAACGCAGCGTTTACAGTTTGGGCTGATTAAAAGTATACTGGCATACCATAGGCTTGACCCACAACTGAGGTCCAATCAAACAGTGATTTACTATGATTCTTCAGGCTGCGTGTGGGACTTCAAAAACATTAAATTAGGTAATATTTAATTTATATAATACTAAAATTTTAGTAAATAATCCGAAAATAATCATTAAATCCTAACCATTAAAATCGATAGTACATACGTGTGAAACCATATCAATTTATCATTTAATAATTATTTAATTTTTTTCTTTATTCATTTGTTTCTCATTTTTTATACATATTTCTTATGGGTTTCTTCTAATTTTATAAATTTGTTTTATCTTGTCCTTGTTTTTTTCTTTTCATTAACTCGAGAAAATTAAATTTTGATATATTTAAATAAGCTTGGTATTTAATGATTTTATGTATATTTCATTTTGAAAGCATTTTAAATTAAGCTATTTGATAAGTTCTATTTTTTTTTCATTACCCAACGATACTAAAATCCTATTTGCTCGTGTTTCATGCTCGATGATTTTAATTTTCACAATAATTATAAATTAAAAATTACGACATTTTAATTTTAAATATAAATTTTTAGTAAATAATAAATTTCTCGTACGTGACATCTTTAGTTTAATGATAAAAAAAAATTGATACTTTTTTCAATTTTTTTTCTATTAAATATAACAAAACTTAAACGATCATATAAAATTTAACGCAATTATTGTGTAATTTTTTATTTTTATTTAATCGAGAAATAAAAACTATGATAAAAATGTATCGAATAATTTAATTAAGTGTGAAAAATGACATTATACTATTAGTATTATAATATCTAGATATATAATTTGTATCAATTGTAAAAAAGAGATGTTTACTAAATCTTAAATATTATTTATATATTTAATAATTAAAAAATAGATATTAATTAAAATTATTAATTGGAAAACATTTCAAGTAACCACAATTTTGAAACTCTATAAAATTCTTATTTTAAAAACAACGAACCAAACACGGCACAATCGGGCCTCAAATCATATTCGGGTTTCAGCCCAACACATAATTTTACCTGAACCGGCTCATTAACCCGCTAGTTGACCCGATTGTTGTAGTATAAATGCCAAGGGAAACTGGAAGCAAGGGAATCAGCAAAAAATTAAAAAAAATACAACAGACACTTTGTTGAGCAACAAACTGAGGAACAACGAAGGATCTTCTGAGGTCAGTCCACCGTTGCGGTTTCCCTTACCAATTTTTTCTTGATCTGTTTCTGCTATTCAGTTTCGTGACTTTTTACATCAGATTTTCGTTTCCATGCTGGGATTTTTGCGAGAGATGCAATGACTTCATGCATTCCTTGTATACAATGTATAATTTCGCGATTTTCTGTAGATTTTGGTTGGACAAATGGATGTAGAAGCGAGTAATATAAAAGAAAGTGGATTGTACTGTATCCTGTATACATAAACTCAAAGAAAACAATCGCTGAAGGAAGGCGAATTAGCGCAAGCAAAGCGTGTGAAAACCCGACTTGTATTGAGATCAATGACTGCTGTCAGTATTTGAAACTCCCTCACGCAATTGAGGTTCGTTAACGCTTGCCAATTTAGCCACATTTTATTGGATAATTTATTTATTTTTAGTGTTTATACTGGAAATTTTTTTCTCTGGTATTTTGTATGATGGGTGGTGCGTTTGATTGGTGAAGCTTGATAAGGCGTATCCTCGGGATTTTATGCAAAGAGGGAGAGTGAGAGTGTTGCTGAAAAGAGATGATGGAACTTTATTCAATCCGGCCATTTCTTCGAGTAAGTACAGTATAATGTAGCTGCTGTTTCGGTGCTTCAATAATTTTCCATCTGTAAATATAAGTTTGACTGATCAGCAAATATTTTGTGTACGAGTAGATAAGGTTTCACTCATGCAGTAAGCTTGTTGTTGTTTAATGACCATTCCCCTGTTCCCACATATGTATATTGGATATTTTAAGAAGTGAACATCTTTATTAGTCAGTGGGTTCAGGGAAAGAATAGGAAATGTGATGTCACTATATTTCTGATCAGGAACAGGCTCTATCTGGCATTAAGGAGTTGCAAAGTTGCGCTGGTGTTTAATGATAGGAGCTGCTTGAAATAAAGGGGCTAATAGCAGTTCACTGTGATTATTATGGCATAATTGTTGAAAATTAAAGTTCTTGCGAAACTTGTTTGTGTATCTGTGAATATATTTGATGACTGAAGTTGTGGAGATTAGGGAATTGTTTGGCCTTAAATTTTCTATGCTTTGCCTTTTTTGCAAGAGAATTTTCATCATTGCTTTTGTTCTATCCTTGGCATCTAGTTGAGACAGCCTTGTTACTATAGATCTGTTAACCTGGATTTTACATTTTATGTCACTGGATTTCAATAAGACGGCCTAGCAGTGGATTCTGTCTGCTGCATACTCGTTATTGCTTTGTCTGGAACTTTGAAACCGTTAGTTGGATACATTCTTCCTTATGAGAAAACTTTGCTGGAATTATTTATCAACGTCTTGTCTTCTACGTAACAAGCACCATTCGTCATATCTTGAATTAATTGGTATGTTAATATGTCACTGCTGTTTGAATGGGTTATCTTCGTCTTCCTTTCTTTTTTCATCCCATTCAGGCTGTGGCATCTCCATAATCTGTCCTAGTTTCTCAGTTGTGGTCAACCACATTTAAGCACATGTTCTTTTCCTGGCTGCCTTGTTAACCACTGCTTACAAAAGTGAACTCAGTCATGATAACTTTTCCCTCCTGTCTCATAGTTCACTTTGAAAGCATTTACTGCTGAGGTTACAAATGGTGGGCTGATACTTGTAAAATTTCTATATGATGTCCTACATGAGTTCCTTTGCTTGCATAGTCTGCTTCATTTGATATGATCAGTTGCAATTTTTCTGCTCCTTTTCATTTCTTCTTTAATATTAAGAGGACTGAATCAGATATTAAGGTCTAGTTCCTTCCCATAATTGTCATTCTGACTTCTTTCTTAGTAATTATTGGATAAGGAATCCACACTCCTTGTTATCCTTTACTTTGTCCTCAAATTGAAAAGTTCACAAATTATTGCACTGTGGGAATAGATGTTGATATGAGGCGTGATTGTTATTGAGCATTTGCATGGTTTGACCATTCAAGCCAGAAGTACAATAATCTATCCTCTTTTTCCCCATTTAACAGTGCTAGTTTTACCAATTCCTAGGACACCTTTTAGACTGCCAATGCTCTCATTCCATTTCAAAGAAGAGAGAAAGTACAAAAAAGAAGAAATGGTGATTGCCACACTGGCTGGACAGAACTGCTGACATATTCTTGCATAAACAAATATTGTTTTAATTCATCATTTTGGTTTACATTTTTGCATCATTATACCAAAGAAAAATGGCTGATGCTTCTTGATTCTTAAGCCTGAGTGGACGTGTGTTATTTCCTCTCGAGGTTGATTTTCAATACAATCTTGCAGGAAAACAGCTAATGCTTCATGTTGCGGAATTGGTCCCAAGACATCCTAATAGAACTAAGAAGCAAGAGTCTGCATCCACTTCTTCAACTGTCCGAACTTCCTCCAAATCTGGGAAAGGTGGAAAAAAGAAGAGATAGCTCCAGCATACAATATGCATCAAAACATAAGTTTTGTAAGCATTGCCGTTCTTCAAATGTAACATTCCCATTTCCTTCTGATGGTTGTCTGTTTCAAATACATCAGGAACCTTAACAATTTTGTTGGAAGAGTTTAATTTAGATTACTACTTAACCTTCAAAGCCTTCAATTTGTAGTATTTGAGAGAACTTTCGTCCAATTAAGTTGGAAAAATTTGTTCATTAGTAATTAATGAAAAAAAATTAGAAGAGAATTTTACTATTGAACTATTATAGTTTGAAAATTTTATGAATTTTTTTATTTATGATAGTAAAATTTTTATTAATTAAATAATTTTATTATATTAATATTGATGACATGATAAAAAAAATTCTCTTTCAAACTATTATACACTTTGTTGAAATTTAAAATTAAATGTACTTTGAAAACTGAGGGAATTTTATTAATTTATAAAAATTTGAAGGATTAAATTGTAAAAATGCATGAAGCGATTAAATTGCTAACATCGGCTAAGCGGTCGCTGTCCGTCACAACTTCAAGATCCAGATGACGAAACTACCCCTCTAGAGCCACCTACCTGACACGAGTACAACCACCTCCACTGTAAATCGCTGCCCATTTTGTTTCCAGAAAAGAGGGAAAAGAGAGCAAAAACGGATAGGTGTTCCAGAATCTTGTAAATGACGATGGGAACTACGACGCAAGCGTACGGCGAACCATGGTATTGGGACAATCGCTACACTAACGAATCTGGACCCTTCGATTGGTATCAGAAATACCCATCGTTGGCTCCTCTTATCAAGCTTTACGTTCCCCAACCTCGCCAACGCATTCTCATCGTCGGTTGCGGCAACTCCGGTGCGCGTCCCTATCTTCTCTCCCTGCTTACGTACTTATTTAATCGCCGCATTCGTCCTTAGATCTCTTGTTTCTTTGAATCTCAGATCTTTCGTTTGTTTATTTCCCAAAAACCTTTTCCGCCAATGCCAGAAATTCCAGCTGGATTCACTTATATCCGGCTTCTTCTCATGGTGTTGATTACCTTCGCAGCATTTTTAACGTAATATAAGCAACGCATCCCGAATCGGAGCATTTGTAAACATTATTTAAGCATTGTAGCAAATTCATGGCATTATAGAAACTTGGGTTTCGCAGGGACTTCCTCGCATTTTTAACATTACGCAGATCTTTCATTATTGCATTTACCAAGAAATTCTCTGCAAATCCAAAAAATTCCAGCTCCTTCCACCGATTTTTGGCTCTTCTCAACAGCTTGACAATTTCCTTGGCATTTAATGTAATCTAAGCCACGCATTCCGATTCGGATCGTCGTCTATCAGTTTGCAGCATTTGAACATTGTTTAAACTTTTTAGCAATTCACGCATAATTACCTCCCCGCATTTTAGTATGTTAGCGATCTAGTAATTATGAAATTATTAGATCTTTCATTTTCAAGTTTAAATGTGTTTAACAGCTTTTAGCGAAGGCATGGTGGAAGATGGTTATGAGGATGTGGTGAACATTGATATATCATCAGTAGTTATTGAAGCTATGCAGAGCAAATACTCCAATTGTCCGCAGCTGACGTGCATCCTTGTATGGCTATGGGATTTGGTGAAACTTTTAAATAAACGTGTTTAGAACAAATTTGCATTCTGTGATAGCAAATTTATGAATCTCCCTCCCTCTCTCTCTCTCTCTCTCTCTCTCTCTCTCTCTGTAATAAATAAATGCTTTGTAAGAAAGAAGCTATTGAGTGTTAAGTAATTGGAGCTTGCATATTAGCATATAACTTGTAGATGTTGGATTTTGTCATCTTTGCAAATTTTTTGCAAGAAAGTGTTTCATGTTGTAGCTTTAGTTTCCTCAACTATTTATCAGATATTAAAATGGATGGCCGGCAAATGGGTGATTTTCAAACTGGTTCCTTCGATGCTGTTATTGATAAAGGTGACACTTCTTCTTTTCTAGATATATTTACTTGGTTTTTGGTTGAATAGTGCTAAAATGTTAACACCATATAACGGACCTGCTGATGCTTTTTTGCGGTGGCGTTTCAGGAACTCTAGACTCTATTTTGGTGAGTGTCATTCTGTTTTATTTCTTGTGTGTACTCAGTGATTATTGGCTAATAGCAGATATTTAATGTGCAGTGTGGAAATAATTCACGACCAAATGCTAATCAAACGCTCCACGAAGTTTGGAGGTACTGTAGAAATGATAAAAAAACAATATGCAATCATTTGAAACATTTTTGTATTGTCTTGTTTTGCTTGATCTGTTCACCATATATTGAAGCAGTTGATGACAAACTATAGGGTCCTCAAGGATAAAGGAGTCTATATTCTGGTAAATATACCCTAAGCCCTTTCCGTACATTTTCGTTTTTCACTTTTCCCGACTTCCAGAGCTTATTAGGTAGTTGATAACTTTGTAAGTGTTGCCTGTATGCTTCAAACTAATCTTTGTTAAATGGTCCAGGTTACATATGGAGCTCCGATATATCGTTTAGGCTTGTTGCAAGATTCCTACTTGTGGAGGATAAAGCTCCATGTGATAGGTTGTTTAAGCTCTTATTTGAAATTATTAGAGTTCCATCCAGCTAAACAATGCTAGGATGTAACAATATATAGACTGATTGTTTGTCATACGCAGAGAAACTTATGATTGAAGAGAAATCTGATCACCCAATATGGGAGTTGACCAATCCAGTTCCATTGGATAATGATGGAAGATCAGTGGAAGAATTGCTCGGAAAGAACCCTGACGTCCATTACATTTATGTCTGTACTAAGGTAGGTTGGTGTCATAGTCCCTTCAACTTAAAACTTCTCACATGCATTAAACTATTTTAGATCACTGTTTCTGAATTATTGATGCAATCTAACTTGTATAAGTTGGTGATCCAGAGGTAGACTTGAGGTGTGTTTATTTTGCTGTTGATCCAACTCTAAATCATTTCTTTGATGTTTTGTTTTGTTTTCTCCTAGGATGAAACTTTGAAGCCAGGACCTCAGTAGGAAGTGGCGGTTGATGAGGAAGAAAACCAAATAAAAACATGCCCAACATTTTGCAATGTGATTCTTTCCAGTGTACTTGAAATATTTATGTTCCATTTGAATAATAAAGGTAGGTTAAGCTGTGGCATCCATACTATAAGTACTGGCAACGAAAAGTTCAAAATCCGCATTGATTTTGTTGAATCTGTAGTTCTGTTTACTGATAACTTGGAAGTGTAATCATTTGAAGTAGTTCTTAATATTTGCATGTTTTAGATATATGTTAAATCAATAGTTACCTATTGAAGAGATGGGGTTTTTTTTTCTTTTCAATTTCAATTTCATTTTATTTTCCAAATGCACACAGGTGTCTCGTGCTGTTTGTGTTTTGTGAGGCTATGTTGTTCAAGGAACGTAAATGAGAAGACACTTTCTTACTGTCTAATGGATCGGAATGTTCCAGCTTGCAAAATGAGACTTATTAATTGTATTATAACTGAATAATGACTAGTGGTTTTCTGCGTCACTGAAAGCTGATTATGCCTGCCATTCGTGGATATTGATTGCCAGCCGCGTAATCGGATACACCACCCAAGACTCCTTCAAAAGCGTGGCATTATTAATAGCATTTGATTGTAGCAGACATTGCTTTCATTTCAATGCCCATGTACTTGAGCCAATCAAAATTCATTATTGGAATGTAAAAAATTGCCGATCAACAAAACTGTAGTTGACTTTTTCTCGTATAATGTGAGGAAACAATAAGATTGTTAGTATTGTCCAAAAACGCAGAAATCAAAATCATTTTCAGAGTCCAGGTTGCAACACTGTCCGGTCAACACGATACCGCAGACACGCGGGGCTTACGGTGCACGTCACCACACGGAAACACGCTGGACAAGCTCTGCCACGTCGGATCAATTGACACATGGGATTTTTCTCTCCGTCGTCTTCTTGGCGTTGACACAAACAACCTCGCAGCGACATTGACCATTTTTTATTCCTTCTTAATTGGTTCTTTCTGTTTTATTTTATTCTTTTTCAGTTGTACACCTTTTATTTTCAGTCTCTCACACGCTCAAAATCTCTCATCTTCTCTCGTTAACTGGAAACTCTTGCGAAAATATTTTCTCCGAAGCTATCTATTATTCCGTTCACTGTATGTCATCTTCCTTCGATTTCAGTTTCATCTAGTTTTGTTTAGCAGTTATATTTTCCTTGATCGATTGTTTTACTAATTTTGATTAATTTTCTGGCTGTTGTTTTTGTTTTTGTGGTTGTTATTGAGTTTGTTTTTAACTGCAGATTCGTGTTTGTTTGTGGATTTTATGGTCAGAGTTTCCCTGATGAACTCTAGGGTTTATGGCTCAGACTAGAAGATACATGCCTAATCAGCAATTAGGTATGCTAGTTTGTCTATATTTTTCGTTTATTATGTGTTATTTGGTGTTCTATGGTTAGGAATAGCTTACTCTGACGTAATTTTGGTGTTTTTTGATTTCTTGATGTGTTTTGCGGATATGGTTTGTTTTTTTTTATGCGTGGATGTTAAGTTCTCATTCATTGACCCGAGACTTGTATTTCAGTGTGTTAAGCACTTTGCATGTGCAGATTGTAAGTGTAATAGTTGATGCTTAGGAACAAACTAAGATTGTACGGTATAGGATTGACAGTATGTGAAGTGCGCAAATGTAAATGCTTACGTGCTACTTAATTAGTAAGCCAAGCATGAAATTTTTAATGTCTCCAATTGTGCTTTACTTGAGCTCATGTGTTGAGCATCTGTTTGTATAATGTATGTCTTTTTACTATGCCCAGACGGGGGAACATCTGATGAAATATTTTTAACCTATTTTGATTTTTGAACTTGTAAATTCATTATCATAGGATTTGTGTCAGCGAGATAAGTTTACGTGCAATGGACATGTATTTAATGATTTCTGCGCCATATAGTCACATGAATTATTTTGTTACTGTCTTTGGATCTTAAACATTCTATTCTCAAGCTTTTAACCATCTGTGAATCACTTGAAATTTGGTAGATCTTGAACAGATATTACAAGAAGCACAATACCGTTGGCTTCGACCCACTGAAATTTGTGAGATACTTTGCAACTATCAAAAGTTTCACTTAACACCAGATCCACCTGATAGGCCGCCAGGTTGTTTCTGGTATCCTTTCAGCTACCTTGTCTATGTTTAGAATTGCACGTATGTGCATGTTATTGTTTATCTCTTTAACTAATTCGCTTAACAGTCCACATGTTTAGTTAGGTTATGGAAGCATTTTATTAATATTTGCACAATTTTTACTTAGTTGTACGAGGGATGTTGCTTAAGCAGTTTTTTCTCTGTTTTTCTATTCACCATTATTTGTTGGTGATCTTTAATCATGCATTAGAAATGTACTGATTGAAAACAATACATACAAAAATGACAATGAAGCAATCTTGCCCTAGAACCTCTGTTGCTTGGATAATGTTAGAAAATAATTATGGTATTCAAAGTATCAACTTAAAATTGTAAATTAGCAACTAACGTTCTTAATTTTCAGCTGGTTCTCTGTTCCTATTTGATCGAAAAGCACTTCGATATTTCCGTAAAGATGGTCACCGTTGGAGGAAAAAGAAAGATGGAAAAACTGTCAGAGAAGCTCATGAAAAGTTGAAGGTGTGCTGTTCAATTTATTATTTGTAAGTTCAAAGTTTTTTGATTGGTCATGTGCAATGTAGTCAAAGTGTCAGCTTTGCTTGTGTTTCTTATAAGTTGGCTGTCTTGCTATAGATTGTCATTATTATCCTTTGGTGGATTCTAAGTTTTGGTTGTTCTGTTTAATTAATTAGATTAAACCCTTTTTGGTAGGCTGGTAGTGTAGATGTTCTTCACTGCTACTATGCCCATGGAGAGAATAACGAGAACTTTCAGCGGCGAAGTTATTGGATGCTTGATGGGTGAGTTTTACTGTTGATCTTACTGATTTAAGAATTTAGGAATTTGAATTGTCAGAATGCATGAAATTGTTATTTTCAGAACTGCATATGATATATCATTGTTGTTAGAAAGCTGCACTGATAATGTTTAGTGGTCCCATGAGATATCACATTAGTTGAGACTTCTTGATGACTATGGCATTAATGGTTTACATATATTTCTGTCAGACTAAACTGGAGATGTCTGTTATAGCAATTTACATATCTTGTATTCCCATAAATAGAAACCACTCCCCTTTTTGGGTCCATGGCTTAAAGGTTTGGGGTTCTTGTCATTTGGTTGTTCCATTGTGTATGAAATTGCAGTTTCTAATGGAGTATAATGCTGTCTCCCTACACATTAGGATTACTATAAAGCAGGCAGACAGAAAATGAGCTGTTATTGTGCAGCTGGTGAAACAGATGTCCTTTAAAATTATTGTGATTAGAATGTATAGTGTCAGCAAGTATTTCCAGTTTTCAAATCTTTGGATCATTTTGTTCTTACTATTTGCATTTTCTTTTCTTGTTATTTGCATTTTCTTTTCTTGTTTTCAGGCAGCTAGAGCACATCGTTCTTGTGCATTACAGAGAAGTTAAAGAGGTATTTTGTAGTAACAGTTGGTCTTCATGTTTACTATTTTTGTTTTGGTTCCTTTTGCAATTTCTATGTAGTGCGGATAGAAATTCAATTTCTATGAATGCTTTGCAAAGAACATTTGCCCAGCTTCTGTAGCATGAAACACTTGTCAGTAAACTTGCGACAGCCCTTTGTCAAAAATACAACTTCAAATGCACTTTGTTTGTCTTTACTGGGAATTCATTAGTGTCATTGTCAATGTGACATGGATGGTTGATTATAGGGGTGCATGCTATGCAGGGGTACAAGTCTGGCGTCTCTCGTTTGGTAGCAGATCCAGGATCACAGATTGAAAGACCTCAAACTAGTTCAGCTCGCTCCTTGCTAGCAGACTCACCTGCCCCCAAGACTTCTCATGCACTTAGCCCAAATAAAATTGATTGGAATGGACAAGCATTATCTTCAGAGTTTGAAGATGTGAATTCTAGGAATGGTCCTGGAACACCTTATCTTGCTCAACCTATCTGTGGTTCCACGCCACAGAATGCTTCTTTAGTTGCAGCTGGTAAGGTGCATTGATGTGTGTGTTTTATCTATATTAACTTTTTTCTTGATGACATGTGGAACATGTGTATATATATTCATATTCCAATTGCTAGGGAGCACTTGAAATGATGTATGGAGTTTTGCAGTTAAAAGATGAATTTGTTATCATCTCATTTGACATCACTGTAGCAGTTTTGGACTCAGAACTGATTGTGGTTGTTTGAAGCCAAGTGTTTTTGCAGTCATTAAACTGTAGCTTCTGCTCCTGTTTCTTCAATTAACTCAAATTCTGTATAGCATGAACTGCAAAAGCAACAGCTCATCATACTAACAACTATGCTTTTTTTTTAATATATATATCATTCCCTATTTTACCTCTGTATGAAATGTCATAGGTTCAATCCTTTTTTGTTATGGAATCATCATTGATTGAAGCAGGTATTTCTTCTGTCTTCTCAGGATTTCCTGCGTTATCAAGACATCCTTCTAGCTCATGGGTTGCTGGAGCCAAGTTTAACCATGGCACTGGATCATCTCTGTGGACTCAAAGTCAAAGTTCAAGCAGAAATGCTTTAAATGTTCTTGACCGGCACCAGAAGTTTTATGTTGAACAGCCTGGTGGAGCTGATTTCATAAGCCACAAGCTAACTGATGCTAGATTGGATAGTAATAGTGCAGTCACAAGTATTGGAACCTTTGGTGATAGGGTAATCACTAATGTAGATGTGCCTGCAGTCACGACATCATCTCAAGGAGCATATCAGGTGTGTTGTTTGCTGTCTATAGTAGTTGTCCAAATTTGTTCAACTATATTTTGCTTGTCTGACATCTTGATTGATTTCATGCTAATTAATATTTCCTATGAAACAATCAAGATTGATAATATGCAATTATTTAGTTCGTATGGTGGTTACGATTGTAGTCAGCCTTTTCTTATTTTTATCTTTATTCAAGTGCTCATTAATCTTGTCAACATCAATTGTATTTCTGTTTGTATTTAGTTTGTTCCAGGATCAACCTATTTTACCTCAGGTGATTTTCTTAGCTAGATGTTTCTGTATGTGAAAATTCACCTGGTACTGTATTATTGCGTGCAACAGGTGCCCCTGGAGCATGATTTCAATTTGATTACTCATCAGTATCAAAATTATTCTCTTCCCGAGAAGATAGTTGCTTCTGCCACTCAGGCGGAGAACAAACCCAAGGACAAATTAGGCGAGCTGAAGAAACTTGACAGTTTTGGAAGATGGATGGATCAAGAAATAGGTGGTGATTGTGATGATTCCTTGATGGCTTCAGACTCTGGAAATTATTGGAACACACTTGATGCCGAGAATGATGAAAAGGAAGTGTCCAGTCTGTCACACAATATGCAGTTGGAGATAGATTCACTTGGCCCTTCTCTTTCTCAGGAGCAGCTTTTTACTATTCGTGATTTCTCACCAGACTGGGCTTACTCTGGGGTTGAAACCAAGGTATGCACACTTAACTTTGATAAATCACTTGTAATTGCTTCATGAGTTATCAAGTTATTGATGCCTAGAGAAAGTGAGTTATAAATCATGTTAATCTACAATGGGTGTTTTGCCAGGTTTTGATCATAGGTATGTTTTTGGGAAACAAAAAGCTATCGAGTGATACCAAATGGGGTTGTATGTTTGGTGAAATTGAAGTTCCTGCTGAAGTCTTGACAGATAATGTCATAAGATGCCAAACTCCTTTACATGCTCCAGGGCGTGTTCCATTTTATATCACCTGCAGTAACAGATTAGCATGCAGTGAGGTTAGGGAGTTTGAATATCAGGAAAAACCAGACCAAGTTGCATTTTCTGTGGCTGTTAAAAGTTCACCAGAGGAGGAGTTGTATTTCCAAACACGTCTAGCAAAATTGTTGTATTTAGACCCACAGAGGAAGTGGTTAGATTGTACTATTGAAGAATGTGACAGATGTAAGCTGAAAAATACCATATATTCAATGAGAAGCACCAGTGACAAGGATTGGGAATGGATTGAGGAGACTGCTACTGTTGCTGAAGGTGACTGCAAAACTTCTGGATATAAATTGATTCAAAATTTGCTCAGGGACAGACTTTGTGAATGGTTGGTCTGGAAAATTCATGAAGGAGATAAAGGTACACATGTTATTGGTGATGGTGGACAAGGAGTTATACATTTGGTAGCTGCTCTTGGCTATGAATGGGCTATGGGCCCCATAATTGCTTCTGGCATCAGTCCCAACTTCAGAGATGTACGAGGAAGAACAGCGCTTCACTGGGCATCTTATTTTGGGAGGTCAGGCTGCTACCATAAAGTCTCTTCTCACACATTTTAACTTTCTACCTTTTATAGCCTTTTTATTTCCCCTTTCAATGTTATTCCAAGTGGTTTCAAATCATATATAGGTTCAGTGCCTGTCACTGGTACCATGTGAAATTTTATTTGCATGGATTTTCTCTGCTATCAAAAAATTGTTTTCAGTTTGGAGATATTTTATGAGCTTCCTTCCAAGATCTCAATACCTAAAAGCTTTTTCTCATAAAACTGGTTCTTTTGTGTTTGTTTTGTGTATTTTCTTGTAGATGCTTGAGATGATTTGTCAAATTGATCTGTTTACGTGGTCTAACTGTTTATTTCTAAGTTGGTGATTTATGGATGAAATTAAAAGTTCCATTTCCATAAAATGCCTAGTCCCCTAAGGAGAAAGGATCTAAATCTAGATGTTGATCCATGTGGATATGTGGGCAGAGTCAATTAAATTGCTTTGATGTTTGCACAAAAGACATTCTCCTGTCTTCTCTATTCACAACTGTGACATTGACTTACCCCCAAAAAAGCACGAGGAAAGGATCATTGACAATTTCTTACCCAGAATTTTAATGTATCTTGCATGTGTGCACACTGACAGTGTATTATCATTACTGTTTCTTACCATTTGCCAGAGAGGAAACAGTTATTGCACTTGTTAAATTGGGTGCAACACCAGGTGCAGTTGAAGATCCAACACCAACATTTCCTGGAGGACAAACCGCTGCTGATTTAGCATCAAATAGAGGACATAAAGGAATTGCTGGATACTTAGCTGAGGCAGATTTAACAAGTCATCTTTCTTCTTTGACTGTCAATGAAAATGGGATGGACAACATTGCTGCAACTCTTGCAGCAGAAAATGCTATTGAAACTGCAGCTCAAGTTGGAGTACAGTCAGACAGGGCAGTATCCGAGCAGCTTGCTTTGAGGGGGTCTCTTGCTGCTGTTAGGAAATCAGCTCATGCAGCTGCTCTTATTCAGCAAGCCTTTCGAACTCGTTCTTTTTGTCAGCGACAATCAACTCAGAGCAGTGACAATGTTTCTGAAGTTTCAGTTGACCTAGTTACTCTTGGCTCTTTGAACAAAATTGAAAAGACGAGTCATTTTGAAGATTATTTGCATTTCGCAGCTGTAAAGATCCAACAAAAATATCGTGGCTGGAAAGGAAGAAAAGACTTTTTGAAGATACGTAACCGTATAGTAAAACTCCAGGTACTAATGCATACAATGCTGCTTTTCTTGTTTTTTCTTCTTTTCTTTGTACAAATAACTCTCGGGTTACTTGTGATTTTATTTTGATGTCTATCAAGTTGCAAGTTTCCTTGGTTACATTGTTCATGAAGTAGTACAGGACAGTAGTAACTGTATTTCCTAAACCATTAAATTTTACCTGCTACTTCTGTTTTACATGCTTTCAGTATCAGAGTACTGGCCTTTGTTGCCATTTGGTTGTGCCTAATACTTTTTAACTTCCGGTGTGTTTATTTTCAGGCTCATGTGAGAGGACATCAAGTACGCAAGCAATATAAAAAGGTTGTTTGGTCTGTTAGCATTGTGGAGAAAGCAATATTACGTTGGAGGAGGAGAGGGGCAGGTTTGCGAGGATTTCGGGTGGAAAACTCAACTGCCAATGCAGCATCAGGAATTGACAAATCGGATGAATATGAATTTTTGCGTATTGGTCGGAAGCAGAAATTTGCTGGAGTTGAAAAGGCTTTAGAAAGAGTCAAATCCATGGTTCGGAACCCAGAAGCACGTGATCAGTATATGAGGATGGTTGCAAGATTTGAAAATTTGAAAGTAGGTACTCTCTTCTCATTATTTTTGTAAATGATCTTCTAATCCTATCAAAATTTTAGAACAATTATTTTTGTGCATCATCTTCTAATCCAATTGAAATTTTAAGATGAAATCTTTTATTTTAAGTTCTGGTTGTTGGTCAAAGGCTAGTTTGTTAATTACTGCTAGTATTAGTTTCTGAATTGAACAAAGAACGTGTTATATCTCTGCGAGACTATACACCAATCAATTTTTTTTCCTCCTCTGAGGTTGGGTTTGAAGTTTTAAGCTGATTATGCCTTCTCCTTGGTATTGAATAGATGTTTGATGAAGGAAACAGTACACCACCACCGGCTGGAAATTCTCTGAAAAGCATAAAAAAGGACAATTCGCATGCAACTGTAGCTGATCAATGATCCAGTTAATGTTAGTATGGAATTCAACTCTTTTGTGCAGTTAACTTATTTTAATAGTTTGTCTAATTTGCATTACTTAAGGTTTTGGTGACTAAATTATGTTGAGAGAGAAGAGAAGAAAAGAAAACAAATTAAAAGAAAATGAATAGGAAAAGAAGGTAAGGGGTGGGGGATTGTACATGTGTTTATTTCATTTAAATTTAAACAGTAATCAACTTTTACCTAATGTAGGTTTATGGAAGTGAAGCCAGTCCAATTGATTGAAATGGTTGTAGTAACAAGTAGTGCCAGTTCTTTCACGAAGCAGAATTTTTATTAGCAATTCAAATTGTAGCTTTTATTAGGCAATAGTTTGAATGTTATTATTGCGTAGATTCTGCAAATTACTAATTTCTTATTTTAAAATTAATTTAAAAAATACCGGAAATTATACGGTACCCTTCCCTAGTTAATTCTAAGAGCAGTTTAAAAGTAGAGTTCGCAGACTTGTTTAGTACAAGTGGGTGGACCAAACCCTTCTGTGTAAATGTAAATATAAACACTCAAGGGAGGGAGCTGGATGTTATTACTTGACACCAAAAGCTTGCTGTTGCTTTATCATAAAACTGGTGATAATAGACACTGTCGGAACAAAAATTAAGTGAGGACTAGAGATCCGTTGCCAAAGTTGGGTATCCAACAGTTACGGGGCTTAGGAATTCGAGCATTTATTATTGGGCCCGGACTAAAGAAATCAAACTGGGCCATGGAATTTTGGTGGAGTAATGATAAGATTTGTTAAAGTTGAAAGTGAAATTAAAAAAAAACAAGAGGGAGAGTATGTGACCCGTATGCGCCCACATTTGTCAGTGGAGCCGGTGAGTTAAATATTTTTTGTTTTTTTATCAATTAATTTATGACCTTAATGCCTATTTTGTGCGGAAGCAGATAAAATAATATCCCTTGCTTGCATTTTATTGGGAGCATTGTCGCAAACAGGATACTTATTGCTGTGAATATGTATCTTTTGGAATCGGTTGTCTTGGAGACGAACAACACGGGCAATTTTAAATCTAAGATCAGTCAAATAAAAACAAATTAATTCCCGCTTGCCTTCTGATTTCATCAAATTTGAAAAGATAGGCAACATTCCACAATCAATTTGCCTAAAGTTTCTCGAATGGTTGTTGAACAGTTAAAATAAACAGTCTCACTCGTATTACGAAGTCTTTGTGCACAATTAATCAAACTCATAAAAACGACACCGTAATGATCCCATCACAAAATAACTACAAGAAATATTACTTCCACGGCAAGGACAACTGCGTGCGACAATGTCCATGAAGATTGAGCCGCTCCGTCCGTAAAAATTCCTGGACCTGAAATTAAGAAAACATTTAGTTCACATCTAACGGAATGATTTTCAGTCACAATTCTTTGATTTTTGGGTTGATCGTAAAGTATTTCTTACCACATTGTCTGGTAGCATTCATGGAGCTGGAGCAGAGACACATCATTCCTTGAGTTTCGGTATCAAACCCACAAGTCCCGCCCGATTTCGAACACCGTTCGCATCCAGTATCCGGCACAGAATAAGATAGTTTCATCCCGTAAACCCAATCCGACGGTACAGTTCCCTCCAAATTATCCGTACCGATGACGCTAGTGTAATGACTGCAATCCAGAATATTCATGCTCATGTACTTCACAGTATCGTAGCTTGTAAAGCAGCACGGCGGAGAGCTGTTAGACAGCAAGTGGAAAACCCTAAACGCAGTACATCCGCTGTAAAGTTCGTCACACGAGTGGCCGGAGAAGTTGAAGCAGAGACTCTTGTAATGGTTTAGTACAGGAGAATCGATAGAGCAGTTCATCAGAGCGAAAACTGTGTCTGAAGTTGGCGGAATTATAGCAGCTTGAATATCAGACATGAGAAAATCATGATGTGGTTGTAGAATTGAGCACGTAGACATTGCAGGATCGTATATTAGCATTGTTTTTTTATCGTAGTCGATGGACTGAACTTTGTAGTTGCCGGAAGGTGTCGTAAAGAACAAGTCACGGCTGCAGTTTAGCATGCTTCTGTACTGCACGGAGCCGCACCCGTCGTCAATGCCGAACGGGTAGTTTATCGGAATACTGCCACAGAAACTGCGGCAGGAGGGGAGTGTACTGAACGTGTGCAGCAGCTGTACTGTTAGGGTTAAGATGATGAGGTTGAAAATGAAAATGGTGAGTGGTGTTAGTGAAAGAAACTGCATTTTTGCTACACTACCACTCGCATTGTAAAGAGAACATTATGTGAACAAATAGTACAGATGGCGAAGGGCTCAAAGAAATTTGTGAAATGGAAGGGAATTCCGGAAATTACTCGGAAAACTTTTTGACTGATGGGATTGAGACAGGCTGGTACTGGGATCCACATGTTGAAAAACAAGTGAAAGTCGAGGAAAAGGCACAAGCCATTTTCATATTTGTATCTTTGCTTTTGCAGCACTTTTATCTTGGCGGGGATGATGTAGTGATGGCTAGCTGTTTCGTACTGCGGATTGAATTGGACACAGTAATGATTTACTATGATTTTGTAATACGTTTTAAGCCAAATATACTGAAATTAAAAATCCACATCGAAGCAAATTTAGTAGGTAGTTCTTCGTTTCTATTCTCCTCAGATAATTAGTTGCAGTAGTCACACATGCATGGCGTTTGCTGGCAACAAACTGCCCGCCACATGTGGTCCCATGCTCTGCACACTTGGCTCATGCTTACTGGTGGTTGATGCTGAAACTAGACCTGCAAGAGTTTACACCTATAAGAAGAAGAAAAATAAAAATCCCAAATCCTCCAGCCCCACTGTGGCCGAAGCATTTGAAAAATGGCCTGTAGTGACTGAAATTATGTAACCCTACCATCTCTGCAAGTCAAAATCAGAGCAGTGGCCTCGAGATGAGAGTAATTTAACCTGCTGCAAGTATATCTTTTTTCGTTCCTCATAGTGGATTTTGGGTATATAACTGAAATCAGAATACGTGGGCATAAAGCATTGACCAAGTTGGGCAACCAAACATAATTTTTACGTGAACCGTAAGAAATGGAAGTATTAACGTTTATTACAAACTACACAGGCACAAAAGTTTAGCCACGGAGAAAACAGAAAATACAGATACATAGGCTCCATAAAAATAAAATACAGACGTATTTAGCTGATTGAAGTCCTGAAACTTTCCAACATTGGTGAAACGCAAGTAATCCTTCTTGGATGGAAGATCAACAGTCCGATAACCCTGAGGTAACATTTCTTTGGCTTGATCATTGGACACACTTGGAGAAATCACCACCGGATCTCCCTGTTTCCAGGTCGCTGGAGTTGCAACCTTATACTTTTCTGCCTTCTGCAGGGAGTATAATGCTCTCACTACTTCAGCCATGTTCTGGCCAGTCGATGCCTGGTAGAGAAAGCTCAGCTTCACCTGAAACGTAGGACAAAAATAGTTAACACAAATATGAAATTAAACGTAAAACTCTAATCATCAGAAGCATGCACGTGCTTACCAGGTCCGATGATATGAAGAGCTCGAGAAGGAATCTGTTTTCCTGATGAATCTTTCTCATCTCATGTTAAGTTGCTTGATGATTTCTCAATTGGGATCTGCAACGATCGGATATGTCACATTGCAACAAGACTGCATGCAAACCAACGCATGTTTTACACAATTCTACAATTGTTAATTAACCACAAGTCAAAATTACTACAAATTTGACCCGGACAATCTCACAGTGTAAGCTTCAACTTCTTTTATCCATTCATTGTGGGATTCGACCTCGTCACAGGATAGACCCAATAGCTTCACTTTTCTCTCTTCAAATTCCGGCGCATACGCTGCCATCTTTCCAAGTTCATTGGTACACACAGGAGTAAAATCACCTGTACATGCAAGTCTCACTATAAGAACAAGTTATTAACAATAAAAAAGCAACGGATTTCTGTTCTCTGTTTTTTAACCCAAGAAATGGAAACCTGGGTGGGAGAAGATAATGGCCCAGCTATCATCAATGAAGTCATGAAGCTTGAACTTTCCCTGATTGGTTTCAAGGTTGGGGATACTATCTCCAATGGTGAGTCCTGGCATTTTGAAGGTAAAGAAAACGCTTTCGGAAAGCTGTTTGTTTTTTATGTTTCTTGTTTGGTCTGCGAATGGAGTGGGGAGGAGACGAGGAATTAAAAGGCGTGAGAGTCTGTGCATGAAGAGGACGTGGCACGCTTCGTGGCTATTAAATCGGCAGTTTGCGTGCTCGATTGTCCTAATGACATATTAATATTTAAAAATGGCTAGCACATTCCTCACCCTGGGGGTGTAGCTCAAACGGTAGAGGGCTCGCTTTGCATGCGAGAAGTACCGGGTTCGATACCCCGCATCTCCATTCAACTTTCTGATTCTGGTATTTTTGTCGTTTTATTTTCCTTTTTGTAACCGACTGTCGTCGTCTTTCGGGCATTCCTTTTATTTTACAGCTATTAATGACGACAGATAATACATATATTTCCCGCGCAATGCATTTTGGCACCATTCTCCAATCTACAATTACTAGGGTTTTTCTTTGCTCTGCCGGAGAACGTGAAGCAGCACCAAAGTCTCTGCCGGCATGGACATCAATCAAGTAGCTCAGCTACTAAACGACACCCTCAGCCTCGATGTCAACGTCGTTCGCACTGCTACCGACGCCCTCGATTGCCTCTCTCTCCTCCCTCAGCTCCCTTACTATCTCCTCTCCATTGCCACTGGTATGTAATTTCCGCTTTATAGTTTCTGTTGGTTCTATTTTGTTATTAGAGTTTCCTAGCTCAGCCTAAAATCAGAAGTGAATAAATGAGATGTTAGAAAATTGTGGAACTGCTAAAACAAAAATATTGGTTAGATATGGAAAGCTAAATTTGAATAACCAAATTACGTGTTAGCACATAATTAAGAAATTGGAGTTTGAATTGAGCTTAATTTAAGAGGAAAATGACCTGATTCCGTGTGCCAACCACTGCCTCAATGTTTTAAGTGGTTTAGTCTACACGGCCTGTTTGGTTTTAGTTGAAGTTACTTGGAATTTTTTGTTTGAATTTGATGCTAGTGTAATTGTTGTGCCTTAGGAGGTGAAAATCAAGGGCAGAGAATTGCTGCTGCCACGTACCTGAAGAACTTCACCCGGAAAAATATTGATAGCAATGTTTCATGCTCAAATATTCCTAAAGAATTCAAGGATCAGCTTATGCAAGCGTTGTTTCAAGCAGAACCAGCAATTCTAAAAGTTTTACTTGAAGCAGTATGCAGATGAGAATTCTCTGTTTTTGTTTTTTTTTCCCAGTCTTTTATATGTAATGGGTTGGCTATTTATTCAAGCCTTTTCCTTTTGTTGGTAGTTCCGGGTAATTGTTTGTATGGAGTTCATTAAGCAGAATTCTTGGCCAGAACTTGTACCTGAACTACAGTCGGCAATTCAAAATAGTAACCTTATTAGCAATAGTGCAAATTGTGGATGGAATACTATTAATGCCCTTATGGTTCTTCAGGCACTTGTTAGACCTTTTCAGGTATTTGTCTCACGCCCATTTATCATTGGAGTTGCTCATATTTGTTTAAACTTTGTTTCCACAAGGATGAAAAGTTGTGGGAGTGCAGTTTCAGTTATGGAGAATTGCATAGAAGCCCAATTGTGAGGCTTTTATAAAATTTGAGATGATGTGGTTGGAAAAACTAGTAAAGTGAGACTTCAAGCATCTAATGCAAACATGAAAGCTTTGCATGTGGACATTAGTCGTGTGCTGATGATTATCCATGTATGTTGATCGATTACTCTACATCCATTTTGTACCATTAACCTTCCCTGTTTTTTCTGGTACCACGCTAATTTGGTGTTCCCCAGTGGGATGAAGTTTTTTAAGGTGGTTATTCACAATCTCATATCTGCTTGTTTTTCCGTGTGTTTCCACTTATGAGGTAATTATAATATGAAGTATATGTTGCTTTTTATATCTATAAATTGTGATGTGACTTGAGAATATTCTGTTTTGACTCTTGTTATATGATCCAAAAGGAGGCAATGTTAAAGTTTTGCATGTATAAACAAATCATCTGGTGCTCCTTTCACTTGGTGACTTTTAATTAAAAATATTCCTTGCAGTACTTTCTTAATCCTAAAGTTGCCAAGGAGCCAGTACCACCCCAACTTGAGCTAATTGCCAAGGAAATTATTGTTCCTGTGCTAGCAGGATTCCACTGTTTTGTTGAAAAGGTTGTCTTGTTTCCCCTTCTTTGCCTTGTGTTCCTCAACTTTATAAACCTCCATGGTAATGGATTTTATGGTGTAAAATAGGTTTTGGCTAACAAAGGTAGAACAGATCTGGAAACAGAGAAAATCCTTCTCATTGTGTGCAAATGCATATATTTTTCTGTAAGTAATCTTTTTGTATCTGATTCGGATTATAGATTTAGTTCTGTCAGTATTCAATAATTATGTTACACATCTCGCAAGCTTCAAGCAGCTGGTTAATTTTTTTCTTAAAGGTTTTTCTCTTAGTTAGATGCAGGCAGAACCTTTATTGGACTGTAGCATGGCTTGTACATTATCTATGGTTAATTGAGGTGTTTGCCCCAGATACTTTTATTTTATGGCTTTCTAATAGACAACGAAGAAGCAGTGTTTCTGACCTCTCTTCCTCAATAGATTGTTCTAATGACTTCTTACATAACTTGCCAAAGTCAAATCAGTAGTTTGAGATCTTAGTTGTGCATAATTGGTTGCTTCTTAGTTTCTATTCCACTCCTTATTTTACTCTTTTTCTTCTGGCATTTCTTTTAATTATGGTAAGTTTTGTAGGTGAGGTCACATATGCCATCTGCTCTGGCTTCTCATTTGTCTACTTTTTGTCATGATCTGATTATGATTCTGGGTTCCTTGAGTTTTGATAATGGTATTACTTTGAAAGATGATTACCTGGTGAGGTTTAAAACTGGAAAGAGGAGTTTGCTCATTTTTTGTGCTCTGGTTACCCGTCACCGGAAGTATTCTGATAAGTAATACCTTTATCTTTCATTTAGTTTTGTTAGACTAAACCATTGGTGGCTAGTGTTCATTTTTGTAGCTTACTGTTTCAGGTTAATGCCAGACATATTGAACTGTGTTTCACAGATGGTCAAACATAGTGCAAACATCAGTGTAAGTATTGCTTCTACTTTTCTCATTCTTGAATCGCTTAACAGTTTGCATGCATTTCTAGCTGCAAATAGAACATTTATGAGCAAGTTCATATTTTGACTATGCAAAATACTTCTATGCATAACCTGTTCTGTCAGCACCACAACCGCATTTTGGACTGTGCTGCTCTTTTTCTCTCATCAAAAAAGAAAACAGGATAAGAAAATCCAATTTCTTTAGTTATTTGCAATATTGTTGCGAGAGTGACCCATGATTTGGTTCTTACTCTCTTCACTCATCTATTTCTCCTGGAGTTGTCATATTTTTGGACATAATTTAATGTGAGAAATGATTTCTTTATGCAGAAGCTTGATTTCCTGCGGGAAAGGATTATATCATTAGCTTTTGATGTCATTTCACATGTTCTGGAGACAGGCCCGGTAATTCCTTATACATTTGTTGTTCACCCTTCGGTTGTACACAGTTTCTCTTCACAAGCTCTTATTAGTTAAATTTGGATCTGGACCATTGTGGCTTCCCAATAATGATGTTTTCAGTTCATTTGAAACAGGGATGGAGATTAATTTCACCCCATTTTTCATTTTTATTGGACAAAGCAATCTTTCCAACATTGGGATTGAATGAGAAGGTATACTTTCTTGTATGGTAGATGTAAAAGACAGATATGTATACTATCATTTTGCAAAATCTTTGACTGTCAAAATTTTACTTAGTTAACTCTTTCACTTGTTTTTATGGCTTTTCTTGTAAGCAGGATATTTCAGAATGGGAAGAAGATGCAGATGAGTACATGAGGAAGAATCTTCCATCTGAACTTGTATGATGAGTGTATGATCTATCTCAGCAATTGAGTAATGATTTTGATTACTGTAATCATTAATTTTTTGTTCCTTGTTTGTTTGTACACAGGAAGAAATTTCTGGATGGAGGGAAGATTTATACACAGCAAGAAAAAGCGCTTTAAACTTACTCGGTGTTATTTCAATTTCAAAGGTGGTACAGGATATTACTGGATACAAGTAGTCTAAGCTGTTTGTTTTGTAAGAATTACTGTTTAGTTTGTCCTTTAATGCCTACAGGGGCCTCCAACGGGAACTGCTAATAATGGTTCTTCAGCTTTATCCAAGCGGAAGAAAGGTGAAAACAGCAAGCAAAATAGTCTGCGCTGTACCATGGGGGAGTTGTTGGTCCTTCCCTTTTTGTCAAGGTTTCCCATTCCTTGTGATGCTAATGCATCTGATTCTAGAATTACGAAAGAGTGAGTTAAAAAACATGTCTCCTAGACGTTTTTATGATCCATTTTCGTAGTTAAAGCTCCAGAATAATCCTAAAACATTTAACTAGGTACTGCATGTAACATGAGCTCAATTTCTAAGCATGATCTTGACTAACACCTTTATTTCCCTCCCACCTGCTTGTCCGTTGCATAAAAATTTTTTAATTAGCTGTAGTTTGTTTATGGGGTGTGCACTGTGAATTTGTTGTACTGCTACCCATGCTTCCCAGTGGTTTAAGTAACTGTGGAAAGAATGTAATCATCATCTTCATTTCTCTATATACGTGTAATCACTTGTTATGTAAATGCTTGTTATCAGTTTATTTTTCTTTATCAAGTATTTATTACTTCCTTTGTATTTTCTACTTCTCATTCGGGTAGTATGTCAACCATGGCAGTTACTTTGGTGTTCTGATGGCTTATGGTGGTCTGCAAGATGTAAGGATGTCTAATTTCATTTGTTCAACAAAAGTTTTTTGGTTTAGTGAGAATTGACAAATGATGATTTTCATTTCTGATATTACATTATAGTTTCTAAGGGAGCAGAAACCTGAATTCACAGCAAATCTGGTTCGTGGTCGGGTGTTACCCTTGTATACTCTCTCTGTTTGCCTGCCATACCTGGTTGCCTCTGCAAATTGGATACTCGGAGAGCTTGCATCCTGTCTGCCTCAGGTAAGGCCACATTCCTTTTGCACTTTATTTTCTCATTTCTTTCATGCAGAAGTATTGCTTGTAAAGAGCATTGCACTTACTATTTCACATGTGCTTAAATGTTCCAATATGCTTTCTCATGCCCTTTTTTTTAAAATTTTTTTATACTATAGTCTTAGGCATCCCATTCTGAATTTCCATCTTGCTTTCAGGATGTCAGTGCAGATGTATATTCCTCACTATTAAAGGCATTGCAGATGCTGGACAAGGTGGATATTTCTTGTTATCCTGTGCGAGCTTCTGCAGCTGGCGCAATCATTGGGCTTCTTGAAGTAGGCCTCCAAAATCGACATTTTAATGATTGCATGATAAGGAACATGTAGTCATGGATACTTATTTGCTTTGAAGTCAGAATGACTACCTACCACCTGATTGGTATCCTCTTCTTCAAGTTATAGTTGGTAGGATTGGTAATGAAGATGAAGAGAATTCCATCTTGTTTGAGCTTCTCAGTTCTGTCGTTGGGGCTGCTAATGAAAACATTGCAGATCACATCCCTTGCATTATTTCGTCATTGGTTGGTGCAATCTCAAAGTGCATGCATCCCAGTTCAGAGCCATGGCCGCAAGTATGTCCATTACTGTGCCTATGTTGGCACTTCAGTTGTTCATTTTAAATTATCTTCCCACCCCTCAAAAAAAAATTAAGGAAAAGAAAGAAGAAAAAGGAAAATTGTTTTAACGTTTGAAAATACTGTTTGAAAACACAGTATACACTTGTTATTTACTGAAGTAGAATTCAAATAACAAATGGACACTAAATTCTTAATAGGTGGTTGAACGAGGCTTTGCGGTCTTAGCATTAATGTCTCAGTCTTGGGAAAACTTCATGCCCAAAGAGGATGAGCTGGATGAGTCAAGTGGAAAGTGGATGTCTGGTCAAGCTGCCATTGCTAAATCCTTGTCAACACTTTTGCAACAGGCTTGGCTTACACATATTCAGCCCTTGGTTAGTCTTAAGTTTCTTGTATATTTTGACAACTTGGTCCCTCCATGGCAAGGACTATTTGTTTAGTGTTTTTCATGGTACTTAAGTTAAAATTATCTTCTTCTTCTTCTTCCTTTTTTGGTTTTTGCAATTCAAAGGAAGAGAAAAGGATGGATAGTGTTTTTTGACTTGAAAGTTTTTATTCTTTTAATTTATCCATTTGAGCACAGTTTCATAATCTGCATGTTATTTGGATTTGGTTCTGCTTTTGCCCTCATTTGTCAATTGATTCACAGCTTGATGCAGTTCATGTTGCTCGTTTAACTTGCCGTAATTTTTTTATGAGAACCAGAAAGGAGAAGTTTCAGCCCCTCCATCATGCATAGATGATTCTTCGACACTGCTACGATCTATCATTTTCTCTGTTTCTGGATGCAATGTAATTGAAGAGCTTAAATTATCAGAGTTATTATTAGTTTGGTCTGATCTGATTGCGGACTGGCATGCTTGGGAAGAAACAGAGGATTTATCAGTTTTTGACTGCATTAAGGAAGTCGTTAATCTACACTGTAAACATGGACTGAAGAATTTTATTGTTCGACAGATGCCATCCCCACCTGCCCCCCCTGTACCCCAACGGTCTATCATTGAAGGACTTGGAGCTTTTCTTAGTGAGGCCATTCTGCAATATCCATCTGCAACATGGAAGGCCTGCTCATGTGTCCATACCCTGTTACATGTTCCAAATTACTCGATTGAAACAGAGGGTGTGAGGCAATCATTGACGTTTACATTCACCCTCGCTGCGTTTTCTCGATTTAGAGCAATTCAAAATAAGCCTTCTTCAATGTGGAAGCCTGTGCTGCTTGCTATGTCATCATGCTACCTTTGTTCTCCTGATATAGTGGAGGGGATGTTAGAGAAGGATAAAGATGGTGGCTTCATGGTCTGGGGATCTGCGCTTGCTTTCCTCTGCAGTAGTTCTTTTGAATCAGGATTGTCAGTGGAGTCAGAGATTAAGTTAGCTGGTAAGTTCCCTATTTCCTGGCTTTTAAATAACATAGAGTAATGCATTGCAGATTCTCATTTATGGCCACATTATTTGATGTATATACACAGACATTTACACAAAATTTATTAAGTCTGCATGTCACTATCTCATCTTGGATCGACACAATTTCCTTTGAGAGGCCTAACAAATGGGTTTAATTCTCAGTGCTAACACTGGCCAAGGTGATTGAGCGGCTTCTGGGATTAGGGAATCCAGGTGGCAGTTTGTTACGAGATTGCTATGCTTCACTGATGGAGGCATCTGTGCGACTGAAAGAAGTGCAGGAAGAAGAGGAAAATGTCGAAGGAGATGACGAAGAGGCTGGAGATGATGATGAGGAAAGCGAAGATGACGATGATGAGGTTTGATTTCAAAATGTTTTACATAGATCTTAATTCCAAGGAATGCCATCTATCACTAGTTTGCCCATCTTTTGGGATTAGGCTTTCAATCTTTCAAGTACGTTGATCTTTTTCTCCCATAAGTCAATATCTGAGTTGTGACATTCTTTTTTTTGGGGGGGGGAGGGATTAGGATTCTGAAGGTGATGAATATGAAGAAACCGAAGAAGAATTTTTGGAAAGATATGCTAAAGCGGCTGTTGACATAGAAAATAACACACTTATCGAAGAAGGGGATGTAGAAGACCAAGAACACAACATTGAACTGGGTAAGCGCCCAAATACATTATTTTTGTCAACGAAATCTATTTGGCGTCCGATCTTTTCAAAAATCAATTGCAAGCAATCGATTGGTCAAATATAATCCACAGATGTATTATCTAACTGCTTACTTTGATCACAGGTTCGTTGGGTGAGTTTGACCACCTGAAAATTATGGCATCTTTGATAGAGAGATACCACAATGTTATAGCGCAAGGACAGCCATTACCTTCACAGCCAGTTTCGAAATTCTTGAATGCCTTTCCTCAGCTCAATCTGTTATTCCAGCGCTCTTAAATGAGATGGTTGATTTTCCAATTCTGTATAGGTAAGACAGGAAATTTCTGGAACTTCAATCATTTTTCAAACCAACCCAAGTATTCAATCTGTATCTGCATTTTGAATATTTTATGTAGAGTTTGGTGCATTTGTTTCTGTTAACAGTCAGATGCAAAAGAAACAAAAACGAATTCGAGTGAAGTGACCAAGGGAAACTTAACACAAACAGAGTCAACCATATGATTTCCCTCTTCCACAATATTATTTTACTAATTTACCCTTTTTTTGTGTCCATAATTATTTGCATTAAGAGCATTCTCATTGAAAGAGTGAGTTTTATTGGGTTACCTTGTTGGGTCAATTAGTGGGCTATCCCAGTAATTTCTCTGAAAAGCCATTTCAAGTGAAGAGCTGTGGTATGGTACATAGATGGGTCGATTATGGTAGAAAATGGAAGAATGGAGCATGGAGATACCCAAATCATTCACATCAAATTCAGCAATTATTATCGTTTTGTTGAGGATAAAGTTAGCTGGCTATGGTCATACAAAAATGGAAACGAATAGTCGTACCGTGCATCCACTGCTTTTGCTATGGTAGAGCTGCATGCTTTAAATGGGTATTTGATAAAAAAAAATACTAATAGGACACAAATTGAGTGCCTAATCTCTGGCACAAAGCAAAAATACCTTATTTGCAAAGCTCCCTCTCACAATCTAATAGCATCGACGTCAGCATCAAAGAAATTACAAAATAATTGTTATCAAAGAAACACAAACGGAAACCCACACACACAGCACCACGCCCCACCCCCCACACAATTCCTGCTAGCAATTAACAAATTCAATTTCAAGATAAACAGTAGAAATTTCAATAACATCTATAGACTGCACTGTACTCATCGCTGAATGATTAACTACGGTTGCCCATTAAGCCTGAAATATCAATAAATAAAATCAGCATAAATAAATAAATAAATATGCAAAAATTATTAGCATGGGTGCAAGTAGTTGTGACAAATACCTTGCTAGCAATGTTGTTTGAGAGCCAGTCCAGTCCCTCATACAGCCCTTCTCCAGAAGTGGCACATGTGCTCTGGATATACCTGTAAAAGATAAGACAATTACGAGCTTGTTTATATTTCTACACGTCTGGTTTCCATCCTCCAGTAAGGGCAAGTTTATCCATTTATGATCTTTACCAGTGGCGTTGTCGCAGCGAATGAAGGCCCAGCTTGTCAGTGATCTCAGCAGCATTCATTGCATTTGGAAGATCTTGTTTGTTAGCAAACACAAGCAACACAGCATCCCTTAATTCGTCCTACTCATCAACATTGATCATCCTGTTATCATCCATACAATTTTCTACCATTTTACTCTATATGCTTGTATGCTAGAAGGTTTAGTTTCCTCACTCCAACAATAAAGATAAAATGAAAGAAATATACAAATGCGAAAGCTAAAAATACCTCGTTCAACATCCTGTGCACCTCATCTCTAGCCTCAACAACACGGTCTCGGTCATTGCTGTCAACCACAAATATAAGACCTTGTGTATTTTGGAAGTAGTGTCTCCATAAAGGTCGGATCTGAAATAAGAAGTCCAACATAAGTGCTTAACACACGTGTATGGGGAACCAAAGAGAAAACCACAAGAAAAAATATGTGCACAAAAGAAATGAGATTCTGAAAAGCAAAGACTAATTAAGATTACATCAAATGTTAATAGTTCAAGTCCAAACAACATGATTGAGAGGAGAAATCTTAGTATGCAATGTGTAAATAATTACCTTGTCTTGACCCCCAACATCCCAGACAGTGAAGCTAATATTCTTGTACTCCACAGTCTCCACATTGAAACCTGAGGTAATAGATCAAATCAATCACTTTACTCATCAACAATATTACACCCCAAAAAAATTGTTAATGCACTCTTTGCATACACCAGATTCACTATTGCCTCTGAGATCACAAAGTTAACTATTGCCTACAAAGCTACAAGCTAACAAGCAATCTAGGAATTCAATGCACTCTTTTCATGTGCCAAATTCATGATCAAGACGAGAATATTATCATGAAAGATCGCTCATTAATTAAAACAAATCCCCGGTATACGAGATTCGCTTCTTTACTTGCACTTGACAACAATTAAACCATACGCGCATCCATTTTTCTACGTTAATTTGAATTACGTACATACCAAATGAGAATGATAGGCATGTAATGCAGTTCAAAAGTAACCAGAACATACCAATGGTTGGAATGGTGGTAACGATCTCTCCTAGCTTGAGCTTATATAAAATTGTGGTTTTACCAGCCGCATCAAGACCTACCATAAGAATACGCATCTCCTTCTTCGCAAATAGCTTACTGAAAAGCTTGGTGAAAGACAGCCCCATTTTTGCACTGTCGACACATTCACAAACCAAAATGAACTAAGAAATCCATCCAATGCGATAGAATCCCATGGTAAGCACACACGCTGAATAATCACTTCAACCGATGAAAAGGCAGGTTTTCATGATAGTGTTCGAGACAAATTCGGAAAATTGAACAAAATCAACAACAAAAGACCCGAGTAAGCGAATCAAATCCAAACCAAACATTTTGATCAGACATCGGTTGAAAAGGAACTAGGACACTCCTATAAAAGAGGTAACAAAGTCTCATTTCCAAAACGCATGAGGTCGACATCAAATCCAGAGTATAACAGAGTACAAGTAACTGTTAAATGACTATCAATAAATATAACGATCTACGAGATCAAATCAAGCAACACAAACACAAATCCCCATAGCCGATTGAAAATTACATAAGCTGATGAATAAAGAGCAAAGGCTCATCGCATCTTAGCACAAAAGGAAGTTCAGATTACAAATAAACTGAATTACGAGATAGAAGAAGAGAAACTTACGATAAATAAAGAGAGAGAATTTGGAATCTGATCCGAGAAGGTGCTGCCGATCACACTTAACCAGAATTAAAACTACAACAATGGAGATGTTTCTCAGTTGCAGTTGTTGTTGTTTTATAGCGTCGAGAAACAAGAGACGTCGAGAAATAATCCATGTTAGTTTGACGCGGTCGGTGGAAAGATTAGTCAGGGAGGAAGGCTCGGTTGGGCCTTTAGACCGTCAATTTATTCATTGTTTATTCCAAACCAAAAAAAAAGGTGCCTTAAATTACAAACCCGTGATTAGTTCTCGCCACAAATCTAAATTATTAATTAATTAAATATTTTATTATAGCACTTGTAGATTACCAACTACTTCTCTTCTCCGCCACAAATCTCAAATCAAATCTGACCCTGTTAATTACTGACAGCTGATAGAACACAATACAAGCAATCAGAAATTCAAAATATTTGAGCAGAAGAACAGGATAATGACCTACAATTTACTTGGTTTCTGGGTAATTTTCTCAACCTATGGAGAAGGAAATGAATCTTTGCGGGTAATGATACCTAAATCTTTTTAAAAGAAACGGCTCACTGAATCTAATTGATTAGCAATTCAGAAAGCTGCAGTGTTAGGGATGAGCTGCCAGTTGCCCCCTCCTTGGTGTCAAAATTTCAGGTTTGCTTGACGGATAATCTCTCTGCAAGACAAACGCAATGGCAGCTGGTTTGTGGCAGACAGGCGGGCTAGCACCGGACTATCCACACATTGTACATGACATGATATGATCCCCGGAGGACGCAGAGGCATGCACAAGACAGTTTTTTTTTACTAAAACTGAGGGCTTGGAGAAAAACAGAGGGAGGTGGTCTACGTACTTATCAATTCCTAAGTAACAATCATTGTACTTCCATAGAGACAGACGTGTTCAGGAGCCGAGGTGCAAAGCCTCTGTAGAGGCCTATTGCGCTTCAGGGGAGGGACATGGTGGCAATTGCCAAAACAGGCTCTGGTAAAACATTGGGCTACTTGATCCCTGCCTTCATTCTTCTTAGACGACGTCATAACCATCCCAAAAATGGCCCGACAGTATTGGTTCTGGCACCGACCAGGGAGTTAGCTACACAAATACAAGATGAGGCCAACAAGTTTGGCAGATCTTCAGTGGTCTCCTGCACGGTGGGTGCCATATTCTCATTTGTCATCTTTTATGAAATTAAGTGAATAATTTATCTCCTGTTTTGAAATGTTCTTTGTTGACTCTAATCCTTACCCCCAGTGCTTGTACAGTGGAGTTCCTAAGGGCCCTCAATTGAGAGAATTGGATCTGGGAGCAGATGTTGTGGTGGCAACTCCGGGTCGGCTTAATGACATTCCAGAAATGAAGAATATTGACTTTGGTCAAGTTTCATTGCTTGTGCTTGACGAGGCAGATCGAATGCTTGCCGTGGGCTTTGAACCGCAAATTCGTAAAATCGTGAATGAGATGCCTACATGCAGACAAACTCTTCTGAATACGGCTACTTTGGCCCAAGGATGTGAGAAAAATAGCCAATGATCTTCTTGTTAACCTCGTCCAGGTGAACATTGACAATGTCGATGAGCTTGCTGCGAACAAGGCCATCACACAGGTCATTATGAGTTCATTCACTGTCAGTGTGTTGAGAACAGGAGTACATTGGTTGATTGGTGTGATATGCCGACAAAAATACGATATAATATGAATAATGTCTTGTTGTAATCAATTGTGTTGACATCGGGAACTGTTTTGTTGTTTCGAGCAAATGCTGACGCTACTCTGTTCATTATAAAGACATTAGGACTACTGGTCAAGATCAGTGGAACTCTCAGTAGTAGAGATCCGACTAGTTTGAGCTTGACCTCATGAAAAATCTTCGAACAAGTTCATGACTCTTCTAACTGCCACCCCCCTCCCATTATTATTGACTGAAGTGTAGTTGATCCATTTATTTATCCAAGTTCATGACTCACGAGTGGAATTTACGCACGTCTCTGCTACACTCACTAATATGTTTTGTGGAGCCTGCTGACAAGAAAATAACTTTTCTTGACTTGAAAAAATTATTGAACTTGCGGCATGTTGAAGTAGTTCCACAAATGGAGAAGGAGAGCCGATTGCAGCAGATCCTTAGAGACCAAGAACGAAGTTCAAGGGTTATTATATTCCGTTCTACAGAGAGCTTGTGTGACCAACTTGCCCGTAACGTTGGGCGCAACTTTGGTGCAATCGCAATCCATGGAGACAAAGATATAAGGTCCACTCATGTTGCTGTTCGGGGGCTTGATATCAAAGATATAAGGTCAGTTACTACCATTTTTTTCAGTTGGGTTGTGTGTCCCCTTTTTATTTAAACAACATTTCTAACATCTGTCGTAGAGAACTGCATGCCACTGCATTATGTTATGTTAAGCTTTTCGTATTACAGGGTGTTAATCAACTATGATTTCCCACTGGGGTTGAGGATTATGTCCATCGAATTGGAAGAACTGGGAGGGCTGGTGCAACTGGAGTGGCTTACACCTTTTTCTCTGAGCAGGTCTGGAAATATGCAGCTGATTTGATTAAGGATCTGGTGAAGGCTAACCAGCATGTCCCTCCAGAGCTTCGTGAGATGGCTTTGCGTTGTGAACCGGCTTTTGGTAGGGATAGAGGTGGAGTGAACCGTTTTGTTGCCGGCAGTAGTGATGGTGACGTTGGGATTCTGGAAGTCGAGGTGGCTCCACTTTTTTTTAAATAATAATAAATTTAAAAAACAAGTTTCTTCAATTGGGTAGTCTCGTATTCATCTCGTGTGGCATGGGGGCAGGCATCTCTGCTGCCCTGCCTCGAACTTATTCAAATTTAGGCCTGACCTGAAACGTGTGAAAATCATAAAACTGTGTAGCTTTAGATGGCTTCGGCCATTTAGCATTTTCTTGTTTGATGGATAGTCCAAAAGACGTGGACATACGATGAACACAACGTAGCTTGATTGATAGCACACTCACGTGCCGTGACTCCTTACGTAACCAAGTGCATAGAAAGATATTTTCTGGCTCAATGCGTGACAACAAACTCAAGAGGTACGAGCATAGCATTTTTGCTTTTTTCACCAGACAAAGCCTTTAGTCAATTGGGTTGGAAGAACCAAATCCAAATCCACCTTGTTCTGTTTCAATCGGGAACACCCAATTGCTAATGTTGAAAAAGATGGTCTCCTACCTCTCTATGGACGCAAGAACATTATGAAATCTTGCATTTTATTTCATTTTCAAAAGATTGCGATTCATGTAATGATAAAGTTTTCTTACTTAAGATATATTATTTTAATTACATTTGGAATTTATTTCATGCTTGTGGCTTTATAATTGTCTAATAGACTTATGTAATTTTTAATTAAATTTAAAATAATTAATAAAAGAGTATAATATATATATAAAGATGTAAAGCAAATAAAAATGTATTTTGAAGATGTCAATTCCTTAAACACAAAGCTATAGAGACTCTTAAACCATATTTTTATGGAAAGGAGTAGGAAATTGTGAAGGGAAATATATTTTGAAGATGGAAGGCTTGACTTTGTTCATTGACTGGAACACGAGAGGTGGGGAAGATTTCTTGGTGGGAAAGTACAACAAATTCTGGAAATGCCAAGACAGTACAACAATGGAAATTTTACTCTTCATCGCCAAAGTACCAACCAAAATACTACTCTTAGAAAGACAGCATATTTAAAGTAACTAGGAGGACCCCAACGGCGCGTCGTCTATTACGACGGAAAGAGCTCAATTATTCACCTTACCTTGTGGCATTCTCGACGTTTGAGGAGAGCTGCAAGGTTATTCTCGTCATTCGAATAAAGCTATAAAACGGCTCGTACTGTCTGCTTTTTGGAAATCTCTTTGCGCGTCTCCGTGGGTTTTGTTCGCACACACCCCAATAAACGAAAACAGCCCAATTCTCTCTCTCTCTCTCCTAGGGTTTGGGTTTCACTTACAGCAGGATGTTGCAGGAAGCCCTCTGTATTCTCATCCAATCACTCTCTTTCTCCCGCCAACAGCTTACGAGTTCGAACATGGCTTGATTGGATTCGTCCTCTTCTATATCCTGGTACTGTATTTTTTTTCCCCTCTATCGGTGATTTTAATCTAATAATTTCATAGTCTATTGGGGATACAAATATAGTATACAATAAGTTGTACTTTCTGTCTCAATTTATTACTTGTGTTCAGCAAAACCTAAAATTTGACGATCTCAAATGTTTTGAAGAAAGAACTGGGACATCTCTGCGCTTTGCAAAATGTTTCCTTCCCTAGTTTTCCTTTGTAATGTATTGTGAACTGCACTTCAAGTTTATGTTTTATTCTATTTTTTCCCTACAGGCTGGTGGCAGTCCTTGAATGGAAATGTATAATGTATCTAACAACAGAAATGGTGAAAGTCACCTGGTATTTTCTTTGAGATTTCTTTTTGTCAAATATGCTCGAATGGTTTCTTGAAATGCGTTGGTGTGATTTTGTTGATTGTAGTATGCTTGACGATGTAACTTTTCTTCAACTTTTAGATTCAAGGCACCGAATCATACCCAAATTTGACATCTCCAGAACAAATTGACGCTATGTACAACGATGGAGCCTCTGAGCTTATTGATCAGGGCTTGTTTTATCCTACTGCCACCAATTATGGATATTATTGTACAGGTATCTTTGGGCTTCCAGTGTAGTGAATATGCAGATGTCATTGTGGTTCTCATTTGTGCATTGTTGATTTGATTGAATGTGTTTAGGTTTTGAAACACCCAGCGAATGGGAGGACCATTATAAGATTTTTGGTGTAGATGGTCCTGATTTCCAATATGCTGTAAGTGACTCTTCCAACCACCCCTCCCAAAGACTAATATCCTCTTATTGATTTTGGAATAGGCTGCTTCTTAGTAACTTGTGTTATCAGTTATCATATGTGTGTTTTTCTTTTTCTTTTTTGGGGTGATTTCAGGGTCCACAAGCTGAAAGTTTTCCTTATGTATATTATACACCTAGCTATGGATATGCACAGACTCCATACAACCCTTACAATCCTTACATGCCGGGTACTGTGATAGGAGTTGATGGCCCATTTGTTGGGGCACAACAGTACTACACAATTCCTCCTTTCCAGGATCCTGGATCTTCACCTGCTTATGTTCCAGTAGTTATTCCACCAGATATCATGTCAAATAGTTTTCCAGACCCCTCATTGAATGCTGGTGCATCTATAGCTAATAGACATGATGGAAGAGTTTTAAAGAATAATCGTGCATCAGCAAATGCAGCCTTCCCTACTAATTCTCCGATACCTGCTTTAAATCAGAGAAATACTTCATCCAAGTTCTTGGAAAGACCAAGAGCTCAAGCTAATGTTGGACCGAGTAATCAACCGGTGATAAATGGAAGTGTTCCATCTGGTTCTACTGCAGCGTCATCCCATGTTATTCAGGTATGCTTTGGTTTATGAAGGTTATGTTAAAAAAATGCTCCTTTTTCAGAGTAGCTCTTGTTGAGTGTATAGTGGTGACCCTTTTGTTTTGTAAGGATGTATGCTTGCCATTAAGTAGTTTGATGCAATGTAAAGACGGCACCATTCAATGAGGTCTCTCTCATCAATGGTTTATTTATGTTTCTAGTTTATGCTGTATTGTAAATATGTTTTATGATTTGTTTTAGAACAAAATTTTTTGACTTGAAAAGGTATCTTACTGTTTGATTACATTGTGGTTGCTTTCCACTGAAAATTTCGGGGGCTCTCATTTTCATATCTTGTTTAGGGTCAAACTCCTCCTGGATCCAGTCATCCTAATCATAACATTTGCAGTGGGAAAGTTCTTTCCCCTTGTGGCCAGATGAAAGTTGCTCTCCCTGATGGTGATGGCTTTTCTGACTTTCGACCAAGGGCACATGGACGATCTGCAGTTGATAAGCTTCATCCAAAGGCAGGTATTGGCCGAGCACTGAACGGTGCTAGTGGAAACTCTGATATATTTGCGCTTAGTGAGCAGAATCGGGGCCCTAGAACAAACAAATCAAAAGATCAATTGGCACTTAAAGCCTACACAACTAAAGCTGGTATTACTGATGCCCAAGGAAATGTCATTATACATACTGATCAGTATAACAAGGAAGATTTCGAAGTTGACTATGTTGATGCAAAATTTTTTGTAATTAAATCGTATAGTGAGGATGATGTGCACAAGAGCATCAAATATGGTGTTTGGTCATCTACGTCCCATGGAAACAAGAAGTTGCAAAGTGCTTATGAAGATGTGCAGAAATTGGTTGTACAGAAACCTAGAGGATGTCCTATATTCCTGTTTTTCTCTGTGAGTTATCTCTATCAATTGGCTATTACATAGCATCAATTATTACTGTCGGGCTTTATTGTTAATCTTTGATCACAAGCCTCTTAAAAGATTTCTTTTTCCTGCTACCATTTAGCTATGCTCATGTGATGTATTGTTGATGCAGGTTAATGCAAGTAGTCAATTCTGTGGTGTTGCTGAAATGATTGGTCCTGTTGATTTTTTTAAGGATATGGATTTTTGGCAGCAAGATAAATGGAGTGGGAGCTTTCCTGTCAAGTGGCACATCATCAAAGATGTGCCAAATACCTGCTTTCGACACATCATATTAGAGAACAATGAGAACAAGCCTGTGACTAATAGCAGAGACACACAAGAGGTATATTTTCCCATGAGTTCATTAAGAAATTTCAGGGAGTAAGTCGCGTGCCTTAAAAAGGTTATGGCTATTGCACTTTGCAGTGTTATAGTCTTTGTGGATTTGTTAGGTGGCTTGCTCAATTTTTTTTGGGGTTGGGTGTCATATGACTATGCAAGATAATCGGATACGAGGACCTTGAATCCACATTGATGGAGGATTAAGGAATCTATTTTGTCTGTGCCGAATTTTGATAGGCTGAATATCTGTGTGCTAGGCTTTCACAGGGACTTAATTTGTTAGAATAAAATCCTTCTGTTTTGTGAATTGCGTTATATGCAAGTCCTGATGTTATGTATTTTATCTTACATAATTTGTTTTCTTATGATTTTTCTGTAGATAATGTACAAGGAAGGTCTGGAGATGCTGAAAATATTTAAAAACCACCCTCTGGATACTTCTTTATTTGATGATTTTATGTTCTATGAAAAGCGTCAGAAGTTCCTGCAGGAAGAGAAAGGCCGGCTACTATTTAAAGGTTTTCAAGGTCCATTCTTTGCACCCGTGTTAGGGCTTGCAGATAAGTTAAATCACGTTCAACTAGCTTCGAAGGAAGACGAGGAGATTAACAAGAACAACGATCCTAACAGCAGCTTGGAAGAAACTATAACTTCTGCCAATGAGAAGATTTCAAGTACTGACAATGGAAATGCTGAGCAAGTTGAGGCAAAAGATGATATTGCACCTAGTCTGAGCACTAAATCACTCACGTCAAACCTGAAGGCGGCCATATCTAAACCCTTGGCTGAATCTGTTGCGGATGCGAGATTTGAACCTCATGATGTCTTTACAGTGGGTTCAATGCCCATTAAATTCAATGGATTTTCCGAGTCTTCTGGTATTTTAACAGTTGGCACAATTCCGCTTGATCCAAGGGCGCTACAGCTTGACAAGGGAGATGCTTTGCCTAAAAGCTCAACTCGAAATTGATGTTTACAACGGGAGTTTGCCACATGGTATGGTAAATTTAGGTCAGCGTTTATGGATAATTTTGCCCCCAGAGTTCAATGGATCCTCAGCAGTTTGTTTCGGTTACACTTCATACTGATGTTTTCTTGCTTTTGTTTTTGTGCGGGGACTTTGTAACTTCCGGCATTGCTTAAAAAGGAAAGTTGAATTACAGTGTAACATTTTTCGCTGGTTTCTATTTTCATTTCCAATCAATGCGTGTTAAGATGCGAGGAAGTTCGTGTCATCTTTTTTTTGTTCTATTACTCTTTTATGCTTGCCAACCTACGTGATTATTATAGTTAGTTTGGTAAAATATACTGATTTGGAAGAATATCTACTCGTTTTTGTCTTCCCCGGTTGTGAATTGATAATGCGAGTGAGTTCCAAAATAAATGTGCAATTGAGTTTAGATTTTGACACGTCTCAACCATGCAGCATCTTGAATCTTTGCCGGTCTACCCGCAGTGCGATCCCACCCTCTGCATCGTGACTGACGGTCTCGTGTTCCCTGCCGTATAATATTTATTCTTGCACGGTCCTTTAGACGGGCTTAATTACGTTCTCCCCTCTAATTTACTAATTATAATCTCTCTCATTCATTAGTTCAATACCGCACTTCGCAGATCCACAGCGTGGATTCCATTTGAACGACGTCGTATCCAACAACAGTTTACATTTCTGCTGTCTACTTTCCACTTCAGCTCCCAATTCCAAGGCAAATAATCGGTGCGTTTTAGATTGTTCTTGAAGTTACCTTTCATAATTGCTTATTCTGGAATTAGTTGTATGTTTGTTTTGCAGAGACCAGGGCAGGATTCAGTTCTCGCATTTTATGCTGCTGTCCGTTGCAAATTTACTTCCATTTTACAATGGTACGTGAAAGAATTAGTTTTTGGTGTTGTTCTTAGCAACATTTTAATGTTCGCTGTTTTGAATGTGCTTCGTAATTCATTTTCATTAATTGTTTGATTTCTGGTTATTTTAGCTTTTGCCTGGTAAATTTATCAGCAGCACTTCAAAGTTTGTAGTTATGGCTCGGTCAGCTAGTTGATGAAAGATATGTGGAAACTACGACTACTTGGAAGATAAATGCTGTAGAAAAATTTGAACTTTGTGTTGAATGGATGTGTAAGCATATTCTGTTTTGTTTATTTGATGTGATACTTCAGCACTAGATTCTCAAAAGTGTTAAGAGAGATTGTTGTTCTTGTGTAACTATGTATGAATCTTTTTTCTTTTCATTTCATTTTGAGGTATTAATTTTCTATATTAACTTCTGGGTTGAATTATCTGAGACACCTTGGATGTGTTTTTAACTTTTCCATAACATATTCCTTTCGAAAGCTGGTTTTGAGATGTAGATATTGAGTTTTATTCTCTGAAATCTCTTAGGTTTGACCTTTTAGTCTTGCATAATTTCAGGACAATATTGCAAGTTCATCTGGGAGTAGTTTGCGATCGTCTTTTATTGGGATGGGATTTTCACCATTTCTTGTCAACAAAGTGATTAAAGAAAAGGGTAAGTTATTCATTATACTATCATATTGGAAGTTTGTACAGGTGGCTAAGATGAACAATGCCATTTGTAACTTTATTGAGAGAGACAAAGCATGTACATGAAGAAAATCGTGATTTCCTGAAAACCATTTTCTCTGAAATCCAGGTGAAGATGATTTTGACTTATTATTGGAGACACTTATCAGATATACTGTAAGTAATTGGGTACACTTTGGTGCATGTTTCAGTTGCACACCTGAATTTTTTCTCCATTCATCTTGGATCTCAAAAGTCATTAGTTTTGTTTTCACTATCTTTGTCGTTAGACTTTGCCTTTCACTTGTTCTCTCTTGGAATGAACTTTTGACAATTATGCACAGTAAATATTTCTCATGGCTAATGGTGGACCTGCTCTGGAATAAAATAGGATCTTCAAAAGTCCAATTCTCAATCATCAGATTCTCTGGATAGCTTGTTTGGTGACAAGGAAACTACTAGTCCTCCAGAAATTCCCACATTTATTCCACCAAAAGAGGTAACCTGCTTTGATCTTGCCTTGTATGATAGTTTTATTCATAATTTCTTCTCAAGAATCTGAACTCCAGTGAAGTGTCAGTTTATGTTTGATTGATTTAATCTCAAAAAAAAATGAAGAAATGTCTAAATGTCTAGTCAGCTAAGGATCTATTGGTTGTCATTTTATTAGTATAACCAGGTCCAACTATGAGTTTCAATTGGTAATGTTGGCATTCCTTGCCTTGAGCAATTTTTAGTGTTTTTTGATTGCTTTCTGTGGTTCTATGTTATCTTCCAAAGAGAGAGAGAGAGAGAGTGAGCAAAAGAGAAGTTAGACTGACGAGCTTGCTAATAGGGATCTCTGTCTATGGCAGAATTAGTGGAGTGCAGAAAAGAGGAGGTATTATGTTCCTTAAGTTTTGTCTTCTATTATATGGACTGTAATATGAAGCACATTTTCATATCATACTTTTCTGGTTTTATCAAGTTGTCTGTCACCCAACTTTTCTAAAATGAAGCCTTATGCAAGGTGTTTAAGGCCACATGCACCATAGATATACCATATTATCTTATGATAGTCAGTTGTAGTTAATCTTTAATAATTGGATCTTTGCACTCTTCTTCATCCACACCTGATAATAAGGATGCACAATATCCTAGTCACAGCTTTTGGATTGACTGATTATTGATCAGGTTCCATGTCATCCACAATTGTTATTTCGCTTATGGTAGACTGTTTCACTTGTTTGTAATAATATTAGTTTCACCAATTTTTGATTTTGTTAGAGCTATTACATGTAAGGATTGGCAAGTCATGTTTATTCTCAATTATTGTTCCTTTCTTTCTGTCCTTTTGCAAATCAAAGAGAACTATGTGAGGTCAGATTGTCATGATCAACTTGTATTTTGTCTCTAATATTTCAACTTCGCATTTTCATGGCATTGAGATCATTCAATATGGTCTATTTTTTTGTTGGCTTGAACTTTAATTTTTGCAGGAACCAGATGTAATGGATGAAGGAGTTAGTGATGAAAAAAGGGCCTCCTTACTAATGATGAATTTTTCTGTAAATGAAGTTGACTTTGCACTCGAAAAGCTGGGTATATTGAAAGTTTCCATAACTTTAAATTTTTTAAAATTATGTTTGCTAGTGATACTTTTCCGCACACTCTAGTTTTATGATTGCTTTTGTTGTTCAAGACTACAAGTAAATACTTTTTGGTTCATTATTTTTACCTTTTGACTTCAAGCAGACAAGAAATTGAACTTGAAGTCTTTTCTTGTTTCATGTGGGCAAAATGGATATACTTTGAGAACACTTCAGATGAAATAAATGCTTTCAGAACTTCAAATATTCATGTGGATTTTGTGGCTTTGCTGAGAATAACTGTGAAAATAATGTTTTTGTTCTTTTGTCATTGTTTGTTATGTCAAATTATGATAATTGTTATTATATTAGTATTAGTAAACTTTAATATTAATCTTCTGATCTATGCTAGTCTTGAATACTTTCACATGTAAATTGCTTCTTTCTATTAATGTAAATTAGGGATAGCAATTCGGATTCTCTTGTCGTGTCAAATATGAGCCGATCTAAACTCAACCTGTTTAATAATAGTGTCAGAGTTGAAAATCCTAATCAAATGAGATGATTAAACTGTTATACAGGTTGTAGCTGTGTCACTCGCTTTATATATATATTGTATATTTTAATGTATTTCTATAATATTAATGTATAATCTTTGTAATTGCTAATCGGTTTTATTGTAAGTATAACTATGTACCTTTTAAATGTGATAAATATAATAAAAGAACTTTAAAATGTGAAAAAGTACAATAAATTTATTAAATCATAAATGAATTTGTACAATATAATTATGCAAATAGTTAATTATGTTAAAAATGGATTCATGTGTTAAGAACTTTAATTTTGAATCCAACATGATTAATAATTTATCTTATTGTGTTGTTTATAAAATAATCGTGTTATCTTATGTTAATTCAATTTTGCAAATTTATCATGAGTGACTAGTCATATCAAGAGTTGCCAACCAACTTATAGTCAGGCTTCATTCTAGAGAAAATGTTGGCTGATTTTCTGTTATAAAAAACTTTATTGCTAATCAATTTCTAACAATGTTATATTCAGGCAAAGATGCTCCCATTGATGAATTGGTGGACTTCATCACTGCTGCTCAGATGGCTGAAAATTTTGAAAAGGAAACAGATGATACACGTCATGACGATGGAGGAATAGATGAGGTCCTTAATGATGTTTTCATGTATATTTATTGGTTTGATTTAATTACAATTCCTAATATACTTCAACATAATCACCATGTTATCTGGATGCTTTTTTTGTAAGGCTCAGTCAGGGATATGAATGAGGCTAGACTGTACCTCATGCATTTTTGTTGCATCTGCTACTTGATATGAAATTAGCATATCCATTGCATTTTTATTGTATAAATAATTTCAAAAGTATCTAATACTTTGTTTGACCTTTTGATTATCAGGATAATAGTGATGAAACCTTGTATGGGACAATGGAGAAAACTCTTCGTTTGCTTGAAATGGGTTTCTCTGAAAATGAAGTTTCATTAGCAATTGAGAAATTTGGTGAGTAGTGATAATTATGTCTTTTAGAATTTAGATGCCACTATATTTGAGATGTATTCATAACGATCAATCCAAAGGGCTTAACATACCATCTCTCGTGCACGGTCAAATTTAACTAGGGGACTTGCCTCATGGACCACAGAACATGCAAATTTACACCTATTATTTAATTAACAGCAAAAACATACGTTCAGGATTTGAATGCAGGACATCTTGATTAATCTTTATGCAATTGCATTTCAATGTGTTTCCCCCTGCAAAAAGTTACCAATATTCTACATCACATCTATAGAACTGGTGGCTTTGGGCATTTATATATCTGCAAATGTTCTACCGCTCTAATTACCAATTTCATCATTACATTCATTAATTACGGGTTGTGTGACAGTTTAACTTATGCTGACCTCTTAGTGTCAAGTTGTTTCTTGTGTTTCAGGTTCGGAAGCTCCAATTTCTGAGTTTGCTGACAAAATTTTTTCTGGCCAAATATATTTAAAATGCCCAAGACATCTACACACATATGATTCAGTAAAAGTTAAAACTGAGGATGTCAGTCCAGATGTTGTCTCTGAGTCGAGGAAAATTAAAATAGGTGAAACTAATAAAAGAAAAAGGCCAAAAGAAGAAAATGCTGATGACTTTCCAGCTGGTGGTGGTGCTTCTCAGTTTCAGCATCTTGATTTTGAGGATAATCGCAAAGAAAAAAGACCAAAACAAGAGTATATGGATGACTCTAGTTCTTTCCTTGACTCATCATGGCTTGATGTAAAAGTTAACCTTAATAACACTGGGTCTGGAGTGCAACAAGCATTCAAATCTCATCCATGCAAGAGTACGGATAAAGTGGTAGCCAAACCTCCATATTTCTTGTACGGAAACACTGTGAATATAACCAGAGATTGTTGGGTAAAAATTTCACAGTTCTTATATGCACTTGAGCCTGAATTTGTGAATACTCAGTATTTCTCAGCGTTGAGTAGGATAGAAGGGTATGTACACAATCTTCCAACCTCAAATAGATTTCACATCCTTCCAAATCCTCCAATGACTATAGGAGATGCAATACCAGAGACAAAGAAATGGTGGCCATCATGGGATACAAGGAAGCAGTTGAGCGGCATCAACTCTGTAACTAGCGGTGTATCTCAGCTATGTGATAGACTTGAAAAACTACTGATTGATTCTCGAGGGGTGCTCTCATCACAACAGCAGAGAGAGATTCTTAATCGCTGCGAGGCATTAAATCTTATGTGGGTTGGTCCATACAAACTCAGACCTGTAGATCCTGAATGTTTAGAGCATATTCTAGGCTACCCAATAAATCACACTCAAGCTGCTGGAAGTAGTTTAACCCCAAGACTTGAATCACTCAGTCAGTGCTTTCAGATAGATACCTTGGGTTATCACCTCTCTGTCTTAAAGCCTATGTTCCCAGGAGGTCTAACAATGTTGTCAGTCTTCAGTGGAATTGGTGGTGCAGAAATTACTTTACACCGGCTTGGCATCAAGTTGAAAGCTGTGATTTCTGTGGAAACATCTGAAGCTAATCGAAGGATTCTCAGGAGGTGGTGGGAAGTTAGCGGACAATCAGGGGAGCTGATGATTTTGGAAGACATTCAGGCTCTAACAACTGAAAAACTTGACAGTCTGATGGAGAAGTTTGGCAGAATTGACTTTGTCATCTGCCAGAACACCGTGCCTCAATCAAAGCATCCAACAACAGCTGCAGGGGTTGACAATCTACCTGGTTTTGACATCTCTTTGTTTTATGAGTTTGTTCGTGTTTTGCAACGGGTAAGGAGTCTGATGCAAAGAAAGAGGTGATGATGTTTTCCCCAAGTAATCTTTGTTCTGGTACATTTGTATATATTACCGATCAGGAATGGGGTTAAAGATTCTCATTTGAAACTCTCTTCATACGAATGATTAGTGATTCATTCCCTAATGCAGGAATAGCAAACAATTAACATAAACATATCTCCTACTACAGCTAACCATTAATATATGTGGTTCATAAAGATGTGGCTCAGCCCGTGATTTGTTGCTAGTTCCTGTTTCTGAAATATTTTACAGCTGCAGAGCCCGCGCCATACACTAGAATCCTTGGTGAGCTACATTCATCTATCATACGAACCTTGAAATGCTTGAATATTTTGTAGTGTCTACATCGGCAATGAAGATTTAATTCTCTGGACCCCATGTTTGTTCAGGATTAGCTGTTTTGATAATGAATCTATGAAACTAGACATCCTGGCAATTGCTGTGATTTTAGACAATAGCAGGAGTTAGCCATCCACATTTCTGTTGGGGTCACCTCCGTCGAGGACCCCTAAGAAAAACAAAAACTCATCAACGGCGATAACTGTGCAGACATGGAAGGAGTTTCAGTCAATTCTAGGAAAAATTGGTAAAATAAGAAACGCAACTGGGGTAGGCTTTGGCGACGGCGTAACATACGATGGTCAAAGATTTTTATTGTACCTTCTGAGCTCTACACTTTATTCTAAACATGACATCCTTCCCAATCACTGCATTAAACAACGACGCATGCATATATATATATATATAAAATTTCTGATAAAAAAAAAGAAGTGATACGGACAAATCTTAAGAATACTACATGTTCATAGGATAGAAGAGAGACAATTGAAAAATGAATTCTCTTTCTTTCTATCTACGCGGTTTCTTGCATGATTTTCAGTATTGTATTCACACTATCTTCTTGTCAATTCTTAGCTGTCTATATTTATTTTTCTTAACTATTTTATTGTAATTAATTAATAAATAATATATAATCTCAGTACCAATGTGAAGTAAAAGAAAGATGATTTTTTTAGAGTGTAAGAAATGTTGACAATAAAAAAAAACAGTCAAAGACAAGAAGTTAGGAGGCCAGGTTGTCATGGACTGGCATTTTCTGTTTCTATTTCTCTTTTATGCTCATAAATTAGAACTCATTTCATCAAATCTCTTTCAAGTTCAGTCTTTTTCCTTTCCATTGATGCCAGACAAGGCGGAAAAAAGAAGACAACAGTTTCTCTCTTTTACATTTTCAATCCCTTTTAAGTTGGTGAGTCACTACTCCCTACATTACATCTACTTTGAACATTTTCTTTTCCTTTCTCCATTGATCATTCTTACTAATTTTTTTACTGCATTTTTTTTAATAATTTTTTTTGATGTTTCCTTCATTTGCTTATGACCCACATTGTTACTTTTAGCGACAAATCTACTGTTTCTGCTTAAGCTCAACCCTTTTCTAGGCTTATATATTTGGAGCTTTCTTTGCAGCTCTTCTTTGTGACCGTATACTTTGAAGGTAAATCTTCAATCCAAGTTAACGAGCGTTGTCTTTGTTGGTTTTTTAACTTATTCATCCAATGTTCCCATCCTTTTTGATATTCTTGTTCTTCTTCTTATGCGTTTTGATGTCTGCTGCGCTTATAAGATCAAAAGTATCAAGATTTAATGTAGTGCTGCTAAGATTTTTGGTTTTGGTTTGTGATCTATGGGCACATAATTTAACTCTATTTCTGGGTTGACTTGTATTGTATATATTTTCTCAACTTTGAATGATCATGCCATAAAGTCATTCACTACTTTTGTTGATTTAACCATAATAATTTTTTTTGCTTGACAGATTTGATCTTGTTTCTCTGTCGAAGACCCCAGCCGCCTGTGCTATAGTAGTGCTGATTACTGAATGCCTTTTCTTTGCGAACAACTTGTTGTTAAAGTTAAGTGAAAGCACTGAAGAAAGTGCTTGGTAGAATTCGAGTAGAAAAGCAATCATGGAAGAGAGTTTTGTACCACTTCGCGGAATCAAAAATGATATTCAAGGAAGATTGAGGTGTTATAAGCAAGATTGGACTGGAGGCTTCAGGGCAGGCTTCAGGTAAATATCTTTAGCATTCCGTCAGAAAAACCTTTGAAACCGTTACCAAGGAAATTTTGTGTTGTGTTATAGATTTATTTTAATTGAAAGTTTCTGATTGATTTTGCTTTGTAACTTGCTTAAATATTCTCAGGATTCTAGCCCCCACAACATATATATTTTTCGCTTCAGCAATTCCAGTAATCTCATTTGGGGAACAGTTGGACAGAGATACAGGTGGCATGACGAAAGGCCATATTAGTTAGAGCTTTGTTGTTCATCTTTCATTAAATCCTTCAATTTCTGACCAGTGCTGTTGAAAAGCTAATTAACAATCTGGTAATATTCCATACAGGTGGGACTCTCACTGCAGTTCAAACATTAGCTTCTACAGCATTATGTGGAATTGTACACTCTATCATAGGAGGGCAGCCATTGCTGATACTTGGAGTTGCGGAGCCAACTGTAATTATGTATACATTCATGTTCAATTTTGCAAAAGATAGGCCAAACTTGGGTTCAAAGCTCTTTCTAGCCTGGACTGGATGGTATTCTTCTTTTAGCTCCCGTTGTTTACCCTAAAACATGATTAATTTATAAGTAAATTTTTAATCCTCCCTTGTTTGCTTATTTATATTTTGTAAACTTGTATGGCTGTTTATTTGGGCAGGGTGTGCATGTGGACTGCCCTCTTGCTGTTCTTATTGGCCATCCTAGGAGCTTGCTCAATCATCAATAGGTTTACTCGTATTGCCGGGGAGTTGTTTGGCCTTCTTATTGCAATGCTTTTCATGCAGGAAGCCATCAAGGTATAAAATTCCCTGCCTTTCCAATTCCTACATCTCATGAATGAAGCAAAGAGTATGCACGATTTGCTCTGATACTGTTCAAGTGGTTGAGATTTTACACCAAAGTAATCATATTATAGGGTGAAATGCGTTTGATACTTTTTGTGTAATTCAGACTGAGTCTAGAAGTGTTTTGTTGCATATGTTGAAATTCTATTAATATCATTTGGGTTTTCCAGGGAATAGTTGATGAATTTCGCATACCAGAAAGAGAAAATCCAAATTCAATTGAGTATCAATATTCATGGAGATTTGCCAATGGGATGTTTGCTTTGGTTCTATGTTTTGGCCTTCTCTTTACTTCATTACGGAGCAGAAAAGCAAGGTCATGGCGTTATGGGTCTGGTAGGTTTCATTTCAAGTGATTTGTATTTATAAAGTTGCAGTCATTACAAGTTTGCACAACTAGAAGAAAAAAGAATAAATATTTTCTGAGATTTTAAATTTATGGTAGTGAGGTTATCATGAAATGTTAATCCAATGAGCTCTTAAGCTCTTGCTTTCTTGAAACCTCTGAACTTCGGAAGCTAGGCTAAAAAAATGTTGGGTAACACCAACTTTTAGCAGGATCATCAACTATTTCACTCAAGTCTTACATTTAATACTTTCATTCCACAGTAACTGTGGCTCAAAAGCCACCACTCAATACCAGATCGATTCGTACATCTACTTAAATTCTGTGATCCTTACCAAATCCAAAATTTTTCCATAGGCAAAATAAATAAATAGCATTTATAATTGCTAAAGCGGGCTGCACCGGTGACATTTCTCAATTCATTACTATGTAGACTTGTTTCTGCTATGGCTAAAGGTTTCCATTCTTGTCTATCCACAGGCGGGCTGCGAGGCCTCATTGCAGATTATGGTGTACCGCTCATGGTTCTGGTCTGGACAGCTGTTTCTTACATACCGACTGAAAGTGTTCCAAAAGGAATCCCCAGGCGCCTCTTCAGTCCAAATCCATGGTCACCAGGTGCATTTGAGAATTGGACCATCATAAAGGCATGGTTACGTGAAAACTTGAGATAAAACTAGTCTTCATCTTTTGTGTTTGAAAATTTGTTGTCTGTGGCATCAGAAGGGCAATCAACAGCATATTGCTCTTAAAAAATTTGCAGGATATGTTAAATGTGCCAGTTCTGTATATAATTGGTGCTTTCGTTCCAGCAACAATGATTGCAGTGCTCTATTATTTTGACCATAGTGTTGCAGCTCAGTTGGCGCAACAGAAAGAATTCAATTTGAGAAAACCTGCTTCTTTCCATTATGATTTACTTCTTTTGGGGTTCATGGTAATCAAACTGCTTCTTTCATTGCCAGTATTTGTTTTCCCTGTGATTGCAGACAATGTCAATTTCTCTTCTTGTATTGAACTTTACTCCACAACATGTCTAACATTTTGCAACTATATGCCAGGTCATAACTTGTGGTCTCATTGGTATCCCTCCATCAAATGGTGTTATTCCACAATCTCCTATGCATACTAAAAGTTTGGCTACCCTGAAGCACCAGGTAAACATAATGACTACATGTCTTTTTGGTCCAATGCTTTCCTCGTTAATGTCAATTTAATTCTTATTCTTCTTCTTTTTTTATGAGATCATGAATTTACCACTGATTCAATTGCCTCAAATCCCAATTATTGATACTGGTAGAGTCGGATGTGTTAGATCACGTGTAGTAGAGTGTGACAAACTTTTTCCAGGTATGCTCTTTGTACTAGTAAAGTGCTACCATAATGTCATAAATCTGTGCAGTTACTTCGTAATCGGCTTGTGTCAACTGCTCGTAAATGTATTGGCCAGAATGCAAGCTTGGAACAAGTTTATGGAAGCATGCAAGAGGCCTATCAACAAATGCAGAGCCCACTGATTTACCAGGAACCTTCCTCTCAGGTATATGGGCTTGACATCACAAAATATTTTTAGTTATTCTATATAAGCACTTATAACTTGTATCTAAAGCAACAAACAATAGTAATGTGATTTTGAGGATCCAAAAGTCCATTCCACAACATGGACCCAAAAACAGCAAGTCAAATCTATATATTTGGTTCTTTAATAACTCATGTATCAAAGTTCTTAAACTAGAACATCCAATAGCTCTCAAATAATTAGTTATTTTACTTCTGAGTTCTAATCAGTTAGTGCATATAATCTGGCGAACTTGAATAAAAATTTATTTTGTGAACAGGGACTAAAGGAATTGAAAGAGACAACAATCCAGATGGCTTCAAGCACAGGGAATATGGATGCCCCTGTCGACGAGAGCATATTCGATATTGAGAAGGAGATTGATTATTTATTGCCTGTTGAGGTGAAAGAACAGCGTTTAAGTAACTTGCTCCAATCTACAATGGTAGGAGGCTGCGTTCTGGCAATGCCCTTGCTTAAAAAGATACCAACTTCTGTACTCTGGGGCTATTTTGCCTATATGGCCATTGAGAGCTTACCGGGTAACCAGTTCTGGGAGCGGATCTTATTGCTCTTCACGGCTCCAAGCAGACGATACAAGTAACTTCTTGACTCTTTATTGTTCTTCTGAATTTTACATCATCTACCACCCTTGTAAGCTTAATTGATTGTTAACATTAATTGTTCACAGGGTACTGGAAGAGTACCATGCCACATTTGTGGAAACAGTTCCTTTCAAGACAATTGCAGTATTCACCATTTTCCAGACTGCTTATTTGCTTGTCTGCTTTGGGATTACATGGATTCCAATTGCTGGGGTACTTTTTCCTTTAATGATCATGCTTCTGGTTCCTGTGAGACAATGCATTTTGCCAAGGTTTTTCAAAGGGGCACACCTTCAAGATTTAGATGCTGCAGAGTATGAAGAGGCCCCGGCATTGTCATTCAACCTTGGTTCTGTAAGTTCTGAAGTTGGTATAGTCATCAGCATAACATTTTTCATCTCCCATCTCATTTTTGTTGTTGCTCTGAAATTAGACAAGTATTTGTAACCACTTAGTAGCCTTTAAAAATGTATGGCTCTTTGATCTCATATTTTATTGTCTTTAATATGTGCAGGAAAGAGATACCAGTAGAAATACTTCATTTACAAGAGAGATGAGTAGAAATACTTCATTTACAAGAGAGATGAGTAGAAATGCTTCATTTACAAGAGAGATGAGTAGAAATGCTTCATTTGCAGATGATGGAGAAATTTTAGATGGGATGGTTACACGTAGCCGAGGTGAGATTAGACGAATGTGCAGTTTCAAGGCTATGACTTGTAGCGAAACATCATCAAGGGAATTGAAGAACGTTCAGAGCCCGCGGTTTTCAGATAAGGTATATAGCCCTCGTGTAAGTGAACTAAAAGGAGAGATAAGTCCTCGGCAACGTACAAGAGGAGCATTTAGTCCAAGTGTGGGAGAAACAAAACCATCCAATTTAGGTAGAAGTGGTTAGAAATATCAAAAAATGAAAAGACCGAATGGGCAAGAGTTGGCATGTGCTTTATTGCTCAATTAAAGCTAACAGGTGGCAGTGTTTGATGGAAAAACACGTGGGAAGTCTTCGTTGTGGGTGAAAAATATGCCCTTGAACCTTGATTGTTCTTTCAAGTTGATTTGTTAGAATGTTATTACTGTAATATATTCTGCTTCCTTATACTACATTATTGTGGTGGTGGTTGTGGGGGTGGGGGGTGTGAGGACTTAATTGTTTTGATAATAGCATTATATTCCGTTCATTTCATTCACGTTGACAGACTGATTGAATCTTCTACATGCACAAAGCATGGGAGCCGATTCCAGTTTATCTGGCACCAGTCAGTGACTTCCATGTGTTAAGTTGTTATTTTAACATTCATTAAGATACAAATTTTGTATCCTGAGTGTGTATTTATAACATTACTACGTGATCAATGTTCCCTCCAGAGTTTGATGAACTTTTTACAAGGGGAGATCAGAATCAAATAGAGCAAAACTCCTGCGTATGAAAACAAGGAAAGAGTAACACAATTTAGGAGAAAGTTAAAAGGCCAGCCACAACTCAGTTTTTATGCATTTGTTTGGATTTTCTTGTCTTCTTCTCTGTTTAAGCTTAGTCCACATGACAACACCTGTTCGGGTAAATTAATAGTACACGGTCATAAACTAAAAGATAAGTAAAATAGTTGTATTATCACATGTGAAATCCAATCCATTACAAATACAGACAAAAACCAGACCTATATATATAAATCTCATCACACAATAAGGGGCAAGTACCCCACCAGGGATGGATGGAATCTAAGGTAATAACAATAATCATCGAGAAACCATAAAACACAATGGCTATATCATATCAAACCACTTAAAATTCTACTCCTATCAATGAAAACACCACTGCGTGTATTGAATATTAGCTTAGCAGCCGAATGCAGAAACCTCCGCCATATTCTGAGGCTCCCCTTCTCGCAAGCAATTAATTGGAGGAATGGTTAAAGTTTCTTGAGTTCCATAAGCATTCCAACAAAATGGATCATCTAGCAATTTTCCCTCTCGTGGAAGAAGGTCAACTTCTGCCATTGTTATGTTTGTGCAGGCCACAGTGTCGCTGCAAGCGAAATGAATTGGTGGGGTGAGAACGTCGTAAGTTCCTCTGATGTCTCTGTATGTTATGCCGGTAACATAAACGGCTGAAGTTTGGTTTAAGCATGCTTTTGACAAGCAGTAGTATTGGTCTATGATTATGCAGTTCCTGACATTGTCCATCTGAATGTTTTCGAAAGATATGCCGTAGACAGAGCCTGTGCCGCCTTGCCATGTCTTGATTCTAAGGCCGTTGTCTGATTCTCGGATGTTTGCATTTCGGACAGTTATGTTGGAGACACATGCCTGGGAATTGTGCACTCCTAGGCTCCCAATGCTACAGAAAAATGAGGTGGGATGTAAGTACAGAACTAAAGTAGGACAAGCACTTCGTAATTTTCATTTTACTACCATTGGCCCATTTATATATTTGACCGCTAGAACTTTCATTCTACAACAGCTTTAACTTAAAAAACAACAGTACGAAAGCCAATAATATTGTATCCGGTCAAAGTTTCCGGCAACAGTTTTCTCCCGACCAGAAAGTATACTTTGAAAATGGGACAAAATATGTAAGAACCTAAAAATGTTGCACTCATTAATGAAGAAAAGTGATTTTCTGGAACTTTTTACGAGCAAAATCTGACTATATCATCCTATTCTACAACCGAATTAAAACTACGTGTATTTGGTTAAAAGTTACAGCAATAACTTTCTCACTGGATAAAAAAAAAGGGTACTCAGAAAATTCTACTTTACAGTTTTAACTTTATGAAAAATCATAAGACATGACTGAAGTTTTGTTGCAGAAAAGCTTCTGGTTGTTAGACAAAGGCCATGGCTTTTATTCTTTTGACAAAGGAAAAAGGAAAACCGAGAGAATATATACCTGATCCCGTGACTAGGCCCGCAAGTTACACCTGCAATGTCCACATTTGAGCAACCAGTTCCGATCGAAATGCAATCATCGCCTGTTTAAATTGTTTTTTTTTCATTAGTACTTCATCTAATTTATTGCAGTAGTTTGAAAAAACATTTTTCAACTGTTGAACAACAATTTTCTTCCTACCATTGCTTATCATTGAATTGTAGATTCCAACAGATTTTGTGTTTTCTATGTGGATTCCATCAGTGTTGGGGCTAAGTTTGGGTGAAGAAATGGAAAGTTTGTCAATTAGAACACCTTCACATCCGTCAAATTTCATGTGAAACTGAGGACTGTTTTGAATTCTTAAGCCTCTAACTACCAAGTTTGAGCTCATGAAGAACCGAATTAACTGCATAAAAATAAATGAAAATGGTTAATTTCAAGAAACAAAACTGATTTGATAATCAAATTCATGAGTTCTGATAATTATACTTACAGCAGGGCTGTCACATGGACCTGACGATGTCGATCCCTTGGGACCCTGGAATTGTATTCAATTTCAATTAGCGTTTAGAAGAAAATGAAGAAAGTAAATGGTAAAGCTTGTAGAAATCTGGAAATTGATTACCCTGTGGGGTTTGCAGGGGAGATCCCACCATTTCTGTCCATTTCCTTCAATGGTTCCTTTTCCTGCAAAAGTCATATCATTGAGTTTGTAAAAAACTAGCCATTGATTCTTGCTATCTGCTTTAGGCCACGTATCCGGTCCATCTGGCGGCATTAGAATTCCGTCCAGCTTTGTAGAAACAAATGCTCAGATTGTTAGCGAACACAACATTTAACAGAACTCAAGCAGAATGAAAGAAATAATTATTTTTTGTTAGATTCTTACTTGAAATACTAGTCCGGGCTGGCATGGTCCCGAGAAAATTGTAGAAGTGATTTTGAAAGCATAATTTGAAGGAGCAAGAATAACCCCTGCCTTTACAGCACAAGCTGCTTTCCATGATGCCTTGAATGCAGCAGTGTCGTCTGCAGAGCCATCGCCAACTGCCCCGTAATTTCTTACATCAAAAATGTTGTTTGAGGAATTTCCGTGATCATTCCGATGCCGCTCTGAAGGGGCAGATGAAGGATTTGAAGGAGATGAAGGGACAGGATTTTCTGGAGCAGGGGAGCCTTTCTTCTTCGGTTTCTTGTGATAATGATATCTTCCTTCCACATTGTTTGAATTTTGTAAGAAGAGAGTCATTGCTAGAAAAACGAGTAAGAACCCGCGTCGGAGCTCCATTGAGAACAATTTCTTCAATAAAAATCCGGACAATCTTGAAAAGAAATGAAGAATATATCAATGTCAGGGCAAATACTGCAGAGCAATTCCTTGGGTTTTCTATGATAATGGAGGAAAATGGAAAAATATTAAAAGAAAGAGTTAAGAATGAAACTGAGAGGAGTCAAGTAAACCAGTCAGGAAAAATGTAAGGACCACTAGAGCAGAGGATCTAATTTATACTGAAGTTAATGCTAGTTCAAAAAGGTGTTTTCATGAATGGCAGTGACATGACATGTGTTGAGTTCTGATTGATTGAAAGTCATTGCCTCTAAGAAAAACTTTTAAGAGGTTTTTGAAGGAATTGGTCATCAGAGCAAAATTTGGCAGAATGTTCTTGGTTCTTCAATGAATTTCCTTCCCCGAGTCTCTCGAGCTTATCTCTTTCTCTGTGATTTTCCCATTTGTCGATTCTGTTTTCATGTGGTCCACAGATTTCTTGTGTTTCCTTCCTCAGTTTCTTCTATCATTTTTTCCCTCTCTTTTAGGGAGCCGAAGCTGCGGAGATTTGCATTTTCTGCAGTATGTTAAGCTTGTGAACTGGTTTTAGCTCACATATTTCATGAATTAAGTGCCAAAAACTTGATGTTTTCAGGTTTTGTACGCAGAGAAATGTGCATGGTTTCTGACAATAATCTAATGGACAACGACCATTTTCATTTGCTGCTTCAACTGGTAGTTCTTTCAAAAACAACTGAAAAGCAATTTTTGTAGAAAGTGATTCTACATGCATTTGGCTTGAATCCTTTATACAGAAAAACAAACAACTTCAGACAAGAAAGCCGGTCTGTGAGGTCAAATCTATCACAATATACACAGTATATTTACTAATGATCTTCAAACCAATGATAAGTGTACGTACTATATTACGTAATTAGATAGTAACGTGACAACTCCTACTTGGAATGTATAAAATCGATATTGACACGTGTAGAAATCACACATGATGTGATGCTGATGCTATAAACAGTCCCCGTGTGATAACATGCAGGATATGTGATTATTCTTTGAAACGATTAAAAAAACGGAGAGGTGATTGGTCATGCTGATTCGGTGAACGTGGAGATGGCTGTAGAGGATAATTATTCAATAATAGTAAGAAGAAAATGAACGTGGTTTTGATGTAAAAGCAAAGAAGCTCTCGTGACTCTTCATTGTTTTCTGGCTTCATGTGGCCACAGCAGAAGTTGGTGCACGACAAGAGAATTAAACCATTCACGGGTTCACGAAAGGCTACGAGAGTAACCCACCCTATCTCACATGACACGTCACACTTACGTTAATACAAAAAAACTAAAATCAAATTTCTATCGAGACATTGGTACGGTATGCATTTATATACGTACCTATGTTACAGGGCGATGATACGATGAATTGGTGTCGGAATTCCGGATGGTCGGAAGGTCCCGGCCGTCGTTGGATTCTAGATGACCGCCGTGGAAAGCAAATGATCTGAGAATATGCGTGCGTGTGCGTGATCGTAAGTTCAGTTATGGATTGAGAGGGGTTTTTATAGAGGTTGGCGGAAATGGAGTCTAGCAAGGCTATCGCAATGTGTTTTTGTCTCAGTCTGTCACGTGTGTACTCTCACTGGTGGGCAAAGAAACTGCAGGGTGCACTTTTCTACCCCACTGAGACGCGATAAGTAACGTTGATTAGTGCTTGCGGTTTCAAGCAATGACACGTGGGGGTCCAAGTGCCACGCGCCACACGCGTTCATTTACTGGTCCCTTATTCGTGAAGGGCCGGCCGTAGTGGGCCACGTGTCTACTATGATTGGGTTTTACGTTGCTCGTGGGACCTGCCACAACCTCCCCTACCCATCGAAGTTGGAACAGGAAGAAATTAATTACTACAAATAACTATACTATATCTTTCATTTGTAAACAATTAAGGGACTCGTATGTTATTATACCCCACATAAATTCACGTGATGTTAACACTTCCGATGATTGTGCAGAAAATTTAAGACGGCTGAATTCTGGCGCAAAAGAATAGAGAGGTAACACGTTTCGGCTTAAGAATTCACGGGTGGATGTATGTGTGTCACGGGTGGCAGGAAGGCTAGAGAAGTCTTTAAGATTCTCGAAGCAACGGATTTGGTCCGCTTAAATCTCGGACATAATGCCTCAGACAAACAGTACAACGAAAACGACAAAAGATTGCGTAATTAACAATCACTAATCCGGTTTAGAGGATACTTAACAGATTTGCCTAAGCTACCCTTTATTTTAAAGCTAAGCTTGTATCTTGTAGCTTCTGCTTTGGATTCAAAATGGTTCAAAAGAATATCATGGGAATCAAAATGTTACTGCCGAATGACACCTCAAGGCTCAAACATTTGATAAATGTTGTCCCGCCGTTATTGTGTCCAAGTTTCAGTCCCTAAAATTGAATTTGATGAATAAATACACCCTCGTGACCGTTGATTCGATTGAGAGTAACCAAGACGGCAGGGAGAAATTAAAATCAGCGGTCCGCAATCGCCAGCGAACATAAACCCAGCGGACCGCATCACACACAAACCAATTAAATAGCATATTTTATAAACAAAGGCGTAGTTTGTTCATTTGTAGCAAATAGATCCTTAACTCTTGTTAAATTTGTCTATGGAGTAACTAACTTTAACACAGAAGTTGGGACCTATTTGTTAAAAATAAAATAACTATATCCTTATTATAATCAAGTAAAAATTTCAGGGCTCCAAACGTTAGTATTCCATAGACGCCATCTGAGAGGCAGCCATGCATGGCGGGTCAGAAACTCCCCGTCCGAGCTGTTTGAAGCCACCAGTTTTGATTTATTGTTCAATTTTGTCTTCGATATGAAGATGAAAACTCAGAATCAGTCATCCCACGCAAATAATGTACGACAGCCTGAAACTTTCTAGTCGCCGTTGCTGCCGCTGTCTTTGGAGATCCTTTTGAAATTTCACATTGGCTTCTTATGATCTTCTTCTAAATTTAGCCAAGTGACAAAATTTAGTATATAAAATACAAGCGGGCATTAACATGAATCATGAGGCAGAAAAATCCCGGAGTGTTGAGTAACAGAAGGGATTGCATTTATTACCATTCAAATTTGTTTTGGTTAGTTTTTTGATATATTCATAAATAAGGACATAATTTGTCCAGTTTGAAATAACAAAATTTCTCTTATAATATTGAATCAGGGGTATGCGACTGTTATTAGATTGGACAAACTATGCGTTTATTAAGAAAATTTAAGAATAAAAGTTTTGTTCATTAAATTTGTGAGATTTCATGGGCGAGAGGTACTAAAGACACCGCGTTTTATTCCTGAACACTCCTACCTGTTGACCTTGTTAGTTTAAAAACAAAAAACTAACGAAATCAGGATGTTCTTAGCAATACCGAAATTTGAGACTGGGACAATGTGATACAGAGTGTACTTAGTAATATGGATGGTCTCGTAGTATAAACGGAATTTAAAGCCCAACATTTGATAGACAAGTGATGCTGAATGCACCCCGTTTGATTCTTGAAAAGGCCTTCGTTCGTGGGAAGAAAGGATTGCGCTCCGTTTCCAGAAAAGGGTATGACTATGACCTGATTACAAGTGTCTTCAAAATACAAACGGGCGAACTTCAAACAAAAATTGTCAATATTCGTGGTTGATGCCAAGCATCCATCTACCTTTTCCCATTTGCTTAAATAATGGCTTTAATACAAAGAAAGCATGTAGGAGTAGAAATGCATGGTGACGCGGCAATTTCTCATTTCTCGGCGACAAAAAAGGCGCAAAAGAGATGGAAACTGATGTTCCGTTGATGCAAAGAAAACCAACCGCTCTATTTCATGCAGCTTTCACCTCCACGTGTCGAATTAAATTCGAATTTCATTTTCGAAGGAAATTATTAATTTATGTTTATAAATAATATCGATTTATTAGATAAAAATAATTACCATAAAAGAAAGGAGACAACGGGAGAATGCCAAGTCACAAAATTTATTTTATTTTCTAAATTTTGTCGAAAAAAGAAAACCCTTTGTATAACAGGCTGGAGGCAGTGGAGAAACTGTCTTTTTGTTATTTTTCCTCGCCGCGTGTGGATAGTGTGATTTCATTGCTTCAAAACGTCCGCTTCTCTTGGTCTCTTGATCCTGCCTGATAAGAGAGTTTAATCTCTACAACGAACCCTAAATCGATCAAAAGGAACAAGCTCGCGTGTTCTTTTATGGCGATTCTTCGTCGCCGATCATCTTCAGTTCGCAGAACCATAGGAGAATAAGTCTCTGCCTACCTGCCTGATCATAGCCATGTTCGAAGCTCACGTGAGTTCTTCATTTATTCATTTTCTTTCATTTTTTGGATTTTCTTGAATTATTTTCTATTTGTTGCAGCTGAATTTATGGCTTTCAATCGGTTAGTATGTGGGATGTGTGAATTTCAGTAGCTTTAATTTTGTTTTCTGGTGAGGGCGCGGAGTGTTTGTGACTGCTGGTTAGCTGTCTTTATAAATATTCTGAAAGAGTTTGGATTCATGTGAGTGGTGAAGTATTAATTTCTGTTTGGAGTGCATAGTTAAGCTTAATTTTCACGGAGAGACATTTTCGTACGGAGTATGCGCTTTATTTGTGCTCTTACTGAGTACTTGGATTGCATCGCTGAAGTAGTTACCTGAAACTATTTGCTCACTTAAAACTGGTGATGAGAATACTAAAAACATGCCCGTAAGTAATAGAGTTCTTACTTTTCTTTAAGATAAATTGATTTGAGTTACTTTTGTATTAGTTAAAAATTGTGATGGTTTTATTGTCTGAAGATATCTTTCATGTCTATCTGGAAACCACGTGCTTAAAGAAATTATGGATGGCTTTTGGTTGTAGGTTCTGCATTTGCTTCGAAGGTATTTGGGTGAATATGTCCATGGACTTTCGGTGGAGGCTTTAAGAATTAGTGTTTGGAAAGGTTTGTATTTGCAACTCTAGTGTGCTTTTGTAGGCTGTGATCTTTTGATCACTTTGCTTAATTCTTCTAGCTGGAATAACTACATTTGAATTCATTTTTTGCCCTTAACTGCAGAAAAAAGTGAACAGGAATAAATTTTTTCCAATTGAAGCTATCTCTTAACTAGTTAAATGAAACATCCATCTTTCATTGGTATAAATATCATCTAACTGAATGTCATCATTGATGGACTGCCAAATTGCATCATATTTCCTGTTGTTCCATCTATTTCTACAGGTGATGTTGTTCTCAAAGATTTGAACTTGAAGGCGGAGGCACTTAATGCATTGAAGCTTCCGGTCACTGTCAAAGCTGGTTTTGTTGGTACCATAACACTGAAGGTAGCCATTATCAATGTAGTAACTTACCCGTTAGGTTTTGTATCTTGACTCCAGAATTTGCTCCATTTCCATTACTTGTTCAGAAGGCATATTATATTGTTCACCTGAAATTGAATTTAAATCCTTGTCTATGGACAGATTGTCCACTAATCTTCCTATCAAATTATTACATAGTTTTTCGAATTAATACATTTTCTTTTGTACAAAATGCTGGGTGCTTTGGTTGTATTTAAATTATAATATAGTGGGCCTTTTTTTCTGTGTAAGTTTTCTGGCGGTTTTTTCCTTCATTAGAAATGAAAATTATTCTGTTTCTTATAAAAGAAAGTAAATATTGTTTTATTTTATTCTAGCATTGATCATTTGTATGTATGACCTTTTTCTTAAAATGTAAATAGTTTAGTTCAGTGAAGAGAGGTTCTCCTTGTGGTATTTATGATGCTTGAATAATCTCCTCTGGTCATTTCTGTCATATCCTGATTCAATTAAAATTTTATGCTTTTTGTTTACTTTGCCAATTGAGTTCTTTGGAGCAGCAAATTCTATGTTATTTTTGTATTAAACTGCAGGCAGGAAAGGTGTGTGTGGTATATAGTATAATATGAATTATTTTAAGATTTTGGGGAACCAATACACTCGTTTATGTTGTTGATTGGTTATTTGATTGCAGAACTCAAACTTAATGGATACTGTAGTTTTTAGAATTTTATTATTTTCATCTTTTATTGATGGTGTTAGGAAACACAACTATCAAATCATGTAAGAATTTGGTGGTAAGAGTTCACATATGATATCACTGTTAAATATATCTCTTTTGTTTTTGATAATAAGGAGATATTATAAATATGTTTCTGGAAGAAGTATTTGTTGACGTTAGTTTGTTGGTGGCTGGGACTTTACACCTAATATCAAGCTTTGCCTCCTATGAATTATGGAAGGGAAATTAATTCCAGAAGTTCATAATTGACTGTACAAAAAATAGTAAGTAATCATTTAGTTTTGAAGGAATATTGCCTAGATTTTGATTTACAACCATGGTTGGGAGTTTGCTAACATTAGTTAGCTTAAACATTTTAGAAACCAAATCCACGTTTACTTTTACAGTATGCTTTCAAATTTGGTGTTTTCTAGTTTAAAACATTCTTTGATTCCCTTATTTTCTTTGCCCTCATTTATAGGTTCCATGGAAAAGTTTAGGCAAGGAACCTGTTATTGTCCTCATTGATCGTGTTTTTATTCTTGCTCATCCGACTTCAAATGGCCAGGTTTTCAAGGTCCACTCATAATTTGTTTGATAAGTGAGAAATTATTTGCCTGCTTGTTCAACCACCATTTTATTGTCTAATTTATATTGATTTTATTACTTTCTACAGGAGGAGGACCTGGAAAAACTGTTTGAATCCAAACTTCAACAGATTGAGGTGAAAATATTTTATTCCTTCCTGATATTTACATGTTTTAAGTTTCATAGTATACTATGTTTCTTCTTTATCTCATTGTCACAATTGCTCAGGTTTTACATATTATGACATCTAATGACATTACTTTAGAAGATGAAGTCTACGGTCAACACATTGGCATTCTTTATTATAATATCTCTCAAGTGTATGATTCTGTGTTTTGTTAATAATAAGTAGACACTTTTATGATTTTGGTTATTTATAGGTATTTGTCACAAGTACAAGTTAAAGTTAGAGAAAGGAAGTCAATTTGGATAACGATTGAGTTTAAGGATGTGCAATGGAGTCATGAGAAATTGATATTTTAGTATAGATATGCTGGATTTAATCTTTTGGGTCCTCTTTCAATTTTTGCAGGTATTTGATATGCTGTTTACAAGTGGATACATTGGATTTGATTTTCTATAGTTGATAAGTAGCTTCTAAAGATTTTTTTTGTTGTCCTTGTGGACCTGTGATTCACTTTTATCATCGTCCTGTTCTTTTGAATAAATTCTTTCTCTTATTAAAAAAGGATAGAGAAAGATGAGAAATGGAAGTTGCATGGTTTTAGAAAAAGTATACACGCATAGTTTTAGGAAAGTATACATAACACACACCATTTATATATATATAATATAATATATATAATATAATATATACTAGTAGTAGGCCTATCCTGGAAGAACTAATCCTCTTTTTCGTTTTCCTTTTGCCTACTTCTGTTGTGTTTATTCTTTTAATTTGCTCCAGGAAGCAGAGTCAGCAACACTGGAAGCAAAATCAAGGTCAAAGCTGGGCAATGTATGGTATTTAATTTCTGTAGCTTTTTAGATTTTTATGATTTTTTCACCAAAATAATCATTTTTTATGCTGATTAGATGCTTTCATAATTTTTTTTAAACCTAGTTTGAGAATGAGTAGATTTGATTGGTTTTTATGCTTCCTTTTGGGTCACATCAATAAAAGCTCCTCTTTTCTAGGTCATTTGTTGCATCCTAGGCCTTTCTAATTTGAACATGTTTGCATTCTTCAATCCTGTTGAGGAAGACTCTATTATGTGTTTTTTATCTGTTTATATGGTTTGATGCTTACAAGATCCTGATAGTGAAAGTTTATCTTCTGATGTCTTGATCTTAATAACTCTTAAATTTGGGTTATTGATGTTGTTATTAGCTTTTTGGTGCCTCCCATGGTATATTTTTCCTGTGGATGAGAAGATGACTTCTGTTTCAACCTGCCTGTTGAGAAAGTAGCATTTTTGTATTTTTGTCTTGAATGGTTTCTGTGTACTCAGGCTGCCCTTTTTGGTATTTGTTTTGACTTTTTATTGTTTGATGGGGAAAGGCCATACTTGCAAATATATATTGGGAAGTTTGCTATTTCTAAAGTTAGATCTATGTGGGGATTGGTTGACTTAAAAGCTTAAATTGATAATAAGGGCCCAAATGACTGCACTAGCTATAACAAGCCCCTTTATGTGTAATACCTACTTTATCAAGGGGCTTGTCATGTAGATGTCAAGCATACACATAAATGAATGCGGATGAAAATATTAAAGCAAATATACATGCATACGGAGTCTCATGGTGGGACTCAAAGCACATGATCTCGTCTAATTCCATGTTAATTACCATTAAACCTAAAATCTTAAAGTTGATTGGTAAGGATTCAAAAAGTAATATGAAGCTCTGACCAGTATATCCTCATAGAATAAAAAATCTTGGAATACTGTTTGTGGGATGTTAAATATTTAAGAATGGCAGCAGTTATGAGGGATCATTGTATATAGATGGATGGATCTTAGACAGTTTATCCACCCTTGGGAATTAAGTAGCTACTTTCTGTAGATCCTAATTGGATGCAAGTAACCAATATATATATTGTTCTTTTTTATTTGTTCAACACTGAAGAACAGTGAACCTATGGGCCTTTATATGTATATATGTTTTGATGCAAATTTGTGGTTGTATTGGTTTTAGTTTATTAATTATTTTATGCTCCTTGAAGTCATTTGCTTTAGTTAGATTAATGACATGCTTCTTTAGTATGTATTCAAATGCTGGTGAGCATAACAAAGCAGGTGCTGCATGTTCTTTCAGTTCAATTGACTTTTAACCTTTTGCAGCCTCCTCCTGAAAATTCGTGGCTCGGTTCTTTAATATCTACCATCATTGGTAATTTAAAGATATCAATTAGCAATGTACATGTCAGATATGAGGATTCTATTAGGTAAAATTTCCATATGCTTTTTGTGGTTCTTTTGGCTTCTCAATTATGTCATTATTATCCTTTTTTTCTTTTGGGCTCAGAAATTAGGAAGAAAAAGTATGTTAATGTAAACTAGATTATCCAAAAAGGAGTAGTCCACACAATGAACAAGGATCATTTTTCTAAATGGATCCTAGTAGAACATAAAGATTTTACAAAGGAATATCCCCATAAAAAATATGGACAATAAAAGGATCCAAAAGACAGCTTTGCCACAAAATGCATCCTTCCCTCGTGAGACATTGCCACCTTTCAAATTGAGAAGAGTATAAGAAGAAAGAGATGCCTTTGAAGCCTTCACTATAATCATCCCATTCAATGCTAATTTTTCTTTACTTGGATGGGAAGTGGTTTCTGCTCCTCATATTAGGGATTAGTTATCTTGTGCCAAGGAACCTGTCTCTTGACTCTCTTTTAGGGGAATGGTTGTGGAGATTCTCTTTGAGGAGTAACTCCTTATGGTATGCTATCATTAGAAGTAAATATGGTGTTCATGACAATGATGGGATTCCAAAGTAGATAATAAAAATTTGGGTAAGAGTTCTTTGATTTTTATTATTCAAGGTTTCAACTACCTTTCGTCCAATCTTAAATTGTTGGTTGGAATTGGAGCAAGAGTTCTTTCTTTGGATGATGCTTGGACTGTTTCTACTAGTTTGGCATCCTTGTTTCCACATTTATACACATTTTCTTCTTCTTGCAACATTTTACTTCAAGGAATGCTTGTTGGTAATGGTCTTTCATGGGCTTTAAACTTTAATTTTAAAAGAAATCTTAATGACAGAGAAGTTTACAATTTTCCTTCCTTTTCTTGTTGGTTGAAGGTTTTCCTTTTGATTCTGGATGTGAGGATAGAAGGATTTGGTTGCAGGAGTCATCAAGTGTTTTTTTTTCTTACAAAAAATCATATTTTAATTGCCTGGGGATGATTCTTTGTCCTTGTCTCAAGAGCCAGCTTGTAGGATTTGGAAGGCAGAAGTGCCCTACAAAATCAAAATCTTAGCATGGACAATAGGACATGGTAAATTTAACCTTATTATGTACTCCAATGAAGAAGATAAATGCTTAATGTGCAAAGGGGCAACAGAGGACATTTATCATTTGTTTCTTAATTGTCAATAGCTTTAAAATTATGGAACAATCGTTTTGGCTGCGAGATTATAACAGGTGATCCTGCCTTTTGTCTGTTTCCCTAATTCTGGACAAATTTTTGTGCGTTGGGGGTGGAAAAATGGTAACGGTTTTTGGAATTGGTGTTTTGGATATAAGAGAATGCTTGATGGAGTTAAGGAAAGGTGCTGAATATTTGTTTGACAAGGCTCATTTTCTTGCTACCTATTGGATGCCCATCTGAATTAAGTTAAAGAGTACTCTATTCGTTTTTGTTTAGGAGAATTGGGAAGGTGTTATTAGATGAACATTGTTCTTTTTGGTTTTTCCTGCTGTAGTGATTTTCTTTTCATGCCTGCTTGTCCACCCTCTCGCATCTTTCTTTGAATAAATTTCTTGTTTCTTGTAAAAAAGGAAGAAGGTAATATATCTGTCTTTGTCTTTCTCTTTCATTGTGTTTGTTCTCAGCTAATTTTTACTCTTAATTTTGCATTTTGCAGTAATCCAGGACATCCGTTTGCTTCAGGTATTACTTTGGCTAAGCTGGCTGCTGTTACAACAGATGAACATGGAAATGAGATCTTCGATACAAGTGGTGCTCTGGATAAATTGCGAAAGGTTAGCTCTATCTTCTTTGCTTTCTGAGCTGCTTTTCCAAGATGATTATGTGGGGAGTGGAATGGAGCTTATTGAATGTTTGCTATATTTTCAATTCATGCAAATTTGACTTTCTAAACGTTGGAAGAGGTACATGATAAAACCTTTGGTTGCTCTTGGACAAGGCAGATAACTTATATAGAGTAAGAAATTGGGATCATATTTTTTGTCTTGTACAACAATGACAATCTCTTTTTGTAAAATTCATGCTCTTCTGTGTTGGTTTCTATTTCTTTTATGATTTTTTTAAAAAAAATTCACCAAGTGATTCTTCTTCCTTAAAATTGGTGATTCTTTCTTTAATTGAAAGGGATATGTCTGTCATCCTTTTATCCATTTTGTGCAAACCATTTCCTGATGTTCATGGTGATGTACATATGCTTAAGCTTTAATGGTTGGTTCTGGGAAGTATTTGGCTTAATTTGCGTATGGAAACCAAGTCCATTTATGTCATGAAAAAGAATTATAAAAGGTTAAAATTGAAGAACTTCATTTTCTGGCATCATATACTAAATCTACAATATATTTCATTCTTATTAATGTTTCTTATCTGACAATGTCAACTGATAAAAGACAGCTTACAGGTAGTTTGGGCTGAAACCTGTAACTAACAAAATTTCATGACTCCTATGTTCTTGAAAAGCAAAATTATTTGTCTAATGGTTATGCGGTTTTGTTGCAGTCATTGCAACTTCAGAGGCTTGCTTTGTATCATGATTCTAATAGCCTTCCTTGGAAGATAGATAAGAGATGGGAAGATCTTAGTCCCAAGGAATGGATCGAGGTTTGTTCCTATATGGGAAATTGTTACCCTGTGTACTTCTGTTGCTGCACTTATTTCCCGTGGTTGATGGGATAGATTATATATTTTTCTTCCTTCTCTTTGGATCTTCTTACTCAGATATTTGAAGATGGGATAAATGAACCTGTTGCTCACCCTGGAATGGTATCTCATTGGGCTATGAATCGCACGTACTTGGTATCACCTATTAATGGATTACTTAAGTATGACCGCCTTGGAAATCAAGAAAGAAGTGATCCAGAGGTTCCATTTGAGAAGGCTTCTCTTGTATTAAGTGACGTCTCTTTAACTGTTACAGAGGTGTGAAGTGTTTTAAATTTTTTATTTTATCACTGCCTACTCATATCTAATATGTTTGGTTGATTTAGTAAGTTGATTTTCCTTTAGTCTGGTTGGTTATAGAAAAGAAATGTTTCTTTTTTCACTCACCTCCATCCCCACAGGTGTAGTGCCATTCATTTTATCTTTTCTACTTTGCTCAATCTTTATAATGGAAAAAACAACCAGAAAAGAAGAATCGGTGTGAAGTTTCTTTCTGGAAATCTTTTTCTCTTTATTGACAAGCAATTGGAGTGAAGTTCATGTACTCAATTATTGTGGTTCACAGGCTCAATATCATGATTGGATAAAACTTCTAGAGGTAGTTTCGAAATACAGGGCATATATTGAAGTTTCCCATTTAAGACCAATGGCGCCAGTGTCAAAGGGTCCTGATCTTTGGTGGCGTTATGCTGCTCAAGCTGTCCTTCAGCAGAAAAAAATATGGTACATACATGCTATTATATAACTCTTATTTGGCAACTCCAAAAGTTGTGCTTTGACCGAGAATTTTTGGAGACCTGCTGCATTATTTGCCATTTTTTTTCAAACACTTTGAATTGAATATCTTGTAATTCGTACATACACACAGATATGTTTATAACACATCTGAAATTGACACTAATTTTATACATGAATTACTCTTCAGCTATCGGTTTTCGTGGGACAGAATTCAGAATCTCTGTCAGCTTCGTCGACGTTATGTTCAGTTGTATGCTAGTTCCTTGCAACAGTCGTCAACTATTAGTAACTCAGAAATTAGAGGAATTGAGAAACATCTTGACTCCAAAGTAATTCTTCTATGGAGGTATATGCCTTTGTTCTTCGTTCTTGGAGATTAAGAGTCTGTTTTAGTTTGATTTTATTATTGTATCTGTTTGTTCTTCATGTGTTGCATGTAAATGTTGAGTGAACTGCTGGTTCCCTCTTGGGGATAATCTAATAGTGTTTGCATTCTAAAGGCTGCTTGGTTTTCAGACTCGGGGGGTTGTCCTTATGTAGCTGAGATGCTACATTGTAGGGATATGGGTTTTCTTTTTGCTTTTTGGTACTTATTGTCCTTGTTTTTTGTGGACTTTAAGTCTCCTCACGTGTAAATTTCTCTCATAGATAATTTAATTCTCTTTTTCTTTTTTTAGCAATAAAAGAAAAAAATCCTGCTTCCCTTGTTTTCAAAATCCTTTTTTCATTAATAAAGCTTAATTCTTGTTTATTGAAAAAAAAAGAAAAAGAAAAAAGAACAAAAGCAGTTTCAGCTTAACTTTACCACTTGTTGTTTTCCTTGGATCTGATTCCATAGGTATGGATACTGTACACTCCATGATCAGTGGTGGATCAGTTATGGCTTAATTGATTTCTTTTTTAAGATTTTGCGTGTCTTATCTCACTTTTTGCATTATGTTTTATATTGTGTGTGCGTGTGTATGTGTATCTTTCAATTTAATGTGATCGTAATTTGTTTCCTAGGAAAAAAAAAGAATTAAAGAAGATGTTAATTGTTTAGCAATATATGTCCTCTGCAAGAGCAAAACATAATTTTGTTTTGAAAAGTTCAACTTGTTATGCTAGCAATTGGTGTCTACCTCAACTTGCCCCTAAAATTGTGATGTGGTTTCAACTACTTCATGTTGCTGCATAGCTTGCTTTTGATGGAAGCACCCCGTACATCCCAAAGTTCATGCATTCAATGCACATACAGACTATATAATTGACATGTTCTAGTTATTGAACCCTTTACTAGATAGCTTTTATAGTCAAAGGCCACCATTGAGTATTAAAGAATCGATTGGGATTCCATTTCAGTATTCTTTTGTTTGTTTATTTGCTGTGATTCATTGAGGTACAACACTTGGTATTTTGTGGTGGACTAGGGGTTCGCTTTTGTTGTAACTTTTTTTCTTGTTGTTAATAAAACTTTTAAGTTGAAAGAAGAGGGATATTGCTAATTTGGTCCACGCTTGCCCTATCCATTCAGTTTATTCTAATTAGGCGTTTTGATCATTTAGGTTACTTGCACATGCCAAGGTTGAATCAGTGAGGTCAAAGGAAGCAGCTGAACAGAGGCGGCTCAGAAAGAAAAGCTGGTTTTCTTTTACATGGTGGGTAGAGACTTTAATGATATTTTTTCCTTGGAAAACAAAAATTATCTTGCATTGTGATTGGCTCATTGGTTATTTGCCCTGCTTGAATTTGAGTTCTTTGTATCTATGTGAAATTCAGCTATTGTGTTATTAAAGCTTTAATTTTATTTTTGGATTCGTCTTTGTAAGCTCAAGCTTTGCTCGACTAGTAATGAGCCTCATCGTGTAAGAGCTTAGTTTGACTAGCGAATCTCCCTGTTGTGTTTGAATTACACGAGGGGTTGTGTTTAGGGCTTAAATACTATTGTCAAATTCTTCCCTAATAGGTTAAGCTTTTGGCTCAAATTGGAACTTAACATAATTTGTTATCATCATATTTGTGGTAATGTATTTATAATTTGCCTCTTATTGCAGGCTTACGACCTCAGAGGATGCCCATGTAGATGATGCATCTGAGGGATCACAGTCAACAGAAGAAAGACTGACTAATGAAGAATGGGAAGCGATAAATAAGTTGCTAAGTTACCAGCCAGGTGAGGAGCCGGCGTTGCGTTCTGGAAAGGACATGCAGAATATGATCAAGTTATTGGTGACTGTATCGATTGGTCAAGCTGCTGCTAGGATTATCAGTACAGATCAGACTGAGATTCTTTGTGGTCGTTTTGAGCAACTTCATGTTTCAACCAAATTCAAGCATCGCAGTACCCACTGTGATATATTATTGAGATTCTATGGTTTATCAGCACCTGAAGGTTCACTAGCTGAGGTTTGTTCCACACTTTCTCATGGTGGTTTTGTTGTGCCAGACAAGATTTTGATTGACTAAAATTGATGGAAATTATTAAGGAAGTTGAATTCATGCTGATCCCTATTTGTTCATTTAGAAATTTAAACCAGCTAGAATTTGTTAGTTTCTGATCTTCATTGTATTTTTAGTACATACCTCTCCTCTCTCTCTCTCTCTCTCTCTCTCTCTCTCTCTTACATGTATATATACATATATATGCATTACATTCTGTCAGTTTATAATGCTTACATGTGCCTTGTATGTTTTACAGAGTGTATGTAGTGAGCAGAAGGTAAATGCTTTAGCTGCTAGTTTTGTACATTCACCAGTTGGGGAGAATGTTGATTGGAGGCTGTCGGCTATCATTTCCCCCTGTCATGTTACGGTAATTTCTTGATTTTTAGTTGGGTGAATGTCTTTTAATCTGTCGGCTATTATTTCCCCCTGTCATATTACGGCAATTTCTTGATTTTTAATTGGGTGAATGTCTTTTAATTGGGTTGGTATTGGGTGCTGCTGCAACTTATGTTGTTTTGAAATATATTAGCACTAAAATTTTTAAAAATTACATATTGTAGCCCCGGAATAGCCTCCAAACAGAGTCTGTGACACCGCATCACTTTTATGTTTCTTGCACAGTTGCCATTTATAGCATACATGACCTCCTTTGATTTCAAACGTCCCTGTTGTCTTAGTATGGAATTTGATTTTGATGTTAAGTTAGTTTATTGAATCCATTTTTATTTATTCGTGTTCCTTTATTTCGATTTTTAGATTCTTTCTGTTATGCAGGAATATCATTGTATATTTCATTTTTTTTTCAAATTTTTGCTGTTATTTTTTTTTACCATCCTTATTATTTGTAACCTTCTTAATTCTTATGCATTTGAAGGTTTTGATGGAAAGTTATGATCGCTTTTTTGAATTTGTAAAAAGGAGTAATGCAGTTAGCCCTGCTATTGCACTGGAAACTGCTGCTGCTTTGCAGGTAATGTTGTCAATTAATTGAAAATCATTGGGTGCCCCTTATCCGGGAAAAATATATTAGTAGGTGCCAAGGGCAACACTATACTCATTAGACTGATTATGATTGGGCGCCAAGTGCAGATGAAGATTGAGAAAGTGACTCGTCGAGCACAAGAACAGTTTCAAATGGTGTTGGAAGAGCAAAGCAGGTTGTGAAGAATTTTATATTTTACCTTTTTGTTCTTGCTTCGTTTATTTGTTTGATTATTTGGAATTTAATATATCTTTACTGCATGCGAATTAATTTGTTTCCATCTTTTATATATAGCTATTTACTGATAGGAAAATGTATAATTTTCTAAAGGCAAGTGGCACTTCATCGTGCAAAGTGTTGGGAAGTAATAAACTTGTTTACTGATAATAGTTTTGGGAGGAAGTTGTGAGGACTAATGCAATTGAGAATCATTTAGTCATAAATTTGTAAATTCGTTAGGCAAATGATATTTAAAGTTAGAAACTAGCGTTTCAATGAAAAAAATGAGAGTACTTATCTACACTTTAGTTAGTACATCTTTTTTCCACATTCCTGTTCCCTATATGGCCTTCTATTTGTTGCATTCTTTATGAGATGTAGTTTGATTGTAATATCTTTGATGTCATTTTGAGAGCAGACATTTCTTTTGTGTCACTACTTCAAGCAATTTTACCTTAAGTGCAAGCATGTATTTTGTTGCTTTTGAGTGACTTTAGTTGTAGTTCTACGTCGATTTGAAGGCCTTTTCTTTATTTTAGAGCTTGTATTCTGGATCACCACCTGAAGGATGATGGTCTTCATATTCTTGAATGGGCATGAAATGTAGTCATTATGCAATTAACTTTTGTTATTCTTTTGTTTTCGTGTACATCACAGAGAAAATGAATGGAACACTCTTTACTCCTTTTTCTGTGTGCTTTCTTCAGATTTGCGCTTGACATTGATCTTGATGCTCCAAAGATTAGAGTTCCTATAAGGACAAGTGGCTCTTCCAGATGTGATAGCCATTTTCTTTTGGATTTCGGTCATTTTACGCTGCACACTGTGGTAGGTTTTGTCAATGTGGACTTTCATATTTGCTGGTAGTCACATTTTCACTGCATAAGATGACTCATGAATGCTGCAGGGAAGTCAGTCCGAAGAACAAAAGCAGAATATTTATTCTCGTTTCTATATAGTTGGAAAAGATATTGCTGCATTTTTTACCGATTGTGGTTCTGACTGTCAAAACTGCTCTTTGGTTGTGCCAAGTCAACAAATTATATCTCCTACAGTGGAAAAAGTTGGCGATTTTTATTCTCTCATCGATAGGTGTGGAATGGCTGTTATTGTTGATCAGGTATCCTTCTGTGTACTATTGCTTGTACTTTTTATATGACTGTCATTAATATAGAAGTTTGATATTAGCTCTTATTCTTCATTACTCGCTTGTTCTAATAATGCTTATGAATATGTTACTTTAAGATCAAACTACCTCACCCGAGTTACCCATCAACACGTGTTTCTGTTCAAGTGCCGAACCTTGGTGTTCACTTTTCACCTGCAAGATACCACAGGCTAATGGAATTGTTTAACATATTATATGGCACAATGGAGACCTATGGTCAGCCTACTGTCAATAATTTGCCAGCTGAACTAGCCCCTTGGAATCCAGCTGATCTTGCTATTGACGCTAAAATCCTAGTATGGGGGGTATGTCCTTATCTAGAAGCAAATTAGCCTGGTCAGATTTCTGCCTTATGTATTAATCAGATTTTAATTGCTTTTAAAAACTTATGTTGATTTAGGGTATTGGAAATTCTGTTGCTACATGGCAACCCTGTTTTCTTGTATTATCTGGATTATATCTCTATGTCTTGGAATCTGAAAAGTCCCAGAACTACCAGCGATATTTGAGGTTTCCCCTTGTTTCTTTTCCTTATTTTTCTGTGCTGTTGATAACTTTTCGTCGGTTGATACCATGTCTATTTATAACTCTGTTGGTCCTTTCTGCAGTTTTATTTTTCAATAATTATTTTGTGTGCTAATGGTCCTTTCCCTTTTCTGGAAATTCTTTTATTTGAAGTTTCAAGACAATCTTAATCTAAAATTCATTTCTGGACAATGCAGCATGGCTGGTAGACAGGTGTTTGAGGTGCCGCTAGTGAATATTGGCGGATCACCATTTTGCATTGCTGTAAGTTTCAGAGGAATCGATACTAAGAAGGTAAGTCATGTTGTTTTGAAATACATACTTTATTGTTCTGTTTTGTTCAACCGAATTAAAGTCAATTAAAACATATTCTTGTGAAATCTTTCTTGCTGAAATTTTTGTTGCTTTAAAAAAAATTACATGCATTGAAATAAAAACTTGTATCTTCTGTTCATGATTAAATTTTGTCTTGGCATACATGTTTGTTGTTGTCCACAAAATAATGCTTCAATGAATTGCTTTGCTGATGTCCATTAGTTCTCTGCCAAAATGTCAGCTAAGCTTCATAATTTCAGCAAGAATGAAATGCTTGTTGTTTGTCCAAATTCTACAGGTTTGTGTTCTTAGGTCCACATGTTTGGTTCTAGAGGCTGTTATTGATGCCGATGGAAATTTAATTTGAGTTTTTTTGGATATTTTGCATTATGAATTTTTAATGCAGAGGGAGCTTATTTGTTTGTGACAGTGCATAATTTGAGAAGTTGACTGTTGAACTGTGAACAAAGGTGTATGCAATGATAGACATTCTCAATGCTGTATCATTCAAATCAATTGCGATATGCAGCGCTAAATGTTCTGTTTTGTAACTTTTCATTAGTTTTAATACTATTCTTCTTGTTTTGTTGACCCCCTGCAGATAATTTTTTCAGGGTAGGAGTTCATTTGATCTTATGAAATGAATATTATTATGTCCTTAGAAAATAAAGGAAGAGAATATGCATGTTATTTTTTCATTATAGATTTGTGCAAGAAAGTGGAGAATTATCTGTTAGAAGTTTCCATGTAATAAGAGATCTTTTTAGCAGGCTTTGGAATCTTCTAGTACCTGGATCATTAAGTTTCGAGAAGATGAGGAGAAAGCAACTTGGTTGAAAGAACTTACACGTGCCACATATCAAGCCTCTGTATTATACGTTCATCAATACCCTTATCAAAATTTTCCAATAATCTAAAATTTTCAAGCTCTTATAAATGAAAACTAATACTTATGCTTCATGTAGGCTCCTCCAATTGATGTACTTGCAAAAAATGGTGATGGTGTAACCAAGTTTGATGAACCTCAGAAGACAAATTTGAAAACAGCTGATCTTGTTATTGATGGGGTCTTGGTAGAAACAAAGCTATTTGTATATGGAAAGGTCAGATGTGTTCCATTTTCTTGTACTTGCTAATTGTGTTGAAAATGTTTGGATTGTTTCTAACTCACTTATACATGTTGCTATGGGTATTTAGTAATTGTTCAGTTACGATTCAGCTTTTCATCTTAAGCTGTGCAGTTGACCATGCACTATTTGTTAATGTTATTATGCAGAATGAAGATAAAGTTGGTGACAAAGTTGAAGAGACCTTACTTCTTGAGGTTCTTGCCGGTGGGGGAAAGGTTTGTGTACCTAGTTTCAGTTTGAGGTTATTGGAAAGCTATCATAAGTTTTTCCATTTGAATTTTGAGTTGGATTTTTGAGCTTGTTGTGTATTCCTTTATTATTACTTTCTTGAACAGCAAATGTTTTTGCATGTATGTTGGTCAAACTACGTAAATGGAAATGCTGTGTGGTTGGAAATTAATGCAGGACAGCCTTCTATATTTTGGGAAGCAACTTTTAATGTTCTTGTAAGGCCCTGTTTCTCTGTGATGCATAATTCAGAAGGCTGTAGAAAGAAGCAATTTTAATGATGTAAAAGGTCTAGCCAGTTTGAGGCTGGACGGGCCTGAAAGTTCCCTAGATATTACTGTTACGAGTATTAGAAACACAATTCAATCAGTAGTTACCAGGTAATCCCAATAGTATTGGAATTAAAGAATGGAAGGAGAGGTCTAGGATTTTATTTTTTTTGAGCATTCTTTAGTGTTAGTTGAACAGTAATTTTGAAATTAAGAATTAGGCTTGGTGGCTTGAATTAAATCCACAATTAGCAACATTAGCATTTCTGTTGTCCCATAACATGTCAGCCTACTTGTGACTGCTACAATTGAATATACATGTTTGCTTACTGGAGTGTGCAGTCATTTGGTTGTCTTTTTCCTATAGTTTTTCTTTGGATTGAAAATTTTGTTTGTGCATGATTTATTATAGTTGGTACTTAAGATTCTTAATCTCTATTCTCTGCTGTGAAACATTTACCTATGTTGTTTTTCAGGTTCATGTAATTAGCCTGGATGGTGACCTAACAGTAAAGATGAAGCTGCACTCTTTGAAAATCAAAGATGAGCTTCAAGGCCGTCTTTCTGAAACTCCACGGTACTTGGCCTGCTCTGTGCTCAAGAATGACAAATTTAATTCTTACGGTGTGTGTGATTCCCCTGAAGGGGACATGTCTATGGTACTTCCAGAGGAGGATGATGCTTTCACAGATGCTTTGCCGGAATTCATGTCTGTAACAGATGCAGACATTTATTCTCCAAAAACAGATATGATGCAATGTGGCATGAATGAGGAAATAAACGATCTTGGTGACTTAAAGCCTGCTGAAGCCTTAATTCATAAACATGATTTGGTACAAGGAAAGGGTGTTTCTAGTGAGATATTTTATGAGACAGAGGGTGGTGATAGTTTGGATTTTGTATCTGTTATCTTCTCAACTAGGAGTCCAAATTCCACCGATTATGATGGTATAGATATGAAGGTACCTTACTTGAGCATCGCGGACTTTGAGTTAGTTCCTAGACTGAAATTAAATTATATTATATTGCTAATCTATTCAATCAAAAATTTTCAGATGAGTATTCGCATGTCCAAACTAGAGTTCTTTTGCAACAGACCCACTCTTGTTGCTTTAATTGGTTTCGGTTTTGATCTAAGCACTGTTAGTTATGACATCAGAGGTATAGACAAGACCAAAAGCTCAGACCAGAAATCTTTGATCAACAAAGAAAAGAATGAAGAAAATGTGCGTGTTGAGGGGTTGCTGGGGTATGGTAAAGATCGTGTAGTATTTTATTTAACCATGAATGTCGATAGTGTCTCGGTGTTTCTTAACAAGGAGGATGGTTCGCAACTTGCAATGTTGGTACAAGAAAGCTTTCTGTTAGATCTGAAGGTACAGGGAATCTTGCTATGCTTCTCATATGTTTCTGTGCTTACAACGTATAGTGAAGCTTATTCCTGTTTAGAAGAAATTGTGTTCTTGCCAAACAATGTTCCCTTAAATGTGCGCTTTTGTGTATTTATATTCCTTTTTTTTTCCATTGAGAAGTCAAGAGTGACTGTTTTAAGCTTTTTATTTACACTTTCTCTATTAATGAACTAAAAATTGGGTTTCTATTTATGAGATATACTCTTTGCGTTTTTGTCATCGTTTGACTTGATTTATTTGTTCAATTAAGGTCCACCCAAGTTCCATCTGCATTGAAGGCACACTGGGTAATTTCAGACTCTGTGACACGTCCCTCGGAGCAGATCACTGTTGGGGTTGGCTTTGTGATATACGAAATCCAGGGGTTGAATCCCTTATCAAGGTACTTTTGTAGTCTGCTTAATAAGCAGTTTCTTCCAAATCAGGGTTCAAGCCGAAGTTTTAAACTCATTTGAGATACTCAAATTCAGAAACTTTCTTTTCAACCCAAGCTCAATGAGCTATAGTATTCAGCTCAGCTTGTTTGTACCACCAGTTGTGATTTATTATTCCTTGTATTCTTATATTTCTCTTGACAATGTTTTGATATGATCTTTGTGTCTTTTCCCTTTCAGTTCAAATTTAACTCTTACAGCGCTGGAGATGATGACTATGAAGGATATGATTACAGCTTGTCTGGCAGACTCTCTGCTGTTCGCATCATTTTCCTCTATAGGTTTGTCCAGGAGGTATATGAAAAGAACTTCTGATTTTTAAATCCATCAGCAGAGAATGTTTAAGGGGAGAAAAGGGAATGCCCTGCTGTTGAGACTGTTACTAACAGTTAGCTTGTGAAATTGATGTGTTTAATCGTTGTCAAGTTAATGTCTTATGCTTTTCAAGCAGGAGAGTTAATGCCTTGCAGTTTTTGAGTTCTCTAAGAGAGTGAGAGACTGTTTTATACTTTTCAAGTTGGAGAGAATCTGTGACCATTAATGAGTTTTTTCACTGCACCTGCAGGGATGTTCCGGTCGCTCTTGGAAGTTCGTCATGCACACTGCTGAATGCGCTTGACACATTTGCCGCAGGTGCGGGGATGTTCTCTCGTCGCTCTCGGAAGTTCATTCCGTGATCGTCCGGTGATATCAAACACCAACTATCATCTATCATTCATTCTCTTGAACAATTGAAAGAGAGACACGCCTGAGTGGCCAGAAAACAAGTCCAAACCGAGCAGGGCAGAAACAGCCACCTACCACAAACGTCTAGGAGGCTTCAATTAGAAATCACACGGCACCAAGTGCATGAGGAAGATTCTGAACAGAAGCAGCTTCCCTCTCAAGAAAGGGGGAAAAGGCGCATGAGTTTGGGAAGCAGGAGGGAGACTTCACCAAATGAACACCCACCCCATGATCGCTATAATGAGCATAGCGACGATGAGGAAGTAATGGACAGAAGGCACGCATCATGGCAACCAAGAAGGGTGCGCAATCACCTTGAGGCAGAACCATGGCACACCACAAGAAGGGAGGATTAGCACTACGACCGCCCAAGCCATTACACACAGCCTAAGGTAAAAATTGAGTTCCCTACCTTTGAGAAGGGAGATCCAACCAAATGGATCTCCAAGGCTGAATTTTACTTTGAAAAACAAGGTATTGAAAGAGGTGAAAAGGGTTGATTTTGCATCCTATCACCTATGTGGAAGAGCCAACCAATGGTGGCATTGGCTTAAGGCCACCTATGGCTGAGAAGGTAGGAGGATTGGCTGGACAAGGTTCACACAAGAATTGGTGAATAGATTCGGCCCCTCCAACATCACCAATATTTGCTCCGAGTTTGATGAGAATCAAGTCTTTCCTTTATCAAATTCTAAGAGTGCTGCACCAGTTCAGAACTTAGAATACTCATCTCCGCCTCCTGAGATGCCAATCTAGAGAACAAGTGAAGACGTTTCATCACCAACAATTCCAGTTGATGACAGTAGAGGAAAAGAATTGTGCACAGGATATGATAGCAACACTAAGGACACAAGTGCTCCAGGACAGGACTTGGTGTGTCCGAATGCCAAGATAAAGATGCAGATGTCTTGTGATGAATCGAACAATGCATCTGCCAAATGTCCTGATTCATCTATTCAGGTTTATGGTACTACTTCTACATTTTCTTTAGCACGACCAAGAGTGGAAGAACAGCAAATTAAAGTGGATGCAGAATCAGATGGATTTTCGTATGGATTACAAATACATGCTTCTACAAATTATCCACCAGAAAATACTCCAACAAGGACTGTGCAGGACCAATCTGCCTTGTTGGCTAAACCTGGATCAGAAGACAAAGTTCCTAATCATATTCCTGTCCAGATTGAAGGACTTGCTGATCTTTCACAAACAGTTTCACAAGCTGCAAGAGATCAGACCTTTAGATCATTCATTGTTCAAACTGCAGCGGAAAATATGCATAGCATGCAGCAAGTTTTGCAAGGCACAAATATTGATCAAACGCCATCATCTGCACCTGTTTTAGACCCTCAATTCCCTGGACAGACTGGAAGATCCAGACATTCCATGCAATAGGTCAGGTGTGCTGGACAGCAACCCCATTGCCAGCACAAATGCCCAAAGTTGCATGGATAGCAAGGAGGAAGCCGAGGCAGTACACTCTCCGGATCATGCGGAAGAAGGCGAAAATCAACTTGCATGCAGTAGGGGCAACCACAAAGCCTACTGCAATGAGGTTGTTCGCAACCATAAATGACAAGAATGTTTTGGTGTTGATTGATAGTGAAGCCACCCATAATTCCATCAACACAAAACTGATCAAAACACTCCAGCTATGTCCGAAAAGGATTGCACCCTTTGTGGTAAGAGTGGCAAGCAGACAGAAGCTCAAGTGCACACAAGTTATCAAGACAGCAGCAATGCAGATTCAAGGAGTCAAAATAGAAGTGGAACTGCATGTGTTAGCCTTGGCAGGCCTTGATGTGGTTTTAGGCAATGCTTGGCTTAAAACCATAGGCAAGATAATGTTCGACTACGAATCCATGGCCATGCACTTCCAATGGAAGGGAAGGGACTGCACGTGGGAGGCATCCACCACCAATGCAGCGCATCATTGTGAGGTAAGTACCCTTGAATGACTATACAGAAAAAGGGCACAATGTTTTGCAGTTCTCTTGGCCACAAAAGAGGAAAACACAGCCGAACATCATACACACAAAAGACATACCAATAGGAGTAAGGAACCTACTGGAGTAGTTTGGAGATGTCTTAGGAGAGCCAAAAGGACTACCACCCTCAAGACATTACGACCATGCCATCCCATTAATCGACAAAACCAAGGTATTATCTGACCTACCACTTCCCCTTTTTCTTCTCCCATTCTACTTGTTAGAAAGAAAGACAGAACTTGGAGGTTTTGCACCGATTATTGGGCACTCAACCAAGCAACTGTCAAGGATCGTTTTTCAATCCCAACAATTGATGATATGCTGGACAAGTTACATGGAGCAAAGCGTTTACCAAGCTGGATCTCAAGACTGGATATCATCAAATACGCATGAAAGAAGAGGACGTGCAGAAGACAACATTTCGGACTCATAGTGGACACTACGAGTACCTAGTCATGCCCTTCGGACTATGCAATGCACCTTCCACCTTTCAAGCAGCCATGAATGACATCTTCAAGCCTTATTTGTGCAGGTTTGTCTTAGTTTTCTTTGATGACATTTTGGTCTATTCCAGGAACCATGATGATCACCTAGAACACTTAGCAAAAGTGCTAGAAGTGTTAAGAAGAAATCATTTCGTCATCAAGCCATCCAAGTGCACATTCATGCAAGAGGAGCTTGAATACCTCGGTCACATCATATCCGAAGATGGAGTGAAAGGTAGACCAACGGAAAATAGGAGCCATGCAAACATGGCCAATTCCTAAGAATGACATAGAACTTAGAGGATTTCTAGGTTTAATAGGTTATTACTGCAAATTTGTTCGTAAATACGGTGCCATAGCAAAACCACTAACGGATTTGTTGAAGAAGGACGGATTCCTATGGACAGAGAAGAGTGAAGATGCATTCAAGTTGTTGAAGCAAGCTATGTGTGAGACCCCAGTGTTAGCACTGCCCAACTTCAACCAAACCTTCGAGCTTCACACTGACGGATGTCAAGATGGAATAGGTGCTGTCCTGAGTCAAGCCGGAAGACCTATTGCATACATGAGCAGAGTCTTAGGACCCATAAGAAGGAATGGTCAATATACGCCAAGGAGATGTTGGCCATCATCCATGCAGTCAAGGTATGGCGACCTTACCTTCTTGGGAGAAAATTCCTGATCATTACAGATCAACAACCCTTGAGAAGCCTCATGGAGCAGAAAATTACCACCCCGGAGCAGCAAAAGTTCCTTGTCAAGTTACTGGGTTATGAGTATGAAATAATCTACAAACCAAGCAAGGAAAACAAGGTGGCAGATGCATTGTCCAGAAGCAATGGAGGTCAAGCATTGTGGACAGCAAGTGAGCCTAATGACGCATGCCTCACTGCCATCAGCGGAGCAGAGTGGAATGTATGGACAGAAATCAAGCAGGCAATAGAAATTGACCCTC
>BNST01001864.1:0-58376 GCA_019650275.1 Xylocarpus granatum | reverse complement strand
GTAGTAGCGATCCTTATATATCGTATTAACAATCGAAATATGGTCGAAAGAAAAAATCTCTATTTGACAGGGCTTCTTCCTATACCTATGAATTCCATTGGACCCAGAAATGATACATTGGAAGAATCTTTTGGGTCTTCCAATATCAATAGGTTGATTGTTTCGCTCCTGTATCTTCCAAAAGGAAAAAAGATCTCTGAGAGCTTTTTCCTGGATCCGAAAGAGAGTACTTGGGTTCTCCCAATAACTAAAAAGTGTATCATGCCTGAATCTAACTGGGGTTCGCGGTGGTGGAGGAACTGGCTCGGAAAAAAGAGGGATTCTAGTTGTAAGATATCTAATGAAACCGTCGCTGGAATTGAGATCTCATTCAAAGAGAAAGATATCAAATATCTGGAGTTTCTTTTTGTATATTATATGGATGATCCGATCCGCAAGGACCATGATTGGGAATTGTTTGATCGTCTTTCTCCGAGTAAGAGGCGAAACATAATCAACTTGAATTCGGGACATCTATTCGAAATCTTAGTGAAAGACTGGATTTGTTATCTCATGTTTGCTTTTCGTGAAAAAATACCAATTGAAGTGGAGGGTTTTTTCAAACAACAAGGAGCTGGGTCAACTATTCAATCAAATGATATTGAGCGTTTTTCCCATCTCTTCTTGAGAAACAAGTGGGCTATTTCTTTGCAAAATTGTGCTCAATTTCATATGTGGCAATTCCGCCAGGATCTCTTCGTTAGTTGGGGGAAGAATCCGCACGAATCGGATTTTTTGAGGAACATATCGAGAGAGAATTGGATTTGGTTAGACAATGTGTGGTTGGTAAACAAGGATCGATTTTTTAGCAAGGTACGGAATGTATCGTCAAATATTCAATATGATTCCACAAGATCTAGTTTCGTTCAAGTAACGGATTCTAGCCAATTGAAAGGATCTTCTGATCAATCCAGAGATCATTTCGATTCCATTAGTAATGAGGATTCGGAATATCACACATTGATCAATCAAAGAGAGATTCAACAACTAAAAGAAAGATCGATTCTTTGGGATCCTTCCTTTCTTCAAACGGAACGAACAGAGATAGAATCAGACCGATTCCCTAAAAGCCTTTCTGGATATTCCTCAATGTCCCGGCTATTCACGGAACGTGAAAGGCAGATGAATAAGCATCTGCTTCCGAAAGAAATCGAAGAATTTCTTGGGAATCCTACAAGATCCATTCGTTCTTTTTTCTCTGACAGATGGTCAGAACTTCATCTGGGTTCGAATCCTACTGAGAGGTCCACTAGAGATCAGAAATTGTTGAAGAAAGAAGAGGATGTTTCTTTTGTCCCTTCCAGGCGATCGGAAAATAAAGAAATAGTTAATATATTCAAGATAATTACGTATTTACAAAATACCGTCTCAATTCATCCTATTTCATCAGATCCGGGATGTGATATGGTTCCGAAGGATGAACTGGATATGGACAGTTCCAATAAGATTTCATTCTTAAACAAAAATCCATTTTTTGATTTATTTCATCTATTCCATGACCGGAACAGGGGGGGATACACGTTACACCACGATTTTGAATCAGAAGAGAGATTTCAAGAAATGGCAGATCTATTCACTCTATCAATAACCGAGCCGGATCTGGTGTATCATAAGGGATTTGCCTTTTCTATTGATTCCTACGGATTGGATCAAAAACAATTCTTGAATGAGGTATTCAACTCCAGGAATGAATCGAAAAAGAAATCTTTATTGGTTCTACCTCCTATTTTTTATGAAGAGAATGAATCTTTTTATCGAAGGATCAGAAAAAAATGGGTCCGGATCTCCTGCGGGAATGATTTGGAAGATCCAAAACCAAAAAGAGTGGTATTTGCTAGCAACAACATAATGGAGGCAGTCAATCAATATAGATTGATCCGAAATTGGATTCAAATCCAATATAGCACCTATGGGTACATAAGAAATGTATTGAATCGATTCTTTTTAATGAATAGATCCGATCGCAACTTCGAATATGGAATTCACAGGGATCAAATAGGAAATGATACTCTGAATCATAGAACTATAATGAAATATACGATCAACCAACATTTATCGAATTTGAAAAAGAGTCAGAAGAAATGGTTCGATCCTCTTATTTTGATTTCTCGAACCGAGAGATTCATGAATCGGGATCCTAATGCATATAGATACAAATGGTCCAATGGGAGCAAGAATTTCCAGGAGCATTTGGAACATTTCGTTTCTGAGCAGAAGAGCCGTTTTCAAGTAGTCTTCGATCGATTACGTATTAATCAATATTCGATTGATTGGTCTGAGGTTATCGACAAAAAAGATTTGTCTAAGTCACTTCGTTTCTTTTTGTCCAAGTTGCTTTTCTTTTTGTCTAACTCACTTCCTTTTTTCTTTGTGAGTTTCGGGAATATCCCCATTCATAGGTCTGAGATCCACATCTATGAATTGAAAGGTCCGAATGATCAACTCTGCAATCAGTTGTTAGAATCAATAGGTCTTCAAATCATTCATTTGAAAAAATGAAACCCTTCTTATTGGATGATCATAATACTTCCCAAAAATCGAAATTCTTGATCAATGGAGGAAGAATATCACCATTTTTGTTCAATAAGATACCAAAGTGGATGATTGACTCATTCCATACTAGAAATAATCGCAGGAAATCTTTTGATAACACGGATTCCTATTTCTCAATGATATCCCACGATCAAGACAATTGGCTGAATCCTGTGAAACCATTTCATAGAAGTTCATTGAGTATCTTCTTTTTATAAAGCAAATCGACTTCGATTCTTGAATAATCCACATCGCTTCCGCTTCTATTGTAACAAAAGATTCCCTTTTTATGTGGAAAAGGCCCGTATCATAATTATGATTTTACGTATGGACAATTTTTCAATATCTTGTTCATTCGCAACAAAATATTTTCTTTGTGCGGACGGTAAAATAAAAACAACATGCTTTTTTTGGAGAGATACTATTTCACCAATCGAGTCACAGGTATCTAACATATTCATACCTAACGATTTTCCACAAAGTGGTGACGAAAGGTATCACTTGTACAAATCTTTCCCTTTTCCAATTCGATCCGTTCTATTAGTTCGTAGAGCTATTTACTCGATCGCAGCCATTTCCGGAACACGCCTCTCCAGAGGGACAAAATATTCACAATTTGAAAGAAATCTTTATTGGTCAACTCTCATTTTCCAGATATGAATCTATTCTGATTCAGTAGGAGAAGAACTTGCTCTTTTCCCAACTGTATAGAAACTTATTCTAAGGATTAAGCCTTTTGATATTATGGGCATTTGATTCTTATGTTAAGCTTGCTATGTTGGGCCAGCTCAGTGAATCTTGCTGTCAATTTGCAGCATCCATTTTTTGTTCATTTTTTTAGGTGGTGGACCTATTTATCTCAAGTGGTTTTGTGCTTCAATTTTTGCAGAACCATTACAGGGATAGGCCATTGAATGTTAGAGGAAGGAGTCAAGCACCAGTTAGGTCTCCCCGTAGCAATGGCCGTGTCATGACACCCCCTGAAACAAATTTCCCTGAGAGAAGCAGCCGCGAGCAATCGCTTGCACCAGCACAAATGCATGTTCATAATGGTGGTGCAAAGGCTGGACTATCAGATCTTTACCACTCTAGTTCCCCTGAGAAAAAGGCACAACCTAATGCCAATGGATCAGTGCATGTGTTGGAGAGGGTTGTAGAATTTGGGTCAGTTGGACATTTATCTTACGGGCCACCCTCACTTGAAAGCAGCAGACAACAAAGCACAGGTTCTTATTCCCCTGGTCAAAACTCAAGTGTTAGTGCCAGTCTCTCATCACCAAGGACTCCAAAGCCCAAACCTGTGTTGGGAGCGGATCAAGATAGGTATGACAATGTCATGAAAACTATTATGTTGAGGCAATTGTAGCATTCTATTTAAGCTTTCTCTTTCTCTTTTGCACGTGTAGAATTGCGGCATACCATATGCAAGACGAGGATTTTCCCCCTTTATCGGCTTGAGTGAAGTGGGAAGGATTGGTTTTATACGGTTAAGTTAATAGGTCAGTTAATGCTAACAAACCAGCCTGTAGCCAAGCATTCTGCATGTATGGCAGCTTTTCGCATGGCCATTCCAAAGCACTCGCTGTACATGCGATTGCAATATTTTGTGTGTGGTTCAGATGCATTTTGTACATTCTACTGATTATTCATAGCTCCCTTTAATCTTGAATAGCTGTGCATTGTTTTGAGTTGTTTGTGTATAGGATACTTGAATTACGGTTTGTAACCAGGTTTTTCTTAATCAGTCCTAGGCGAAAATATAGACAGAAATACTGTTCTTGCCGATGTCAGATGTAACTGATAGTTGATACTATGTTTGTGCAGCTGTAAGTGTATAACATTTTTGGTCCTTTCCTTTTGCATATCTGTTTGCTGCATTCTTGTTGCTAATCTTGGCCGCACCTATTTGGTGATTATTTTCTTTAGAACATGAGAATAACCTGAATTATTGACCAGTCATTATCCTCAGGCTTGAACAAACATAGCGTAGCATGCATGCACATGTTGAAATGAAATCAGGACGCCTGTGAAAACACAATAATTATGGAAAATAAATTTGAAGTTATTGTTACAGATTTTGGACAAAACGTTGACCCCAAGAATCATCCTGAAGGTGGCATGTTCCATTGCAAGGGCGGCGGATGGCAAAAAAATTAGGGAAATTGATATAGCTGTATGTAGTTGCATATTAAAATATCAAGTGGGGTGGTGCATTGTCAACTCCGACACTGTCACAAAATAATCATGACATTTATTTTATTATGCATTTGAAAATTAATAAGAAGCCAATTGGAAGAGTATCTACCTGTACGCATTTGAGAAGAGAATCAAATAGAAAGTGGGATTCTCTGGAAGAGTCCAAGGTGTTCACCCAATTGGAAAAACATGAATGGTAAATGTTGTAGTTTTAGTGCTCTAATTTGACCCTAAAACAAGCAGAGCATAGTTCTGATTTGATTGTCCAGCGTGATTTTAAATAATAAAAATTAAATAAAAGAACACAACACCATATGGGTGTAATCAATGAACCCACTGCTGCCTGCCAATGGAAAAGCTTTGACATTTCTGTGTGGTGTGTCGTGTGTCTCTCCTCTTATCTCAGTGGACTCCCCTCTCCTCTTTGGCAACAATTTTAATTATTTATTGTATATATTTTCAATAAGGTCCTCTGTTTTATACTTATTTCTTTTTGAAAGGAATAGATTCTACGACTTTTTGAATCAAAACAGCTCCCCAATATTGTGGGAGTAGAAATCGGCCTTATTGTCTGTTAAAGGGGGGGCTTCGAACTGTTAATTTCTTACCTGCCCATAAGTACCATTCTACATTTACATTCAATTGCAGATCAATCTATATTGATTGATTGCCTTTATTGGATGCGAACACATTCAAATCAAAATGATTTAATTTAATATACAAAAAAAATTAAAATTTATATTTGAATTTAAAAATAAATATAATTTAATAAAATAATTATATCTTATAATAATAATAATAATAATATTTTAAATTTAGACAAAATCGACAATCCAAAATTGATTTGTTGACAATTATTATATAATTTTTTTTAATTTTGTATGCTATGAGATTAAAACAAAACAAAAAAATTTAATCTACCACGTAAATTTGAAAACATTGGAGGGGGGTTTTTGTATATTTCTTCAAAATGACTTGCTTCAAGTGAAATAAACACAAATATATAGGAATTAAATGCAAAATATCCGTGATCAGTAAGTAAATGCTCACAGATAGATAGCAGGAGATTGATTATTCCATGGACATGTTTCATAAGTAAAATTGTCAGGAGCTTCGCTTAGCAGCCACCAACTCATACAATCTTCTGTTCTAGTTGTGGTCCTCCTAAAACACTAATTTAGTGTCTAAAATATTATAAAATTACTCCACTTTTATATTTTTTTTTATTAATTACGTTAATATAAATAAATGATAAAATTATTTAATTTTTATTATAAAAAAATTATTTATTAAAAAAAAATTAAAAATAAATTATATAAATTTTTTTTTATCACATTAATATTTTTTATTAATTAAAAAATATATTATTTACTTAAAATGACGTCATAAAATCGTCATCGAACACTTTTAATATTTATTTTATTTGTTTATTCACGAGAAATCAGATACCACCTTCCCAATATAACAACTCCATATTATGAAATGCTTGTAATTATTATTTGTTTATTGGACTTCGTCAAGTTCCGTCGTCACCATGGTTATCTGGGGACCGCAGGAGCAGTGAATAATAATAATGATGATAATTTCTCTTGGTTTTCTGTACGGTACACAAGCCTACCATCACCACTCCCTTTCATAGTTTTTCTCGTTATCTTTCCAAGCTTCTCTGTCTCGCTCAAAATACGATTGAAATCCAACGGTTTTCTGCTAAAGATTATCAGTGTCTCTGGGTGGTTGTTCTGATATCTGCAAATGGTGCTGTCAAAGCGTAGCCATAGGTTTTTCAAATTCAGAATTCCTCTTTGTTTTGTGCCCAACTCTCTAATAATTTTAGATTTCAAGCATTAATTCTCTACCACACAACCAGATTCTCGTTTCCCCAAGTCGTCCCCCCGTCCCCTCTTTGCAATAAAAGTAGTTTGTTGGCTGACGAAGAATATTCTCTCTATAGTTTTTATTCTGTTCTTCCATAAAAATCTTTGGATATATTCTTTTCTGTTGTGTAATATTGTTTTGACCCAGATGATTGCCAAGGACTACGAGTTTCCACGTGCAGTACTTGTAGAAATGGCTTGGATTATGCTCTGTGTCGATTACTCTAGGCTGTTTTGGTTATTATTCGGCGTTTTTTCTTATGAAAATCACGAAGGAAAGCCTCGGATCACTAGCATACAACTGCAAGCTTTTCCTTCCCCTCGCTGCTAGCCTTTTTTCCATTTACTTTTGAATCACATATATACATATATACTATAAATATATATATATATATATATATCTAAAATAAATAATTATCCGGAAGTTTGGGTTGAGACTACTTGATTTCTCAGCCATGTACAAGAACAAGACTACGCGTTTAGGTGGATGTATTGATGGAGCCAAAATACAGCTTGGATACGTTGAAACTGATCATTCTGGTCGCTATGGACGTGTAAGTTCCTGATTTTTTCTTTACTTTCAGTATCTGATGATATGATTATATCATTATACGCAACGTTGCCGGTGTTTTCCATTAGATTTGCAGCAGTTTTGTTTTTGCTTTGTTTTGGGATTCTGCCGGGATCATCAGTTGTTTATTAGATGTATATATATTCGATAGTATAAAATCGCATGCTTTTCTGGGATGTAATCATGTAATGGAAACAGCTTCTTTGTATTGTCTGCAACATTTTTGCATGCAGCTGAAAGTTCTGATGAAAGAATCACTTTCAAGAAGAAAACTGAAACTGCCCTATTCCTGAAGAAATCACTTGAACTTAGAAAATTGCTGTAATTCACCTGTAAAATCAACCTAACGAGAATTTGTTCCTGAAGAATTTGAGGTTCATATCCACCCAGATCGACAATTTTCTCATGAACTAATTGAGCAGGTCATTTTCGGACATAACAATGTCTCAATCAAACATTTGACCTTGAGATGCTGCAAATTTTCCGGGTGATGATTTCATATACAAATATATAAAAATAGAAGTTGAAAAGGTCATTGTTCCAATCTAGCTCTGTCCCCCCAATTTTCTAAGAGAGTACTAAAAAAGTCAGACTTCCAATTTTCTATATGTAATTTAGGATAAACAGTACAGGGAAATTCTTGGGAAAGGGGCTATGAAGACAGTGTATAGGGCATTTGATGAGGTCTTGGCAGTGGAAGTAGCTTGGAATCAAGTGAAGCTTAATGAAGTAGTCCATTCGCCAGAGGAATTGCATCGCCTCTATTGCGAGGTTCATCTCCTCAAGAACCTCAACCACGATTCCATCATTAAATTCTACACCTCTTGGATTGATGTTGATCGAAGATCCTTCAATTTCATCACTGAAATGTTCACCTCGGGCACCCTCAGAGAGTAATAATTACTATTTACTTCCTGATACAGAATTTGCAGTGATTCATAGACATCAGTCTCATTTAACCTGTAATGAATGCAATTCAGGTACAGGCAAAAGTACCAGCGTGTAGATATTAGAGCAGTTAAGAACTGGGCACGCCAGATTCTGCGAGGCCTTGCTTATTTGCACGGCCATGACCCTCCAGTGATACATAGAGACCTCAAATGTGATAACATTTTCGTCAATGGTCATCTTGGACAGGTTAAAATTGGTGATCTTGGCTTAGCTGCTATTCTTCGTGGCTCTCAGCACGCTCACAGCGTTATAGGTAATCTCGATATCCCTTTTAATACTATGCAACTGGGATTTGTTATCTTTAACAATCTGACTGTCATATAAATATCAGGTACGCCAGAATTTATGGCACCGGAATTGTACGAAGAGGATTATAATGAGCTGGTTGATATTTACTCCTTCGGCATGTGCGTGTTAGAGATGCTTACTTCCGAATATCCATACAGCGAATGCTCCAATCCTGCCCAAATATACAAGAAAGTGACTTCGGTAAGCTAATTCGTATACAATCATGACTATGAAACCGTGCAAATGTGATGAATATGTTTGATATAATATTGTCATTTATTGCGCCATCCCCAGGGAAAGTTGCCGGAAGCATTCTACAGAATTCGGGATGCAGAGGCACAGCGTTTTGTGGGGAAATGTTTGGAGACTGTTTCGAAAAGGTTGCCAGCCAAAGAGCTCCTGCTTGACCCCTTTCTAGCATGTGATGAAGGGGAACTTTCGCCAATTCCAAAAGTCCCAAATCAAAAGTTAAATCCAAATGAAACAGTGATGGAACCAGTGCTGCCGTTTGTTGTTGATTCTGATCAAAGGAAGAGCACTGATATGACCATCACAGGGTCGATGAATCCAGAAGATGATACAATTTTTCTGAAAGTTCAGATTTCAGACAAGAGTGGTAAAATCTTAAACTTGTTTGAACTGTTTGCTCCATCAATTTTCAATTTTGAGACAGTAACCATTTTTGCTGTGTTGCAGGTCATACAAGGAACATATACTTTCCATTTGACATTTTTAATGACACTGCAACTGATGTTGCAATGGAGATGGTAAAAGAATTGGAAATCACTGATTGGGAACCACTGGAAATTGCTGGAATGATAGAAGAAGAGATTTCTTCTTTAGTCCCAAACTGGAAGGATTGCTGCTCACCGCAATTCCATAATCAACATAGCTTTAGCTATCAAGAAGATGACGAGGAGGACGGAATCCACCATCCTTTCTGTTGCAATTCTTCCGATTCCTCCTCTCATTCTTCTCTGCCAGCTTTCATGTCTTCCTACCAAAACAACATGAATTCTTCTCTCAACTGGCTACAACAAGGTCTGTAACTTCATTCTCTGGAATTTTCTTGTAAACCTTGAGACTTTGTGTGTAATAATATCATGAATTTGGCGAATGCAGAATTGGGAAATGATGATGCAAGTTGTAATGGCTCTGTCAACTCCTTCAAGTATTCTAGCATGGATTACTACTCTGGAAACGAAGATGATTATGACTTGAGCTTCAGAGGAGGAGAGCCACTCTGCATTTCAAGGACGACTCAAATATCTACAAGATTTTGCCCTGATCACTGCAACAACGAAAAAGTGAACTCCTGGAGAGCTTGCAGTTCAAATCGGCACAGGAAAATATCCAGGATTCGATCACTGGTCGATGTTCGCAGCCAACTGTTGCACAGATCCCTGGTGGAGGAAATCCACAAGAGGCGATTGTTCAAGACTGTTGGATCAGTTGAGAACATCGGATTTCATGAACCAGGAAACCATTGCTCCTATGGAAGATCTCCCAATTTGAGATCATGACGAAAGTTAAGCAGATTTTAAAATCTGCAGGTGTGCTTCTTCTCCAATTCGTTGGATAATATTGTAAAATAGTTACTGCTTTCTGGTGTCTTTTGAGAGTTAAGACGGGTGACGATGTTCGGTATAAACTATCGAGCACGAACTGCTGGAGGCTTCTCCCTTGTTGTAATGATGAAAACGGTGCCGTTTCCAACTTTGGAATAAACTGTTATGAATACAATAAAATCTTGAGCTTGAATTTCCATTATCATAATTATGATAATTTTCTAAATAAAATTATATTGCTCGATTTAATTAAAATATTTTTAAAAAATATCTCGTAAAATAAAATTAATTATTTTATAACTTCAATTACAATCAAGAGTTTTGAACCACAAATCTCTTGTATTACTCGGTTTTACTAATTAAATCGATTGCCTTACCGACATTTAATATTTAATAATATGAATTGAAAGACTTAACACTTGTCGTGTATTAATAAATATTAAATATTATTTATAAATTTATACTCGATTTCAAATTTGAATCTCATTGTATATATATAAATTAATGTGATATAATATAATTTTAAAAAATAAAATAAAATTCATTGATTGTCAATTTACCCAACTTGTACAATTTTTGACCCGAGAAAATATGAAACTTGCGGCCATTTATCCACATGGGCTTCAACCCGTTAATTAATGACTGTAGATGGGCCAGAATCAGTCTGATGGCCAGTAAAGTCTGCAGAAATATTGGGCTTCAACCCGTTTGTCAAACTCAGATTTTCCTGCAAACAACCCAACGGCCAAATCAGAAATGAATCTGCAATTTGACTCTGGTTGTAAATTTATTTATTTTGCAAAATCCAATTATTTGAATCCAAGTAGATTATAACACTCCTCCCTTTAGCATAATACCAGTTAATTAATGACTTGAACTTTAATTACAAGACTTAATATTCTAAGCCTATGGTTGAATAAGAAAGTCTAGCCTACTGGCTAGATGGCTTTTCTAATTGTTTTTCCTTGTGGGTTGAGGCTAAAACATTAATCATTACACCACAGAGCAATAATGCTTAAATTAGTGAACATAACAATTATGAAACGCAATAATCAAATACTTAACATCCATGTCTATATCTCATACTCACAACCACATAAATCCGCAATATTCAGTGGTAAAAATTCATAATATTTGATGGTAAATACTTTTTTTATATATATATTTTACTGTTAATTATTTTAAATTTTAAATAAAAATGGGAATATATTTGAATTAAGATTCGAAAAATTATTTAGTATTTAACAAAATTAAAATTCTAACAGTAGTATTATTGATTGTTAATTTACAAGTAGTAGTTAAAAAGGGAAAATCAAACATTTATTAGTTGAGATGTCACAAACAAAACTAGGCCCCGCGAGATCTAGTAGAGAAAACAACTTAAGATTTACAAGATTACAGTGCATTGAATTGTGGGGCAAACAAAAAATCCCACCAAAATAACCCCATCAAGATTGTGCTAGTCACATTTCATTCAATCATATCATTATCTTTCCCCACTTTCTAACAACTGTAATTCAATTATAATTTTTAATATGTTCTAACTTGGCAAAAAAGTCTACCATGATTAATTGGCAATTCAAGTCTCATGACCCCTCGGGGCCCTTGACAGTTTACCATACAATTCCATCGTCTGAAACTTTTTGGCACTTTTTCGAAAATTCCATCTACGAAAATGGACTGGTCAATCAAACATTTTCCTCGCCTCATTTATCATTGATGCTATTTGCATTTATGGCATTCACACACCAATATATGAATACAAAAATGTTAAGATCATGCAAGTGTTTAATTCAAAAGGACTTGAAGAGGTAACCATTGGTGCAACACATTAATTCCTCCCATCAGACAAGGATTTGATGAGTCACGGCATCATCATTGTCTGAAACAAACGGAGTTCCATGATACCTGCTCAGATACTAATTATAAAGGTAAGTACACGATTTAAGAAAGTAGTTCCCTAAGCTGAGGAACTCTCCCACATACAAATCTATCCACCTTCCCTTCACCAATATAGAACTCTTTAATGGAAGTAATCTGTCCTATTTGAATTTAAAGTTTTATAAATATGTATTAGTTCAAAAGTAATGCCCATGTTAATTTCACTAAAATTTTAATAATAAAGCATGAACATGAGATAGAATTATAACTTACCAGCTCAAGTTCATAATGATGAAAAGAATAATCTAGTTTAATTATTGTATGTAGCCTTGCCTTGAGATGGTTGTACACATCTAACCAAAAAAGTAAATAAGTACGAAGGAAAATGAATTAAAAATGGGAAGAAGTGCAGAGAGTCAATGGTTGTGTATAAAGCCTCACACGGACCGACGAATTCCCACGCATCAATAACACTTGTATTTGTGTGAAGTTATGGACCAAAATTAAACTAAAAGCATTGACTTGTTCTTTCATCTTTAGCCTTGGAAAGAAAATGGTGGGGACAATAGACAATATATTAATATATATGGTGGTAAGAAAATTAGAATACGGACAGGAGCACATGAGAGTCAGCGAATTTGTAATGAAAACAACATAGAGCCACCCGTGTACACAATGACAATCCCTTTGGTCTTAATCTTAGATTCCCCAAGATTTTTGTCTCGCCCACTCGTGCACATTCTTACTTGCTCTTCTCCCATCCGTTGTACTGAACGCAACTGCTTTTGTCATTGAAATATTACTCCTACAAATATTGATTGTCAGCAAGTAATACGAAACTAGAAAACAACTCAAACATCATGTTTAGGTAGTGTATTATTGCTTAGTTTTCGATCTAACATTAATAAAAGCTCAAGACTTTCAAGATTCTAGTACTGAATTTTTGATAGAAGTAAGTGTTTTTTGTTGTTGTTGAGACGAAACAAATAAGGACATTACCATGATTAACCTATCTCGCATTAGTTTATGACTATCTCAGACATGGAAGGGTAAACTGAAGAACCACTGCAGACGCACGTGAAACATTTGGTAAACTCAAATTTATCAATAATTGTAGTGTTACAGGCAGCTAGCAGATGCAGAGCTAGTAAATATAGACTTGGTAGCTTCTGCAATTCAATGTCAACCAGAAAGGCTCACACTACCATGCAAAAGAAAATAAATGAGAAAGAATGGCCGACGTCAGAAAACTCTAAACAAAACCCAGAATCTCCGGATTCGTGTTGGTCGTCTCGTCTCCAATCTTCTGCTCTTTCTTTTCAAATCTCCGAATTCTGATCTCCATCTCATGTTTGCTTTCCTTTCCTTTCCTTTCCTGTACATTTTCTGTATATTATAAAATCGTTTCTTTTCTTTGACTTGGTCTCTCCTTGTGGCTCACCGACACATACTCCTTAAATTACATCCAATCCTTCTTAATTCATCTCCGCAATGATTTCACAATCAATTTTTCTTGTCTTCTACCCTTCTGAAATCTGGCCACGTTTGCCTCTGGCCCATCTATTTTTCTGGGTACAATCTGATATGGCAAAACGTATGCAACAGAAATAATAATAATAATATCAAAGTTAGATGCATGCATGTAAGAAAACAAAGAAAAATACAAGTAGTTACATGTTTTCGGCTCATGATTCCTTAAGGTTTTTGTTATTAATGAAGATTGAAGATTTTTAAAAATCTTCTTTACTTTGTTTCCATTAGGCTAGTGTATTGTCTAAATAGAACATTATTATCACTTCAAGATTTTCTCCGTCCGATGGGTTTACCTACTCGATGGTAGACTTCATTATTTTTATGAATTTTCCCTGCAGGGAAGTTGCTATTCAATATTATCCGGCAACCACCTCATTTAGCATAAATCGCAAGTAAAATATTAATTAATACTAAACCTAGTGAATACCAAAGTTTTGGTTGACCCATTACAATCAACAGTAGTAGGACAACATCTACATGCTGTAGCTTATTGCGTTTCCTCATCAATTATTGCTCTGTATGCATCAAACAAGCATTCCATCAATTGATTTAGGTTATTGAAAGCTTTTCTTTTATTAGAAAGTCTACACACTTTCACTTCATTATTTCATAACTAAAAAGAAGGGGCACCATCTCTGAGTTTTTGATTGTTTTGAACAAATTTCGTAAAATATAATTCTTATTGAATTTATTATTATATTAAATAATAAATTAAATTTTGAGATTTCAACCCATAATTGTTGATATTATTTGTCCCAGATTAATTGATTATTTGGCAGAAAGTCTTCTATCCATCAATCTATATTCATTCAACTAATGCAAAAATAAGCAGACGGCCTACTGGCGAAAATTTTCCCGAGGGTGGTTAAGCTTGGGAAGACGGAGTTCACGTATGATTGAAACCAAGGAATGGTAAAAGGACAACGTTTGGTGTGTAGTAGTGCTTCAAAATGTTATAAAAGTACTCGCAAAGCGCAAAGTTAGGGGGCTGATTCAGAATCGATCCCGCTGAGACACGGTCATAATTGCTCTCCGTTGGTTATTAATAATATTGGACGGCAGTTTTGTCAAATCATGAAGCTGATTGCTTGTCTCAGAAAGGGACAAAACTTTTTATCGGTGGTTCTTATCAAAATTGGTTAGAAACTGTTGCTGTCACACCGAAAAAAGGTAGCTTTCAGTCAAGAATATTGACACGACATTTATTGTGTTGCCTGTTGGGTAATAAGATTTTCCCTCTCAGGAATTCTCAACCGTCCATCCGGTAGAATTTTATAATACATCATGCAAAGAAGAAAGACTTGGTTATTTTTTATTGTTATTTGTTTGAATTAAGAAGGAGTAGAGCACTTACAAACATTGCCCGACGATTTACCCGAGAGTGCGTAGGTTGCTTTTGAAATTATCGAAGTTACTCTAGCTTTTTAGGACATCAAATTCCAACTTTAGGCAAAGCTATGAAAATACGAAAGCTTCTACCCAACACGCTTTGTCTCTGTAGATTCGAGCCCGCTACAGCTTTTGGGGTTTCACTTTCATACTGTGGAAGAAATTTGAATTTACCTTTTTTTTTAAATTTTATTTTATCATTCAACAAGTGCAGGCTTTTTGCACCCTGAAGATTTTGAATTTAGAGCTTTTAATTGATAGGTTTCTCTCTCTTTCACTTCTTTCATGGTGGAATTTAAAGCATGGACATACTGCCAAGAGAGAGCAGAGAAGAGGCCTTTAGATAATGCGAAGAAATTAAGATTAAAAAAGAAAAATGAATGTTTGTCCTTGAAAGAGGATCTTCTTTTGGAGAAAAAATCAGAGGTCCATTAAAAGAAGAAGAAAAATACTAGAACTGTCAGTTTTTGTACGTGACTTGAGGGTCCCTTCAGTTATCTTTTTGTATAGTTTAAGCGTATTATTCCCAAGTTGGTCTCAAAGCATGCAAGTACTCGTATTCAGAAACCTGAATTTCTGTCGTATTACTCTCATCGGAAAGGAAAAATAAATTTCTACAGGGACAGTAGCACCACAAGTTCAACCGTACACTTAATTTCATTAGATTTTTAACGTTGAACAAATTCTATTGACATTGGAGATGTGTTGAGGAAGTGAGGTGATGTCTGAGGATAGAAGGGAAGAGTGATGTTGGGTCGAGTAGTTTCACTTGTTTTGTCTGAATGTTCGAGTGAAAACAAAAATGCAATGGCAATTAAGCAGAGCCTCACCTTTTCCAATGTGATGAAAGGCAACTGAATTTCTGTTTGCCTCATTTTCCGATCCATTCTATTTTGTTGAGCGAAACAAGCAAGGTTTACATTACAACAGTTCTGGATCTGATTTCAGAAATTGTTTACTTGCAACGCTGAAAATTGGAAATTCAGCTGATCTCAAGAATTAAGCACATATTCAAATTTTGCTCAAACTACACCAGGTTATTAACATCCAATGAGGAAAAAGAAAAAAAGAAAGAAAGTTAATGTACATCCCAGTCCATGGTGAAGAATTATTTCTTCAGCTTGATGTCAGTCAAATCAAACCAGATTTGCTTGAACACTTTGATAATCAGTTCATGATATTCATCAGAATTCAATGAGAGATAACAAGCCAGCAAATCTTCCAAATCCTTGGATGCCCTGATGTTGTTCTCCACAATCATCTCCACCATGGATTCTTTGAAGTCTCTCTGAGGATCAAACGATGATTTGACAATAGCCAAACTGTCAGATAAATTACTCCTCCGCGAGCTTGAACTCGAACTGGACGAACTGCTTCTTCTCCCATGAGCCTGAATCTTCCTGCTCGCGATTCTCGGAGAATTCATTCTGAGCCTTACACCAGGAGAATTACCAGAACATTTTCTAACAGGATTGGACTTGTGTTCTTTGGTAGTGTTTCTCTGTTCTTTAGCAAGCTTAACAGATAATGAACTGCAGATATTTTTTTCCTCAAATTTAGCTGAACGTTTTCTGTAATGAGTCGGCTCGTTGGTTTCTTCCTTTTCCTTGTCTTCTTCCTTGAGTTTAGCAGGTTTAGTAAGGATCGGAGGGAGTTCAAGGTCAGATAAACTATCATACCCATCAAGCTTAATGTCACATTTTTGAGCTAGAGGTTTCTTACCCACATCGACAACAATGTCTTTTGCATTATCAGAATTGACTTTACAGCCAAAAGAACTTGACCAAGCCAACATATTATCAAATGATTCTGTAACAAGAACACGGTCTGACCTGTATTCAGGAATGCAATCTTCTTCCACCTCTGGCTCCGGCGAGCTATCAAGTGGGGAAGACAAAGAAGAAGAACAATCCGGCGGAGACTCAGATTTTGTCCAGATGGTGGCACGGCAGCTGCAGCCAGCAGAAACAGAGGAGCTAACAAGCTTGGGAGCAGAACCGTTGTTTCTTCTCCGGTTTCTTCTCTGTTTGGATGATTTTCTTGGTGGGTCAGGAAAATGGATGTCCGTGGATTTTGGTTTTATTGGAGAATTGTAAACTCTTTCATCTGGAATAAGCTCTCTTGTGAAGTAGTACGATTTTCTCGGATATAGAGAGAAATCGGTTTGCTTTGTTTTTGCTGCCTGTGTTGTTGAAACTGACATTGTCGCCTGTTTCTTCTTGTTGCTGCTAGTGGTGCTATTATGCTTTCTTGCTTTGCCTATCTCCTTGAGCTTGTAAAACCAGGCATTGGGCATCATATCCGTCAATCTGAACCTGTAATTACCCATCAGAAAGCGAAAGAGAAATCTCTCGAACTGTAAAACACAAAACCCCTTTTTGATTCCCTCTACTGCGAGAAACACAATGATGAATGTTGAATATATAGAACCGACTATGTGCGGAAGACAGATCAATGGAGGAAATTGAAGGAGAGATTGGATCGGGTCCACAAAAGAAGAAAAGAGTTGGCACAAAGAAGAGTAAAAGTAATTGGTCTGGTGGTAAATGTCTTTTCTGCTAATGACACCTAAATCACCCAACCAACTCCCAAATTCGTTCGTTTATTTCAATATATTATAAAATATAAAATTAATTAACAAATTTTATTAAAATACAAAATGAATTAATGATTATTAATACCGACTTACAAATCGAGAATAGAAAAAAATCACGGACCTTACAATTGGGATTCTAAGCAATTACATTTTGCTGTTGGAAATTATGTGCAACATTCTATGCTTTCAATCTCTCTTTCCCCTTTGGACTGTATTTGCTCTCGTCTTTTTGGATGAATAATGGGCAATGTGCTTTGGCTTCTTTGAAAGCACTTTAGTTCATGCTTTTAAGAAGAAAATGAAAAAAGAACACAAGGACAGAAAATTAAAGGAGAAGCTTTTGGGATTGCGAAGCTCTTTGGAACTCTGCATTACGTGTGTGTTCAACATAGAAAATTCACTGCCGATTTTACTACACAAGGCACTTTAAAGTGTCCTCATCGAACTTTTTGTAACATGTCTCAAGTTCTTCGTTGATTGTCCGAACTCACTCGTATTTCTTTTCGTAAATCATGTTGTATTCGATTATCAGACAGTAGCATCTCATGCTATTGCCAAAAATGAGGACAACAGTGCCCTCATAAATGAAAAAACCTGGAAAGTATGGATGAATAACTGGGCAGAAAGAATCAACACGGGAGCGCAAAAATATCATGGGTCACCAAATCATGAGGGGGCCTGGAAACTCGAGTGAAAATCACTAATTGATGTGTGATGCCAGATGCTTACCCTATCGTTTTCTGAAATTTCTGATCATCAACTAAGTAATGCAAGACATGATGTGCTTCAATGTGTATGAAGCCAAGTTCCTGAATTTGGCGGTGATGTTTTATTATCTCTGAAACGTGGAGACAAAAGACTTCTGCAATCCAACAACTGTAAGGTATATGGGTAAACTTTACGACAAATATATGCAGAAATTGCATGTTATGGTATCGTTGATGATTTTGTTATTGCAGACGTGTAAATTTGCAAAGATTACTTAATGCTATTGTTATCTATTAGCTCAAGCTGTAAACTTAACAATTATTGCTGGCCGGTGAAAATTATTATTCGTTGTATTTGAACCCTAAAACGCAAATGGCCCAGCCTAATGGTGCACCTCAGTTCAATCGGTCCCCTACTTTCTCAGTCCTTCAGTGGATCAGAGATGGGTTGGGTTTACTTGGCGTGTTGTATAAGCAATCAGCTTAAAATGGGGACCAAATGAAATCTCCATCTTGCATACAAGTTGTAGTTTGTTTATGATACTTTGTTTTTATCTTGAACCACAAAGAATTAAAAACTCACGCAGGTCAAGTTTAATTCATAGCTGGCAAGCAAGCGAGCCAAGCCAGAACATTCTTCTGATAGAGATGGGCAATCACACCCAGATTTTGTCTGGAGGGGATATTTCTCAGGCAATCACGCATTGCTGTTAACCGGCTGGAAGGACAGTGTACGCAATGGGAGTCAAGTTCTGAAAATTTAAGCCCAGAAGTTGTGCCATAGTGAGCCACAGTTGGCCCATAAAAGAATCAGAATGTCTGTTTCCAATTGATCCTGGAAAACTTGAGTTTGGACCATTCTAAATAGACCCAATACCATTAAGTCTTCCTGGAAATGGTCCCGATTATAGCTTCTCCAAGTTCTAGGAATTGAATGGGGACGTTGTCACAGCTATGAAATCCTTTAGATTGGACCAGTAATGTTGTTCCCGGTGACAATTTCTAGCATAGAGAAATCAGAATAGGGAAGGCATTTGCGAAGTAAATGCCAGAATCTTTATTTGCAAAATTTTCATGATTACATAATCTATAAAACAAATTCCATACACTCAATTTCAAAGAATGAAATAAGATCAACCAACATTTTTGTTGATCCCTTTGCTTGGACCAGAGGGTGGCACTTGTCCCTTGGCGAGGAAATTGAGAAACAGCGGCTTGTATTTTTTGACAATTTGCTCGGGAATATCAGACTGATCAAACTCAAATTTCTTCGCAGGTGCCTCCAACCAGCGCGGATGATTAACATCTAGAAACTGAAATCCAGGCGGAACTTGAGGTTTCTGCTGAGGGAGAGCAAGGCTTCCTGGAAAATGATCTAGGAGTACTCTGGCAGAACAAGCTTGGGATATGACCATTACAGATACGAAAACTACGATGGCACGGCCAACTTTTTTTAATTCCATCATTGATGTATAGAATTCAAGCCCAAATTTCCGCACAGAATAAAATAATGACAGAAGCAAGAGGAATGTATAAGAAAATGAGGTGGGATGATTGAAGAAAGAAAGTGAGATACTTCAAGCAATATATAAGAAAATGTCATGGAGACTTTTGACAAAACTGTATCTCTTCTCTTCTGTTTATAAAAGGGAAAGTCAGCGTTTGAAATTTCTTTGTTTCAACCATTTTCTCGGGACATGTATTCTGCAATGAACACCTCAGTATGTTTGACATTTTAAAATCTCCAAGCACTGTTCTCAGTTGACAATCTAACACTGTAAGCCTGTAACGCGTTTTCGCGTCGGTGAGTGCAGATAGCATCGAACCGTAGAAGTCGTTTACCTGACAGTCGCTTAGCCGCTCGCGCATTTGATTTGTGAAACACGGGACTCTGAGACGTGTCGGAAAATGAAGAAACATTTCGTGTAATTCAACAAAGACGGTGGAAAGTCATTGCGAATCATTACGTTTTAGAAGAAAGGCTGCAGAAATTTTGCCACCCTACTCTGCAGCAATTTGTATTATAAAAACTATGTCAAACACAAATCACTGAGACGAATCATTACATTTAGTCATATGATTCGAAACAGTCTACTAGATACTCTGAAGTTTATTCCCACCTGGAGAATTGAAAGACCAGGTGTAATGGAGGGACAAAACTAGATTTCGAGTAAAGAAACGAAGCATTAAGTGATTTTACAGAGATCGCAAATGAAAGAACAAATGTATCTACTTGTTTAAACCATTTACAATTGAAGAAAAAAATAGGGAAAAAAATAACAGCTAAAAGTGTTAGCTTGGCAATTCTATTCTTGAAGAATTCACAGATGTCGCGGTGGTTGTCGAGCTATAAGAATCTAATCCGGCAGCCCACCTTCTAAGAATCCTCAACAGCGTCGCCGCCTTTCTTCTCGCTCTTGAAGTTCCGCTTTCCATTAATTCCCACATCACTCTCTCAATTCCTGGCATTCCTGCCATCTCCGCCACCATTTCTGACCCTCCTTTTCTGCAAATAATTACTAGAGTCGCCGCTGCATTCTCTCTTGTCGTATTGGATCCTTCTCTCAACAAGACGCACAGCTTTTTAATTGAACTGTACACTGCTGCAATCGCAGCCAATCCGCCTCGCTTCACAACCGCTTCCAGTATCATCAGGGACTCTTCCGGGCAGATGTCAATCACTTCACAAAACATTTCTACCACTCCTCCTTCAACTAACCTCGCAACGGTCTCTCTATCTCCCGCCAAACTCAAAATAGCCATCAAACCGTCTCTCTTTGTACTCTTCGGCCCGACTTTAGTTAAGTCCATCAATCCCTTTATGACACGTGTCTTCCTCCCGAGTCTTTTCCTGTGTGCGGCCTCACTGGATAAGCTGAATATAGTTGCGGCGGCGTTTCCTTTAGCCTCCCAGGTGGCACCGGATCTTAACACCTCTATAACACCGTTTAATGCTCCGTCAGTTTCCATAATCCTCGTTTTGTTTGCTTCGAGAATTGAAAGGTTAAGGATCGCTGTAACGGCGTTGACTTGGAGATTTGGGAACCGCGAGCCTGTATCCGAACCTAAGTACCGTACAAGTAAAGGGATGGCTCCAGCTTCTGCGATGCAAGCGCGACCATGGGAGTCTGTTTTAGCAAGAGAGCGAAGCTCGTAAACGACATCGTTTGCTGTCTCCATTGACCGTGAAGTTGACAACTTATCAACCAAAAATGACGCCGTCATTTTCGTAGCCTCTAACGCCGCCTTATTTGTGACAACTCCGTTAGCCTTCTCGTTACTCGCCGCGTATTCAAAAGGGATCTTCTGGTCTCGGCACCACATGGCAATCAGATTCCGCAAAGCCGTATTAGTCACCAGATTCGTGTGGGCCAGTGGTTGCCCTGTATTGGGACACGTGTTATGGCCAGATTCAATCCAAAAACTAATCGACGGCCGATCGAACGTCTGGCCCGTCGCCACGACAACCGGGTCTCGCATCAATTCTAGACTAATCGGACACCGAAAATCCGCCGGAACATTCGCCTCCGTGGACGATTTTTTCCTCCGTCGCCTTGAATCCCATTCCTGCGTCGACGCTCCGAAAAGAACGCATTTTGTGTAACGAATGAGTCCGATCAAAGCAACAACCAGATGTTTCGTTTTTTGATCAGTTTGGTTTTGAATTTCCTCTTCGAGACTCTCAATTTCTTCTCTGCAAGCCGAAGAATCCCGTAAACCTAAGCTTTCAAATATTTCTTTAAGCCTGGAATGATCGGGGACGATCGCTTTCTTGATTCGATCAAGCATCGTTAATACCTCTAGCCGTAGATGATAATCTTTCCGGTCGACGAAACCGCCTTTGTTTCGCGACGAACATTGTTTTCTGATCAAAGCGACAACTTCTTCAACGTCTTGGCTCAAATCAAGCTCCTTTAAAGGCAAAACATCTAACAGAGTAGATAAATCCGTAGTTAACTCGTGGAAATTGTCAGCCGCCGTCTCGATTCGCATGAGCAGCCACATCTTGCTACCGTTCGAACAATCTTCGATCAACGTCTTCATTCTCTGCAAAACGACGTACATTTCCTCGCTGCATAGAAGAGTTGATGGAGAAAACACAAGAATACGATTGCCCAGAAGCTCTTCGAACAATACCGATAAAAGCTTCGCTTTGCGGATGATCGAAAGCGAGTTTCTTTTCAGAAGAAATTGAAGCGGCTTGAGAGACGAGATTTCTTGAGATAAAACCAGGAGAGATTGGACGAGTTTGAGGTCAGACAGTTCTGGCGATATGAATGCACCCGCCGACGGCCGCCGTTTCCTTGGCGGGAAAACTTGTGGCGATACGACCATGAATGATTGGTGGGGAAGGAAGAGAAATCGAATACTCCGTTGAAAAATGAAAGAGCTATTGATTGAACAGAAGCATTTGTACAAGACAACGAGTCAGCATGATGATTAATCTGCTGGCTTTTGACTGTTTCCGGTTGTTCCTAGAAGGCAGGCCGTTTGCAAAATTAGACAATTTCAATTCCTGTAGAAAACATCAACCGTTAGATCAAGTCACAACAAACACTAACAGGACGAGGAGCAGCCTAGCCGGCAAGTGCATGGTCATTCAGACAATTAATTAATGAATTAAGTAGTTAACCAATAATTAATTACAAGATGATTAAAATAATTGGGAAGCATTGGGAGATACTCCATGCATGCAAGGTGTAAAGAGTGGGTAAAGGGGTGGTTGTGGACTTGTAATAGCTGGCTGGGTGGTCATCATCAACTCCCTCCATCCGCATGGCAATTATGAATTCATGAATACACATCCAGCCAGCAATACAGGACGTTAAGGAACACTTTTCCTTCTCCTCTTTATCTTTCCTATACGTCCATAACCAACGGCAATTATTAGTCCTGGGAATGCCAATACAGCACCACTGCAACAAACAAATTCATTTCTTGTATACATTCTCCGCTCACTCACTTCACCAACCAACTAAAACATTAATGGAGCTTTGTGCTGACTCATCTGATTAGGTACCCATCATTAATCATTTTAATTTAATCCTTATGAAAAGATTTGAGAAAGTTTAAGAGCATACTGTTCTATAATATGAATTATAATAATATAATAAAAATTATTTAATTAATTAAAATTTTTTTCAATCTTTATACATATATTTTAGGGTTTTGTTAAGGATTATCTATTAGAAAAGACCATAACTCAAGGGATATTAATTATGTAAGTAGATACATGTTGGCTGATAGACAGTATTCGTTCAACATACTCAAAACATAGGTGTTTCTTGTTCTGCTATCAACTTCTATGACAAAAGCATTAGGAGTATTAATTATGGGTATCCACACTTTCGAACAAAAGCAGGTCCCAAGGACAACGAACAAGGAATCTTTCGTGTAAGAGAGCAAAATCAAAGGCAGAAAAGAACAAGAAAAAGGAGAAATGATTGAATGAAAGAAAACAAAAGAATTACTTCATGCTTAAGTTATTCATTGCATTTGCCAATTAAATACTTCACACACCACACACACACACACACATAATACTTTTATCTCATAACAAATGTAAATATTTAAAACTTCAATCTCAAATAGACTTTTATATGATTTCATAATTTAAATTAAATTATTGAAGGAGATGCCCATGCATAATGGGCATTTGGAATTTGAAGGCTTGTTCAACTTGCTTATAAAACCATGCAATACAAAATTTTACCAACACTTGACCATGTATTTAGTTGAAGAAATCTTCTTCAAAGCGATTAGAAAGCACTCATACTTCTTCAACTTTGGCATTGAATTGGCCAAGTGAGGGCATTAACTTTGGAACAATTTTAATCCCAAAATAATACTAAAACATGACACGACATAACAAAAATAATATTAAATTAATTTATATTTTTAATTTTACGTACAAAACATATAAAAATAAGAGGTAAAGAGTAAAAAATAGTATAATCAAATGATCTTGCCTTTTACACCATAAGTTGCCCAATCTTCTTTCTTTCCCACGAAGCTAAGAAAGGGAGAGAAAAAAAATTACACTACTACTTGTATTGAAATGTGCATAGGAAATTTATTTATTGGGTTAGGATTTTTTGTTAATTTTTGTCTTAACAATTTATTAATACATATATAATTAATAATAAATAGTTTAAATTGTATCTTAAATTTTTTAATTTATATCGTAAAATATAAAAGTAATTTATAAATTTTAATCTATTATTAATTTTGTCACATCTTATTAAAAGTTAAAAATTGAAAAATTAAAAGATAATCATAATCCTTATTTAAAAAGGGCACAAAATGAATTTTGAAGTTTCGAAAGCACCTTTGCAATTAAGCAAAGGACTATAAGCAAGCAAGGCAATATTGCATAGCTCACAAGTTACTCGACTACTGCTTGCTTGCATAGCACACATGCACAAATGGCACTATACATGCAACCTAACCCATGCGTTTCTGCCTTTCTTTCTTTCTTTCAGAGGATACCATTAATTTAAAATACGACAGCTATATTCCACTACGTGCAAGGCGAAACCTCGAACCCTGTAGAGCAACATATCGACCAAAAATCTCAAACAAGTATGTCATCGGTACTAAGCTACCGTATATCAAAAGTTGGATATACATACTATGAGTTTCTTTCCAATATGGACATCCCCGTTTATTATAATAAGGTGGAATAGAAAGTTTCTTTAAATAAATAATAATAATAATAATAATAATTTCATCTCTGCTCACTGTAAAAAGAGTTGTTAAAAGGGTTTTTATGTCCATGGAGTCACCATTCTTAGGGTTACGACTGGGATAGAAGACAAATTCCAAGACAACCGGCGCAATGGCTTTGCCGCTACCTGTTTGTATCGGACAAGGTACGGCTTGTTTTGGGAATAAGTCACACCGAGGTAGCGGTAGCAACTGGTTAATAGCAACTCCAAGATTGCCATTTCAATTTCCAGAACACCTTGCCTTAATACTAACTCAAATCTCACATAATGAACTAACATTGGCCCAACTCTTATACATACAACACATTTTGATGATGACCCAGCCCATCCAATCATTGGGGTGTCTTCAATTAAGTGCTAACCCAAAAGGCTCACGCCTACTGCATCGAAACGACAATTACATTTATCACTTCAAGTTAAGTATATAATATTTTTTTTGTATTTTATTGTATATTTAAAATAATAAATTTAACCATCATTTTAATATTTTTGATGCAGGTCGAAGATGTAGTGAATCAAAATAAATATTATTTTTATTAAAATTTATCTTAAAATATGAAAATTGAAGCATTTAATTTTTTTATGGAGATTATTTTGAAAAATAAATAATTTAATTTTTTTATTAATAATAAAAAAAAAGAAAATTGCAGATGGTCGTAGTGAAAACTCCTCTTTCTAATAAGTCCAAAAAAAGTTCATCGCGTAACTAAAATTAGTATTAGTTGTCACCTAATTTTTTTTTGAACGACGACACGTCGTTTGCATTTTTTCAAACACATGACTACAATTCAATTACGTCTCGTCTCCTTCCTTATCCAGAAACATTGTCATTTTTATTTGCTCGACCAATTGGAAATTAACAAAAGCCATAAGAGAGAAATTAACCGAGACAGGTGGTAGCCTCGTGCGGTGTGGCTATTTGGCAGCGCCAGAATAATCCAAAGCACGACACAAGTTCACATATTCCGGAAGGAGAAAGCTGCAACGTTACTCGCGTACAATAATTGAGTAGTATATTACGAGTAAGAATTTGAGAAAAACGACCGTGTTGATTTCTTATGGTCATTTCATTGAACAAATTGTAATCATCAATCAAAGCGAAACCTTTATGTCCTCTGGGTGACTTGTAAAGTTAACAACATTCAGGCGCAATGGGCAACCTTTTGGATGATTTAATGGGCACACACAAAACACAACGATCTGCTGCATTCCATCGTTGTTGGAATTCGTAATTTTATAATTATACATTTAAAATTAAAAACCTCTTATTTTGTTCTAGAAATATGATTTTGTTGCAGCCCCACGAAGCACAGCCGGTCTTCACTAACAGACCCGGCAAACGCCAAAATGGATTCAATAATTGTCTGCAGTGGTGCAGAAGCGTAGAGGGGCTGCACCAAAACAAAGAATAATTTTACAACCCAAGCCATTACTTTGAATTTGAATCCGGCTTTTAGACCCAGCGGATAAGAATTTTCCTGCAGCGACCAAACTCAAATCACTGCTTCAGCCTTGAGGTTACCTTATAATCATTAATGAATATACCAATAATGGGAACGCAGCTCATTTGTCCAATGAAGAATGTCTGTAAGACATCATTTACGGGCAAGGATGGTGGATAAGATATCATTGGTTGCGGTTTAGAATTCCAATGTTTTCAGCCAACTTATCAATCATAATTTACACCCAAAGATCATGAGAGTGATCCAGAGGGCCACGTGACCCACAGTTTCCAATGTTTTCAGCCAACTTATCAATTATAATTTACACCCAAAGATCATGACAATGATCCAGAGGGCCATGTGACCCACAGTTTTATGTCGTCCACATGGGTCTGTCTTAATTGACTCAAGGTCCTTACTTAACATGTTTCCATTTCTTAAAGTGAGTTATAGTTGATTTGGTCCCTGTGTTTTATAAAAATAGCAAACCAGTCTTTAACTTTACCATTTTTTAAAACTTACCAGAATCATCAACCTCTATTTCAATACTTGAAAGAGAAAAAAAATAATGACAATTTTTTTTTAAAAAAAAGAGAAATTAAACTTATAAAAAATTTAAATAAAATAAAGTATGTTACTTCAAATAAAACCGAATTGATAATAATTTTATTTTTTAAAATTAAAATCAAATTAATATAATGATTTTAATTATTTCTTTTCAACTTATTTATATTTAATCATGAGTATTTTCTTTTACAATGAGGACGAATTTTATGCAAATGTTAAATTTATGGAATTAGTTACTATTTATATAAACTGTAGGGACTGATTTGATAATTATTCTTGTAGATAAGTGTGATCTATACCAGAAAGAAGAAAGAAAGAACACCGATGTGTGCACTCTTTGAACTTATCCGAACAGACAAAACTTTACCTTGATTTTGATTGTACGGATGATTGGGTCGTCTCTTTCAAGTAACAACAAGTTTACAGAGTATCAGTTCACTTTTACAGTGAGTATGGCGGCGGTGAAATCTCAGCATAAAACGGCAGCGCTTTAGGGATAAAATTTATAGGAATGATCATCGAATACTCACCCTGACATCATCGGATTGGAAATCTTTTTATATTTAATCAAAATAATTACGTGGCAAGATTCTGTTCCAAAGAAAAATCAGAAGATCCACCGACTCATTTGAAAAATTATAATAAAATTTCCATTGGCAGTAACAAAAAATACTATCGAGATGCAAATTTACTGATCAAACGGTAACTCGCCCAAAATAATCTGGACCGTTGGATTCCATGCAGACAACCGACGGAAACCACAATGCAAACTGGGGAGTTGCATTAACGGTAGAGCTAATGCGCACCTTAAAATAATACATCGGTAAGGCTACTACAAAACGGCATCGTTTTTATGCACGGAATTTGATGGTGGTGGTTAAAGCATTAATGATAGGTCAGTTAAAGTCACTTAGTTGACAAGGAGTAAATGCAATTTAATTTCGTAATATGAATGAACATAATTTTGAATGTACCTGGAAAACTGAAGAAAGCGACAACGACTGCCAATTTTTTCACGAAAGCAACCCTGAAACCTGGATGGACGCCATTAATCTTCGCGTCATTTTCTTACAAAAAGAAGCGTCAAATTTTATTAATCACGTTTAAAATGACAAAATTGCCCCCATTTCTCTCTCCTTTTTAGACAATAATAGATAGCTTAACTGAAGACAAGCTGGGGCATCTGTTTCTGTTTACCATTTCTGTCATCTTCTTCTACCTCCAATCAAATTCTCATTGTTCTTTTGGGCTTCCTTTCTGCTCATTTTCCGCTTATGCAGCGGTCAATTTTTTTGCAACAGGTTAGAAATCCTTTGGGCAAGAACCATAGCAGAGAATCGACTTTCGAATTTTTAAATTATATTAAAAACTGACTGTTGTTTCGGTTGGAATTTGGAGAGCTGATGCGCAGTCGCCGCACGCGAATATTTGAAACTGTTTGTACGAAACCGGAGTTCGTGCTCCAGAGGTAATAATGGCTGAATTTACCGACGACATGTCGTGGGGAACCAACCTCTTCGAAAAGTATGAGCTCGTGAAATTAATCGGTTGCGGAGCTTTCGCCAAGGTTTATCACGGCAGAAATGTTCGTACAGGTCAGGCTGTGGCGATTAAGGTCGTGAGTAAACAGAAAGTCGTTAGAGGAGGTTTGATGGGGCACATCAAGAGGGAGATTACTATCATGCGCAGGCTGCGCAATCCTCACGTTGTGAAACTGCACGAAGTATTGGCCACGAACACGAAGATCTATTTCGTCATGGAGTTCGCCAAAGGCGGTGAGCTCTTCACTAAGATTTCCAAAGGAAGGTTTAGCGAAGAGCTCTGCCGTCGTTACTTTCAACAGCTGATCTCAGCCGTTCGTTACTGTCACTCCAGAGGAGTTTTTCACCGTGATTTGAAACCGGAGAATCTGCTGCTCGACGAGAACTGGGAGTTGAAAATTTCCGATTTCGGACTCAGCGCCGTTAAGGACCAGATCCGACCTGACGGAATGCTGCACACGTTGTGCGGCACTCCGGCTTACGTGGCACCAGAGATTTTAGCGAAGAAAGGCTATGATGGAGCGAAGGTGGATGTTTGGTCATGCGGCGTCATATTATACGTTCTCAACGCCGGTTATTTACCGTTCAATGATCCAAATCTTATGGTCATGTATCGGAAGATTTATAAAGGCCAGTATCGGTGCCCGAAATGGACGTCTCCTGATCTAAAACGGTTCTTGAATCGGCTACTTGATACGAATCCAGATACAAGGATCACCGTTGATGAGATTCTTAGTGATCCGTGGTTTAAAAAAGATTACAAGCAAAGAACGTTCCATTCTGAAGATTTTGATTTCATGAAAGACTCGGGAAACACCGATAACGAGAAACATTTGAACGCTTTTGATATAATATCCTTGTCGTCCGGTTTCAATTTGTCCGGTCTGTTCAATGACTATAAGGACATATCGTTTGATAGCGAAAGATTCATATCGGCCGAGAAACCGGAGAAAATTTTAGAGAAAGTGGAGGAAGTGGCCAAGGTGGAGGACCAAAGAATGGTGATGACAAAGAAGGAATGGGGAGCAAAACTTGAGGGACAAGACGGTAATTTAATTATGGTTATTGAGATTTACCGGTTAACCGATAACCTAGTTATCGTTGATGTTAAGAAGCGGGAGAGTGAAGTCGGAGCTAGCCAAGAAATTTGGAAAGATAAACTAAGACCTCAGCTTAGTGGCTTGATTTATCAACCGGAAGAAACGATTGCCAGCGTCCCGCAGCGCCCCGTTTCCTTTTGTAATTAGATTTGGAAACGCCATTCTATGCGTATCGGGATTATTTATTTCCGATAAGTCGGAACAAAAATACCAAGCTGCATTCTGCAAACACCGGGTTTGGATGTATCTGTCTTCCCGGAAATTATTTGGAATTTTTGTACCGGAACAAAAAATAAAAATTGAAAAATTACCACGTTTTTGTTTTGAATTAATTAGTTATTTGATTTCTGTCTCGATCTCTGTAAACTCGCATGAAGGTACAAATCAAACTTCAATCTCAGAGAATCAAATAATTGAAGATTCATTATTAAACTATTTTAATGGGTAGTTTTTTAGTATAATGGGGGAAGTATAATGACAGTGAAGCCGCCAATTAGACAAAATTGCATCACGTTCGGTGATTTTGGCGATAAGTGCTAAAATGGATTGATAAGTCAGTGAAAGTCTTTATAAGGTTCCTACCCTTTTAAGGGCTGCGCTGAGGCAGGGACCAGGACCCATTGGCGGTTGAATTGCCTTGCGTCAGTTCATCCCAGACATATCCCATCTCGAACTAGTAAGATTTTACAATGTAATTAATACAGTAAAATTATTTAATAAATAAAATGACAAGGTAATAAATGATAAGAGTCAAATTATGTATAGTGGTAGGGGGAGTAGGCGCAAGGAGCATCAATTCATGATTGCGATAGATTCAATGCCGAGTAAGTTTCAAGGTCGAAAAACGTGCGGGTGTCATGCAATTACTTGCACAGTTTTAATAAAGGTGCCGAGGTGTCCCAAATAACTTGTACTGCATTTGGACAGAAGAAAGGTAATGAATTATGTGCACATTACTTGAACAATTAGAAGACCTTTTTGTTTTTACGTTTTGGTAAAGTGTCATTTTCTCTATTGGCTTCCGCACACCTATAAGCTTGCGGAAGTATGCAATTTTGGTCCAAGTTAAGTCATCTATGACAGGTGTTCGTTACATGTCCCAAGAGAGAAGTATCAAGAATGTTTTCTTGGATTGTATTGTATGCACACCAATCATACGAGTCAATGGAAACATTGATCAAATTTAAGGTTGCGTATCAAGTATGTTTCAGTGGTTTCTCTGTCATTTACACCCACCCATTGGGCTTAAAGATCAGCCAGCTCAAACAATTTATCATCCCTTTGAGCCTAAAGCATCAGCCAAGTACGGGTTACTGAAGGCAAGGCTTTTCCCGAACATGTGCAGCTTCATGTGATCCACGATTGATACTTCACCCTTGCCCAGCCATAATCCCAAAGTAGTATTGTTATACAATGGCAAAACAACACTTGAAAATTAAAGAGAGTCCTTGCTGTTCATTTGCTAAAACCCTAAGCTTCAAGTGTCTTGTCATGGACTTGAGTGCCGTTGTTACTTGCATGGGTTTCTGAAAATTTATGCTCTACGTATCTTCTTCCAATTCCATTCTTCCCAACAAATTTTTTACCCAATCCAACGTATGCAGAGCAATGTAAGTTCCAATACCTCCGATCAAACCGTAAGCTATTGAGTATGTCATCGGGGTTAAAATTATAGTCATAAACGCAGGAATAGCTTGTTTCATATCAGTCCACTCAATCTCCACCACAGATTTTATCATCAATACCCTCTAAAATCAACGGTGGCCCTACTGCCAATGATGGAATTGACGCTAGTAACGGGGTAAAGAAAAACGCCAAGGAGAAATTCCCTGCCACAGTTAACGCCGTCATTCCTGTTTTCGTCTTCTGTTATGCCCGTTGATGATTCGAGGAAAGTAGTAACAGAATATGTGTCCAAGAGTGACCCCACCACGATTGCTGTAGCGTTGACATGAAAGCAAAACATTGACCCTCGAAATCTCCGTTAACGTCTGTGAAACCAGCCAATGGCCATGGAATATAAGGTGCCAGTTATGTCCAGTATGTCAACGTATAAAAATGTGAGCAAAGCTTCCCAAAAACTGCCTTTGGTCATGCTCATAAAGCTGAGGGCCCCGGCGGTGTTCTTTATCCTGTGCGCGTCAACTACCTTTTTTAAGTAATGAGAAGCGGAATTTCCCGACGCTGTGCCATGAAATGCCGTTACAGATGTGTTACGGAACCATGAAATGACCGTTACAAAAATGACTCCGCATATTATAGCGCCTTTGATGTTTTTGACTAAGCAGTGAGCAATTATAATGAAACCAACCCCGCCAAGCCAAAATGTAAGACTCTCCATTCGATATTTAAGCACATAATATCGCCCGATGCTGATCCTTCTGGTAGCAAACTGACTGTGCCGTTGACTGCCGTTATAACTGGGGCTAGGGATGCCCGAGGAGATCTTGGGCAGGCACCCAGAGTGACTTAAGTGTAAGAACTATAGCTTATAAGGCCGATACCTTGATTGTTTTGAAGACCGATAAAAACCAAGAAACAGACGGACACGAGCTGAAGAAGAGATTCGGACGGGTTTCGGAACAAGTTTGGCAAATTTCGCCCGTAACCCGATTGCTGATACACAGAGAAAAATGAAGCCTTGGATGAAAATAGCAGTTAGGGAGCTTTTGCATTGAAAGTTACCGTAACTATGAAACCCTACAACTGTATCAGCGAAGTAAGCGTTCGACTTCATACAAGGGGCTAAACCTAGTGGCAAATTTGCAAATATGCCCATACTGATGCCATTGCCAGAACTCGACAAAGGATTCCTTGTAGTAATCAGTTTCCTTTTTTAACAATAAAGCTATATCTAATGGGGGCCCGAGACACCTTTACAACGAGATGAACGATCAATATCAGACATATCACGAGCAGAAATTCGGATCATGATTGGTACCCGTTGTCCTCACAGTATTAAGAGGAGAGAAAAGATAAACACGGTTGTCTGTCATTATGTTGCTACCAAAAATATTATCATTTTCAAACTCAATATTAAATTAAAAATAAATAATAATACTCAATTTTAATTTTAATTAATTATTTTTGAACTAAATTTTAAAATTTGGACAAGCTCTTTGTATCTACTGTTTCCTAACGCGGTTGAAAAGATTTGGACATGGCCACACTTCGGAAGGTCTTCAAGAAGTGATTCCCAGATTGATTTTTTTGCTTTGCAGTTGGTGACGTGATCACCTGGTTGCGAAGCCCTCACTTTCTCTTAACCGAACGTAAACGAGTGGATCGTTTACGTGTAAAATTGGGATTGTGCCTGCTAATTTTCAATTGACTAACTATACACGCGTGTGGAGACAAAACCAGTGGATTTTACTTTAAACTTTTTGACCTTTTTAGCTGCAAGCAATTACAAAATCATACGCGGAATTGGCTTGGCTGATTGCTGGACGGCCCTTGCCTGTCCATGGGGCCAGGATAATGGTATCAATCATATGACAGCAAAAATTACCCAATAATGTCACAGATTTGTTGTTGAATGAATGAATGTTATCACACACACAAACACTCTCGCAAGGCATTGGTTCTGAAACTGGTCGCATCATTGGTGGAATTGAAATATTTTAATAATTAAAAGCTGCAGGACCCTTTTCATAGATTACAGAGAATGGCAGCATTGAGCGCCTCTTTGCCTTTCCACTAGTTGCATAAATGAAATAAAGGCCGAGTTTCTTAAGCTTAACTCAGCTTAGTTCTGGCCCAATTCTCATAGGTTACCTGGCCCTAGTTCTTGTTCGTGCTCTAACAGGCCAGCCGAGTGACGTCCCTAATTGTTTGGAAGCCCTTACGTCCAAAATTAGGAACTAACTTCTCTTTGAGAATCAAAATAGTTGCTGTCTGAGCAACCGACATCGGTGCTTGATTGATATCCCGAGTGATTTCAAGCCCATTTTGAAATGGACTTGTATGAAAAAAAAATCATAAATTAAATCCTTATTCTAGATTTTATAAAATTTTAGAGACTCAAATCTAATTAATACATTTTATTTTTCAATTGCAGACAACCAAGAATAAGAGAAAATTATTCATGTAAGAAACCCTATCTATCCCCATGTCTCAAACACGTAAGATTAATTAGCAACTAATTATATTAATAGTATTAATTATCTCTTACGCAAAATCTAATTAATGATTTAATTAAACTACATGTCGTCTCCTGCCTGCTCATCCCCAAGTTGCCAACAAAATTACCTTAAACGACTGCCAAGTCTCCATCGTACAAGTCTCATCGCAAAACCGACTCTGTTCCTTAAACCGGGTCCAGATAATTCGGTTCAATATCGCTTATATATTTTGATTTCTTAGAGTAGCCTTATTTTCTTTCACCCCCTCTGTTGTATTTTTCTTCTCCCACTGTTTCTTCGCTGGTAAAAACAACAGACGATAACGAACGCACCGACAACAATCGGCCGATACGACCCGGGACGTCGGTTTCAAATCGTCACCGAAAATTAGCTCAATTTCTATTTATTAATATTATTATCTCGTCATGGATTCCAAATCTGTAAGTCTCGAAACTCCTAATCCCTTCGGTTGACACGAAGCACTGAGCTCGTTACGGCTATAAACCATAATCGATCCATTTTCCAATTGATTGTTGAAATTATTAACGGTGGATTAGGTTTCTCTTGTTGGCAACGTTTTCATTTCTGGTGAAAGCAATTAGGGTTTATTCAAAGTGATATTTGATTTGGATAACATGAGAAGTTAGGGTTAGGGTTTTTGATCGGGATAACTGGCAAATTTGGGATTTTGTTAAGACTTTAGGGTTTGATTTGAATATTGTATACAATAGGTGCGGGTTAAGGGGATAATGTGTATATTGTGTGTGATTCAAAAGTGGTCTCGCCGGGTCGCGACGATGCTACCTTGGTTAGTTATTCCACTTATAGGACTGTGGGCTTTGTCTCAGATTTTGCCACCCGCTTTTCGATTTGAAATAACGTCGCCAAGGCTGGCATGTGTTTTTGTGCTTCTGGTTACTCTTTTTTGGTATGAGATTTTGATGCCCCAGCTATCAGCTTGGCGTGTGCGTAGAAATGCACGGCTCAGGGAGAGGAAGAGATTTGAGGCTATTGAATTGCATAAGCTCAGGAAAACTGCCACAAGGCGTTGTAGGAATTGCTTGACTGCGTATAGGGATCAAAACCCTGGTGGTGGACGGTTTATGTGCTCATATTGTGGGCATATTTCGAAGAGACCAGTGTTGGATTTGCCTGTGCCACCTGGTAGTATGGGAATTTCAAATTCAGGGATTATTAAGGATCTTGTTGGAAAGGGTGGGATGATATTGAATGGAAAGGGATGGTCTGAGAATGGGTGGATGTGTGGGCAGGACTGGTTAGAGAATGGAAATTGGGTTTCTGGGTCTAGGCCTATTGCTGGGAAGTCTAACTATTGGTGGAAGAATGGGAATGGGATTTTTGGAGGAGATGAGAACTGCATGGCAGAAAAATCTTATTCTGGTGTTGTTATCTTTTTGTGCAAGCTGTTGACATCCTTTTTCTTGACCATTAGATGGATTTGGAGAAAGATTTTTAGAATTACTTCATTGAGGGAAGATGCTTCTTCTGATACAGAACATAGGGGTTTGCTGGCCAAGAGGGGTGAGATTGGGGAAAATTATCATGAAAGTAGAGGAGAGAAGGCACGGAGAAAAGCTGAAGAGAAGAGACAAGCTAGGTTAGAAAAGGAGCTTTTGGAGGAAGAAGAGAGAAAGCAGAGGGAGGAAGTTGCAAGGTTGGTGGAGGAGCGTAGGAGACTGAGAGATGAAAAAATGGAGGCTGAAAAAGAGCGTGGGAAGATTTCACCCACTTTCAAGGAAAAAGACAGTAAAAAGGAAGCAGAAAGGAAGCGACAGGAAAGAAGAAAAGAAAAGGACAAAGGATCTAGTAAGAGCAACTCTGATGCAGAAGAACTAGAAAAAAGGGCAGGAAATGAGCGGAAATGTGACTTTGACAAAAAGAGTGATAATGATCATCGTGAGCATCAGAAATCTGGTGCAGATATTATCAAGGGCCACGGCACGGAAGCAGGTGATGGTGGGAAAAATGCTTCTACAAATAATTATAACCAGCTAAATGCTGGGACTAGGTACCTGGATCGAATGAAAGGTACATTTTTGTCTTCTTCAAGAGCATTTAGTGGAGGTAGTTTCTTCAGAAAGGCTCCTGCTGTTGCAAAAGAAAACAAGTCTAATAGTTCTGTGGATCATTTTCACTCCTCTGCTTTTAAGAAAGATTTTTATCCATCTGAGCATGTAGCTGGGAAAATACCAAATGGAGATGATAAAAACATCAGCCGCCCAGTAAGTTGTCTTGCTACAGATTCTCTTTATGCAATGTTTTTCATTTTTTTTTATCATAGATAATATGTGCTATCTCATTTTGTTTTGAATTTATTTTCCATTCATGTTTCCAGCAAATCTGTCAGTTGATATTTTTAAGATTTCAACATTATCCTTTCCAATTTGCTGATATCTTTTCCATGTTTATTAAATCTAACTTGTGTATTCTCAATCTAAACTAAGGTTCATTCAATGATCTAGTTCAGAAGCTGAATATTGTGATCTATGGTCAAGTTTTAGGTTCAATGAAGTTTTCTTTTTGGAGTATTTTATAACAATGTTTATAGAAGAAGAACAACAGTGTTGTAATGCTTTTAATGAGCTGTTTACTGTAGGTGCTCTCTGAGCCACAGTTGAAGACAACTCCAAAAAAATCGTGGCAACAGTTATTCACTCGTTCATCAATGGTTCCTTCGACCTCAAATGCCAATGTCATTAGTAGACCAAATCCAAAGTTCTCAGCAGAAGCTCAAAGCTCACTGTTACCTGCTCAATCATCGGCAATACAGACATTTGATAATCCCATCAATTTTGGGCTGCCATCACCATTTATATTATCTAGTTATCCAAATGTATCCACTAGCAGTAGTTTAGATTTTTCTCCTGTAATTGAACCAATTTTGCCTCGAGTTGGAGATGGGCCTCATGAATTTATACCTGAGGAGACAGAGCATTTTGAAGATCCGTGCTATGATCCCGATCCAATATCCTTGCTTGGACCCGTTTCCGAATCACTTGATAATTTTCAGCTGGACCTGGGGACTGGTTTTACAACAGACACTGGATTGGACAGGTCTTGTGCTTTAAAGAGTGTCTCTTCTTCTGAAGGCTGCAAGCCATCCCCAATTGAGTCTCCACTGTCACGATTGAGAGTAGCTGACAAGAAGCATAACAGTTCTAATTGGTTTCCAAGTATTCCTAAGGCTCAAGATATGCACGCATTTCCTATGGAGGATGTAAATGCAAACGAGAAGGGGACATGGCAGATGTGGAATAGTTGTCCTCTTGGGCAGGAAGGTCTAGCCATGGTAAGTGGGCCACAGGGCTGGATTTTACCCCCAAAACGGAATAGATCAAACAAAGAAGATTTTGTGCATCCTTCATCTCAGAAAACTATGGCATCACTGTTCACAAAAGAGGACCCTGTCCTCCCTGGCACTTGTTCTCCTCAGAAGGGTTTTTTTGGTAGTGGCCAGAATGGTGGGACTATTAGCCCTGTAACTGGTTCCACTGACCGTGATCCACGGATGCAGAATGCTTTGTTTCCACCGTTGTCAGGCAATGACCAGTTTTCAATCAACCCAATGGAGGACAGTACTCAAAATGAAATGAAATTTGGGAGTCCAACTGGATCTGCTGCCAACAATTCATTTGAGAGTTCTCCAGCAAATTGTTGGTCCAAGTGAGTTCATCTGACTTTAAAAAACTTGCTATGTTAATTTTGCTGCTCTGTGCCTTGGTTTTGCGAAAGAGCAAAGGCAAAAAGGGAAAAGGGAAGAAGAGGAAATCATACTGCTTCTTGTTGCTGAAGGTGATGTAGTTAAAATTTGTGTTCCAAAATGATGGAAACTATAACAAACAAGATCAACATTTATTTCCTGGTTGTTATTTTTGGATAGTAGGGTATTTGTCAAGTTTATTCATCTCTAAACCTCATGATTCAAAAATATATGATTTCAGATTTACAGCAGATACTGAATGGTTTAATGAAGGAGCAAATAAAACTTTAAAGATGGTTTAAATCAGCATCATAGAACAAGTCAACCTTCCAGAATAAACCGGATGCATAACTCTTATTTCTCTCTCTCTCTCTCTCTCATGTGGATTTCTCAGCTGTGAATAGTAATTAATTCATGAAAAGGTTAGGAAATACACGGAAGTAGTATTGCTAATTCTTCTCACCCATTGTCTGATGAGGTGGTTTTAAATTTATAAAATTTGTGATTTTAAAATTAAGGTTGGAGTTGTCATGTCTGACAATTTTGACATTACATTGGAACTGTAGTCCACTGCCGAACCTTCTTTGGAGGAAACAGTCATGTTAGAGAAACTTTGGTGTGAACTCCTCAGAGCATGTCTTTTATTTTGGTTTTGCTAATATTGCATGCAATTTCAGATTCTATTTTAAGAAGGCAGCTGTATGTGATGAATGCCAAACAATTACATTTTTTTTTCTTTTTTGTGGAATAGGGAAATGAGGAGTTTTCCAGGTTAAATATCTTGTACTTTAGAGATCCCTTGATGGATGCTTTTAGTTAAACTAGATTAATTTGTTTGTGTGGTTTATGGTTTTAATCAAATAAATCTTTGCATCACTCCTTGTTATTAGAACTTTTGGTATCTAAGCAAATCAAAATCCAATCCCCTCATTCCTCTACATTGTTGCGTTATTCTGCAGATTTAAGATTGTTTGGTTTGTTGGGGTTGAATTGTTTTCTAGTCTAATCGATTTTGTTGATCTTCTCAAATTCTTAGGAATTTATGGGAGCTTGATTGATCTTTCTTCTGTTATTTATTTATCTTTGATGGTACACAACCATGTTTGTAGGACACCATCATAGTAATTTGTTCAGATTGTTTTGACCATTTTGGTTTGTCATGTGTTGTTCCTAGTTCTAGTTTGATTTGCTTTCTTGTTTAAAATCTCAGAACAGTTATCTGATTCTTGTTTTATTTGTGTTACTCTGCAGAAAGGATTGGGCAATGCAGGGAACAGGGGAAACTGTTGGAAAGTCTTCTATCTCGAGGCCCCATATTGGGGGTTTGTTTGGTACCACCCCAGATGTACAGTCTCTTTGGTCCTTTGATTGAAAAGGGCAATTGACAGTGTTGAGGGACTTAAAATACACCTCCTGTTTACAAGTGGCAACTAACCTTTTTTGTGGGAGAGTTTAGAATACTGGACACATTGTATCTTCCTCCTCCTACTTAATATGGGAGATATACGTTTACTTGCATAGCTTGGATAGGTATACACGATGCATGTTCATTTGTGCATCAGCTAGCTGCTAGGTATGTTATGTCTCTTAATTTCTTTTAACATATCTTTCTAATCATCTGTTGATTGGATATCCAATGAGACAACCTAGTTCTTATCTATCTTTTTCCTTCAAGTTCATGCAGTCCCGTCCCTAAATCGGAAGATCAATCTGGAAATCAGACAGCCTAGTTCCCCTCTACTTTTCCAAATAGTAGTGGGTTGTGGTGATCTGAATTTTCAGCCATCTTCTGTTAATTTTTGGATGCCGATAACCAGGCAAGGTAAGGTCAGCTTAGATTTTCGTATGCTCTGCTTGGCCTTAGGTTATGTTTAGGATTTAGTGGCTGTAGGTTTGAAGCTACAAGCTACTCTAGGATATAAAATCAGAAATCGAGGATGTCAAACATAAGTGAAAAAATGAACGCCACCCGTTACAAGTTGGTGTCAATTGACAGTTCCTGTGCTCAGAAAGCACAGTAGAAGGCTGGGAGCATAGCAGTCCGAAGCTAAGACTTAAGCACCTTGTTGCTTTTCACAGCCGTTGGCAATGAAAATTTTGGTGGCTGTGTTGATATTATAGTGTTCAAGGGTTTGAACTCTTGGCCGTCTGATTTAATGTGCTAGTCTGTTGATTCCGTTGATTAAGTTTAAACAAAGATTAAGGTAGCCTTTTCAGACTAAGACAACTTGTCGTTGTCAGATTTCCACATGTTCATGGTAGACCGCGTATTTACTCTCTTCAGTCTTGACTTCTAACTTCGCATAATGTGTCCTCCCTGTGTCCTCCCTGTCTGTCCATCCACCACCATGGGAACTGATACAAATATTGTTGGAGTTGTCTGAATTATTTATAAAATAAAAAATGCATAGTTTTATATTTTAAAATTAAATAAAGATATTAAAACAGCAAACATACTTTTTTAATACGGTGGACCAAAATTTTCTACAGAGCCTAATTAAGTGTTAACATGATTCGGGCATTTATTATTAATTTAAAAATTAGTTAAATAATATTATATAAATTAAAAATTAATTTACATTTTATTCTATATGAGATGTGATATTTTTATATATTTAATTGAGTGATGTGTTTTATCACGGTTAAGTTTTATTTAATTTGTATTGTTTATTTTCACCACTTTTAGAGTATTTACGCGACACCATAATTTGTTATGAAGGTATAAAGTGCAAGTATTTAAGTGTTCGTGCACCAATAAGAATTTAAGGGTGTGTTTGGTTTTAAGAAAAAATGGAAAGAATCTCGTTTGCACCATAAAATTATTCATGAAAAGTAATTCATTATTTTATATTTGTATTTTTGGTTATAATTTGTATTTTATTAAAAATAATTACGATAATAAATATTTAACAAATATATTTTCTTAAGGCCTTTATTATAAATATTTGTTATATTAATTAATTATTTTTATTTAGATAAAAAATTTATTTTTATTAAAATATTTTATAATTAAAAAAATGAATCAATTTTAACTTTTATTTTAAAATATAAAATATAATTGTATTAATAATTTTTTTTTATATAATAAAAATTAAATTATCAAATAAATATGATTAGTTGTATAAATTACGATAAACATAAAATTATAAATTATTATACATATAAAATATTTATAATTAAAATTATGATAAAAAATAATGATAATTATACTTTATAAGTGATATTAAAATTTTATTTAAAAATAAATATTAATATTGATAACGTAATTTATAAGTAAAATAATATTTGTTAATAATTTTGAAAATAATTAAATATTTAAAAAATAATTGTATATATTTAATTAAAAAAAATGTAATTAATTATATAAAATGGGAAAAAAATTAAAAATTTATTAATTTTAGAGAGAAAATTATGATTTTTCACGCAAAGAAGAAGAATCATAATTGATTCCTTCATTTTAAGAAATAAAAATTCTTATAAATTTTTTTAAAATTATTTTTTTACAAAAACAAATAAGATAATCATAATTTTTCTCTTTTTCTTTTCTACATTACAAATTAGTTTTAATATCATTTGTCATGGGTCAAATATTTATTATCAATTTAAAAAATTAGCATATTAAATAATATTATTTATTTATATTTATTAATTTAAAATTAATTTATATTTTATTTAGCGCTCGACGAGATATAAAAATATGTCAACGTGCACCCCGCGAGCTCCATCTCAGAATATTTTCGGTAAAGCCGGTGAGGACTGGTTCACGGTTATGTATTTTGTCGCTTTAAGTATTCGGACAAATCTTACTGTCCTGTCAATTAGGATGGCTTCGCTTACGTTATTTGTGGACACCAGATTGAATTAATTAGTGATTTGCCCCAACCGTGTACGAAAATCACAAGGGAAGAGTTGTTGGTCGTTGGACGAATTGTCATAATGCATCGTCCATCGAGGAAGTTTTCGGACATGTAAGAATCCCTGTCCAAATCTCCCAAAGAATTAACTGATTGCTCCGTGGCAAATCCTGAACAGTGGTTCTAACCCTTGCACAAGATTTCTACAAGGAAAATATTCCTGAACCAACCACGTTGAAGAATAAGCAAAGATTATTGTCAAATTCTACAAATTGAAAACTAGAGAACTTGTGGTATAATATCTAAGGTGGCTGATGAAATATCAAACCCATGCATTTTTCTCTACTCAAGGAATTTGATCTAATAACAAACTTGGCATGAAGGAAGAAAAAGCAAAAAGTTGGGTTGAACATAAATGCATCAAAAGAAGGAACACAATCATATAGCTGAGGTTCATATGCCTTAAAAACACCCATGAAAGATGTAGCAGTTCAATATAAACACAACAGACCAATAAGTAACAATTAAACATAAAATTGTCATGAATCCGGAGGAGAGACAACCTGCAATGGAATTGCATGAGAAGGCTGAAGCTCTTGCTGCTCTGGCAACGCTGCTAGTTGTTCTTGGCATTGCTGCTGTGCTGCTGTTGCTCTCCTTGCCAAGCCCAAACAATGTCCTTAAGAGCTGGCCTTATTTCTTGTTTCATCACCTCCTGATATTGTAGTGTGTCTCCACTGCCCTTTTTCACCTCCACCAAGTGGAAAAATGGAGTGATTTCAAAGATTTCTGCATCAATACCTAACACTCCTTTCCTGCCTTCCTTGGAGCCCTCCATTTTCAGTAACCCTCCATCTTTTTTCTTTACTCTCAGCCGGAGATGCTTAGCAATGTCTTCCAACTTTGCGATTATGGTTGAGGCAGGCTTGTTGGATGTAAAGCGCACCTCTTTCTTTTTCTCTTTGTCCTCAAACAAGCCAGACAAGTCAAAGCCAGAAGAGAAGGAAATGATATCAAATGCATTCAAGTTGCAAGGCTTAGCCAATTCATTCTTTGACTCTGTCACAGTACTGCTGCTACTTCCATTAAGACAAAAAAATGCATCGGCATGTAGAGGAGCCTGTTCTTTCTCTTCTGTTTCAGATATAAAGGGTTTCTCTAATCCCTGGCGGAACCAGGGATTTTCCATTATTTTGGCCATGGATATCCTTGTACTTGGGTTTGGATCCAAGATCTTTGACAACAACCTGCGTACTTCTGGGGCAAACCAATTAGGGAACTTAAACTCTGCCTTACCAATCTTCTTATACATCTCCATCAGATTGGAATCATGGAATGGGAGATAGCCAGCCAGTAGAACATACAGGATCACCCCACATGACCATATATCAGCTTTCGATCCATCATAGCCTTTTCTGTTGATCACTTCAGGAGCAACATAAGCAGGAGTCCCACAAGTTGTATGGAGCAACCCATCTTGATGCTTAGATTCAGCAAGTGCACTCAATCCAAAATCTGAAACCTTTAGATTCCCGTGCTCATCCAACAGAAGGTTTTCAGGCTTTAGATCCCGATGACAAACACCTCTACTGTGGCAGTAATCAACAGCACTGATCAGCTGTTGCAAATATTTTCTTGCAACATCCTCCTTGAGCTTACCTTTGGCGACCTTGTTGAAAAGCTCACCACCTTTAACATATTCCATTACAAAGTAAATCTTGGTTTTGCTAGCGATAACCTCATAAAGCTCCACCACATTCGGATGTCTTACCAGTCTCATGACAGAAATTTCTCGCTTAATCTGATCAATCATCCCAGCCTTAAAGACCTTCTCTTTGTTGATAATCTTAATGGCCACACTCATGCCAGTTCTAAGATTTCTAGCATAGTGCACCTTGGCAAAGGTTCCTTGGCCAAGTAATCTCCCTAATTCATACCGTTGCATCAATACACCCCCTTTGCTGTCCATTCCAAGTTATAATCTTTATACACAAGAAAACCTACTTACTCAACAGGTGCAATATAAATGATATAATCAAATTTAAGGCAAGAATTGATCTCTAGAACATACAAGCTTAACCATCTTCACAATCATCATGCATTAACATGACACTTTTTCTCAAATTCGTAGCCATACCAAATACTTGAGCCGAGAGCTGCAGCGTGTTGCGAGTCAAATGTTGATTCTGATCAAGGACAGAAAAGTGCAGCTGAAATGGAGCCAAACCTTCATCAATTTCAACCATGTAATCTTCAACTTTGAAACACATCTTTCAGCATTCCCTGGCTTTGTTATAGGTTATGGTAAAAATTACTGATCAAACTTTTTGTGTAATCGTACAGAAGCACACCAATAAGAGATCGAAGTTTCAAATTGCTCCAAAAATCTGAGATGCTAAACTGGAAAAGGAACAAAACAATCAGAATTAATAGCAGATACCATCACATAAATGATATTTTCCCTAAGCCAACAAAAAGTTAAACATGGGAAATTAATTACATGCTGGACAGCTGAAGAGTAACAACAAAAATCCATTACGCTCTTTATTTGAATGAGCAGGCACTGAAATTAACAAGCAGCTACAACTCACCACAGTCAGGTTTGGAAAATTATAAACAGAGCTTAACGTCTCCCATTCTTAAGCAATAATTCCATGCCACCAAACACGAATTCAAAAAATTCATGAAATGAATAAATTACGTGAAAGCTGTATCATTGCACACCGTAATTGTATGAATCTGAGAAACTTCTAGTGAAAATCACAACATTATACTGATTTCTGCAAAAAAAAGAAAACCATAAAACAAAGGGAGAGAGAGAGGGAGACGGTACCGTTTCAACTTGTGCGAAAGATCTTCACATTCGAGTGGGCAGACGAGAGAACAATTACGACGACGGAACGAAGGTTCAAATGGCGCTACGTTTTAACTATCAATATTCCACTACTTCAAACTTAAATTACAATAATATCCCTGTCAGTTATAACGACTAAGATATGTCATTTGATTAAATTAATAGTCGGTAAATATGATAATTTGATTTGGATTTACGCGTGACGAAGCTTCGTCCCTGAGCAAGGTAAATTATACGGGCAGATCTCCCGTGACCACTACAGCCAATCAGGACACGCCACCTGTGAAAGAGAGGTCTCGTGCGTGGTCCCTCTATCTGACAGGCATTCATTTACTTAGTGCCATACACGTGTGCTTCAATCAGTTGATTATGCCACGCTACCCAATAATTTTTTCGTATTTTGCGGACCGCTATCACATATTGTGGTACTGACAAGATTCTAGAGTTCTCTCCCGGAAATTCGACATTGGAATGACCAGTCAAAGTACAATATTACCCTTCTAACATTCATTACAAGAATAATAAAATTCATTTGAACAACTTCAGTCAATTTAACAAAGTCAAACTTAAAATAAACAAAATATAAAATTAAAATAATTAATAAAAATTTAAAAATTCAATATCAAATGCAAGCCACGAACAAATAAAAATCTTTTAAAAATATCAATGCTGTCACAAGAACAAAAATGCATGAATGTGATGCCTCGAAAAATTTGCACTTCTTAATGGAATAAGTAACAAAGCAGCTTTGCCCTTCATTATCGCCAAATCACTATCCTCAAAGTCCAAGCTTGTGTTTGTTGTTGCGTAAGAGCATTCCATCAAGCATTATTAGAAGCCATTCAACCCATTGGCCACGGAGACAACCTGAATTTAAGATGGGACATTGACAGATACTTCGTGGTTCAGCAGTTAGTAGGAAATTTCTAGGAAGATAAAACGCAACTCTAATTTCATCACGTTTTCGCACGTGCTCAATATCTTATCGCCTGGTTCATCAGAGAAAGATCCCCGAAACCCAACGGACAAGGATCAATGGGGATTGCGAGTTTTAAGTTCTATATTACTGTTGTTGTAAAATAAAATAATTAGCCAAAATAATGATAATGTGTTCAAATTCTCTCTAAATAATTTGTTTACCAGACCCTTTAATATCGAAGCTCAAACAATCGTAATCGCGTACAATTTTTACATGGCAAGAACAATCAGAATCGTGTCGCGGTTTCAGAATTATACAAACAATGCTGAAGTTAAAGGATATTATGTGACAAATGTGTTGTGTATGAAGCCTGTACTTACTTTCTTTCCAATAATGATTGTGTAGCCAAGTTTATGAGTCGGCCAATACATTTACCGCTTCCTCTGCTTCCCCATTACCGCCGGCTGTTGATGATTTACAGGCATGAAGCAGAGTGCACACATCGTTTGTTTCCAGAAACTGCTCTGTGTTGGCAAGGATTAGAGGCCCGTATTCGAAAACCATCTTTTTACACTGCCACAGAGTTGCAAAATATTAGGATCCATAAATAACAGTCCTGAATGCTATCTATCCCCAAAAACTACCGGTTACCAAATACACCTATCTTTCTCGTAGTGATAAATTTAATAGTTAATAAGTACAATGGTATGAAGTGTGATACACACCCAAAAATGAAATCCCACCTGGGCTGGCTATTTGTCATGTCAATAAATCTACCATTCATTGAAATATCTATTTTCACTAGAAGATTGGGTCCATCAACTGATTTTGAGGGATTAATCAAGTCAGAAAAAAAAATTTCATTCCAAGTTCTTCAATATTCTCACCTTTTTTGCATAGTTCTCCATGGAATTACATCCCTTCAAAAGCAGCTCAAGTATCTCCAGCTGGCATGAAATCAAAAAATAGAGCATAAGTTGTTTTGTTAGCAATAGCACTTCATAGTTCATTGTTTTCTTGAATAGTGTAATACATGACACATCACCATATGTACTATTGGAAATAGACAAAATCAGATAACATCAGTAGAATTTTTCTGGATATCCGCAAGAAATTATGCATACTGAAAAACAACATAGGGGCAACACATAATATTTTATTCTTTTCTATATAAATTAACAGTAACATCACAATGTCAGCATCTTATCACTGCATGAAAAATGCCTGTATTAATTGCCTCTCGCCCAGAATAGACAAATATTGCATGCTCACACCACTTTCCTCACTCTTTTAAGTTTTAGACAATTAAAATGTTTTTCATCAATCCCATGTGCACCAAACTTTTGATTTTATATATAATATATGCATGGATATGGAACCCGATTGTCATAATTGTCTTACCCTACATGGGTTTGATATTGTGATGATTTCACTAAGCAAAATCTTAAGCACATGTTATAAGTCTCAGAAAAATTCATAAAACTCAATATTTAGCTTTAATAGTAAGTGCTTTCTGTTAAAAAAGGCCATGCATGAATAAGAAGAAATAGAAAACATTCACAGCTGAAATAGCTAATTTCATATTGTTTTCCATCTTGCGGCAAATGATGAAATAACAAACCTGTGTGTCAGGATCTTTCAATTTGATTAACACTTCTGAAACAGCACGGTGGCAAAGCCCACAGCTATCTTCACGGAGCTGTGAAGAAAAAACTGCCACTTGTTGGCAGAGGTTGGCCTTTCGGCAGAAATCTGCGGGTTGCACAGTGGATATTTCCAAGAAGAAGAGAGGAGCATAATAGTCCACCAAAGTGATACACTGTGCTCAAGGAAAAGGAAAAAAAAGAAAAATTATTGACTGATGAAAATTCTGCTCGTTATTTGGGATTTTGGTAAGTCCTCCACAGCAACCATGAAATATCAATTTCACCAAACATATCCACTCTGTTAAAGTTCATTGATTACCTGGTGCTTGAAAGAACGAAAACGAGAGCATGACTTATGAAGAATGTCCAAGATCTCAGTCTGGGTCTTGTTTTCAGCAAAGTAATCAACTGCCTTGGCAGCAAATTCCTCACACAATGTGCACAAATTTTCATTTTGGGCTGTTTCTCCTAAGGCATGACTCTCCTTTTGTTGCTCCTGCTTGCTTACCTGCATAACTGGACAAGGAACTAGAATTACGTAAAACTACATATTTTTAACATAACAAGATCATTTAGTTAGTAAATGCAAAAAGGATTATACATCGTACACTACAAATTCAAAGCATCAAAAATGAGAAATCATGCGAGGACATCTTTTTGGAAAGCATACCAAAGTTTTAAGCAACCACAAAATTATAAATATTTATTGTCAAATGCACTAACTTTCTAAAATACATGCAAAGAAATTACAATTGAAGGGAATTGCCTAAACTAACTTGCAGCACATATTTCAGCATGGCCCACTAGTATCATTGATTAGAAAAGGATGAAAGAATACGAGAGGATAAGAATGGAGACAGTGAACCACCACCCCTGCTCTGATAGGTAGCAAATGAGAAAAAGGATAGGGATATATGGCAAATACAAGCCTGGGCACCTCAGACAAGTTAGAATGTTTTTTTTTATTCTTGAAAACAAAACAAGCACTGAATTCATCTGCAATTTGACATAGAGGCCCAACTAATTTGTTAAGAAGCCCTTTGCCATCCCAAGTAGTACTGCTGGCATACAATTTTTTCCAAATAAGGATACGTACAGGACATAAGCATTCAAATCCCTCATGTTCCAGTGCAATAAAAACTGAACTACTATTCATATGCAGTAGCAACAGTTTTTATTTGTTTATTTATATGGCAGGGTCATGCAGGATTACATATGGTGAAGTAGGAATACATACAAACATATAATCAGCTCTGCTGGCCATCAAGAAGAAAAAACTCCGGTTTCAAGAAATTTTAGTCAATGTTAGGATAAGAGCATAGAATTAAACTATACTGTAGCAAAGTTAATATGAAGAAAAAGAATAAAGAGAGCCTATCATGTCAGAAAGACAACTCTTATGTTATAGTTGTAACATCTGTCCCCAAAAACTTTAGGACCAATCATATAAAAAATTAATTATTTTGTCCCAAATAATTCTCTTAGGAATGAAAGAATGAAAGTATCAGAAATTAAGGAATTAATTTCTTGATATATATCCAGTCCATATTCCTACCAGATAACCCAGGTTCTTCCAGTTGTCTGGCATCACAAAAACAGCTAGTACCCAACAGAACAAGAAGTAACAGCCCATCTCTCCTTTCCATGATACCTGAACAATCATTTAAAACAAGCTTTAGCACCTTATAATGGAAAACAAGCTTGATCATATATTTTGATGACAGATTACAGTTGTAGGAACCATGCAGTAAATTGTGGTAAGATATTTCTAATCAGTGCCTCGATCGCTCAAGAAGCACACCCCTATTGAAAACTATTTGAAGAACATAAGAAAAGGATAATAATTACTGCTAGAAATTACTGATTAATACCATCTCATGTTAATATAGGCAATACAGAGTTCATATTGTGCACTAAGGTAAAAAAGATGCAGTTTAGATATTTAACCGTAAGTAACAGGTTATATAATTGCATATATTTTGCACAAATTTGAAATTCCTTTCACAATAAGCTTCTCAATGCATCTATTTGCAAGATATTAATGAGCTTCTTATGCCAAAACAAGCACAAATTTTAACCTACCATTGTTCTCACATAACCTAAGAGCGGTGTAGAGTCTACTATAAAATTTTAATTGTACTCATCATCCCAGGGAAATAGCTGTAGGAGCTCAAACTCTTTCTTAAGCAACTTATTCAAGCATCCCATTCTGCAAATATATTCTTATATGGACGCTACATAAAGAAAACAACGATACAATAGTACATAGGGAAAAAGGAAAAAACAAGAACAATCAAAGATTGCAGCAAAACAGATGGAAAGAAAATTTTGTTAGATAGCTGAAACCCGAGGGATCATTAAAAGTGGTGGTTTCAAATCGGCATGCTTGGGATCCAAAAAGTTTCTACCTTTGCGAAATATTAGCCGGCGTTTGGGACTCTGCGAAATCGATGGGAGACGGAGAGACGGGAAGCTGATTTCCTTTTTTGAGTGTTGGATTGGGCAAACTGCGTGGAACTGTCGTGTCGCTGGCGCTTAAGAAAGTTATCTATGCAAACGGTTTAGCTCATCTGCGGTGAGCAAAACTGTCTGCCTGTAGAGATCCCACCGTCATCCTTACGTGTCAGAATCAGAATGGCAGAAATTTAGTAGACATTGATTGACCTGTCTGTGATTTTATTATTTTAATTTAGGATTACAATAAGTGCATGAGACTGAAAGTAGCAGAGCCAAACCCCACAACTTAAACATTAACAAGTAACGGATAAATGGAGGAATATTGGGAGGATCACAAGGGCAACAAAATGATTATGTTATTTTGTTTTCATACCAATTTTATTAGAAAGAATTGTATTTTATTAATAACGGCATGTATTCTTCATTCGCTGTTTCCGTCCAATTATTGTTGTATCTAACGGTGCAGGCTGGGCCAATAAGAAGGAGACCCGTGCATAATTAGGGACCGGATTGAGTTGGACTCAGCGTAAATTTGAAGAGATTTGATGGAATTCGTGAGTTTCGATCTTAAATACATATAAATATTTTTAAAAAATTTGCAAATTGATCCACAATGAATCCGATTTTGACCTGGCCCAAACTTTTGATGGACCTTTATTTTAGGACCGACCTGGACCCGCTTTAGTTGTATCACAGATTGAGCCTTCACAAAGGCCGCTGGAGCTAACGCTTCCGAACACTAAAATGTTCGAAAAACATTTGTTCTTTCTATCATGTTTCTTTAAAATCGAAAAACCTTTTCAACAAACACCCGGCTGCGCCAAGCAAAAATAATACTAATTGTGCAGCATTTGTTCGTCCCTGAATCGTAATTGAGAACAGTAACTAGATAAAACAGACAATCTAGTCACAGCCATTTCATGAACAAACATACAGTACAAGTTCATGCAAGTAGGGGGAGGATTTTTTAGATGACAATCTCAGAGGCAGGAGCATAACACATAAGTATCATGAACATCCTAAACAACAGCCTGCGAAAATGTAGATAGTTTTAAATAAACAACATATCCTAGTAAAGTCAGACCAGAAATGGTCAAGGAAAATTAGAAGTTAAGATGTCTGATTGAAAGCCGAGCAAGTCCAACCGCTGCATTATCTCAAGTTCAAAGTTGGCTTCTTTTTCTTATTTTGCTTTGCCAACAGATGTGAGAGCCGAGCAAACCCAAACTTCTTCCTCTTTCCAGAGATCTGCTTGCGACAATTCTCCTTCTCAGCCTTCCGAGAAGAAGGCATATCACCATTTCGTTTACTGAGAATTTGGCCTAATGATACTTTTCTCTTGCCAGTGCCTTTTTCTGACATTTCAAATTCTTCAGGCAGGAGAAGCTTCCTGCTCAGTATCTGCCCTATCGATAGGGTTGGCTTAAGAACAGGAGTTGACTCATTGCTGATCATGTTCAGTCCATTAACATCAAGCAGACGAGAATCTTTTCGATGGTGAGCCTGGTAAGGATTCTTAAACTTGGTAGAGTTTTGTACAGAACGTCTTTTCTGCCCATTTTCAGATCTCCATTTACGAAGAGCCTCCTCCACTGCCAGCTTCCCCCTATTTGCAGCCTCTACTCTGCCAAGAGCTTCTTCCAGTGCCTTCTTAGTAGTTTTGACTTCTTCTGTAGCTTCCTCTACCCTCTTTAAAATTTCCATTTTTGAAACATTTGCATCGTCTACCTGAAGCATAGCTTCTAACACTCTCTTCTTAGAAAGTTCTTCTCCATCTTGAGCCTTGCAGGTAAGGGAAGAGTACTCTTCATAGGAGAGAGTTACTCCATCAGATTTCGGGGAGAGAACTCCAGACGAGCTTTCACTGTTTGATAAAGCCTTGATCTCCGCAAGAGCAACAGCTTCTGCTGCCCTAGCTGCTTCCTTCATTTTTGTGGCTGCAACCAACTTCATCTCAGCTGTTTTTATCTTAGTCTTGGTCTGCTCAATCTCAGACATTGCTCTCAAAACTTCTAATCTCGCTGCTTCTCCCATTTTTTTGAACTGTTCTGCTTCAGAACTCAACCTTTGGAGCTCCTTTGAAATATCCACAGGATTATCAGAACCATTAGCACTTTTCGCCATTTGCAGCTTTAGTGTTGTTTGGTTCAGCTCTTCCTCCAGAAACAATAACTTTGAGGAATTTAGACTCAATCTTTCACGGGTTTTCTCAAGTGAAATTCTTTCTTTCTCTAATTTCTTGTTAAGAGATTCAACAGAAGCTCGGACTTCAGCAAGATCACTAGTGGTCCTGGAAAGGTTCAACTTAGCCTGTTTCAGTTCCATTAGGATTAAACCTGGAGCTGAAGAAGGACATGTGTTTAAACCTTGCTCGACACCCTCAAGAGTTTCAGGGATCTTCTTTTCTGCTTCTTTTACCAAAGGTGTCACATTCTCATTACCAGAATTCGACTCAAATGTCACAGTCCCATCTCCTGTATTTGACTCAAGTGTCACGTTGACCTCATATGCTTCTTTCTGTAGCTTCAATTTTAATTCTTCTACCACAATTTTGGTTGTTTCCAGCTCTTTTAAGACTTCCAGTGTTTCTCTCTCTTTCAAAATTAAGTCTTTCTCCAACTGGGATGCTTGCTCCTCTACTTTTGTAATATCTAACTCATCCATTTCAAGCTGCCAACAGTAGAAACTTCTCAGCACACAATCAAGTGACATAAAAAGTATAAACAAACAGAATACAAGATACCATGACTAGTTTTTCTACCATGTCATGGAAAATGTGAATGCATCAATGTGGTATCCACCCTGAAAGAGTATAGCAGCCAAGAATCCTTCTGGCTTATAGAGATCCCATAGGTTTCAACTAGATTCCCAAGACAAGAATATAATGTAGGAAACCATCATGAATCAGGGCCAGGGAGCATTTATTGGCACATATAATGCAGCTGAGAAAAGTTTTGCATCGTAAGTGCACCAATAGAAACAGAAACGAGGAGTCGTTAAATTTAAACAAATATGAGGCTCCGGAGTTGCTCGGGTGAGGCTACAGAAACCTCCAAGCCGCTCGCATAGGACCGTATGCAAATACCATGATGGTACTTCACTCATCAGGCAACAGTTTGAGATGCATATTAAATAGCCAACACTTTAGATTAACAAGTACACATTTCATATAAATTACCTATTAACCACACAAGTATATATAAAGAAAACCAAACAACTGACAGCAATTCTTAGAAAAGTGACTATTGCTGAATCAGCCCTACTGAGGTCATTAAAGAAAAGTAGAAGAACTATGTTCTGCAAATTGATGAATCACATTCCTCCCTAAAGCCCCAACGACCAACGTTAGAAAAAAATTCTCATTTTGGAACGAGAATTTGACGTTTTGAACTAGTAGCTCAAAATGAGAAGTCGTCGTTCTCTAAGAGCGGGAGCAACCAGCTTTCTCGTTCGATTCCTGATTTTGTCATGTTACTCTTAAGGGCGAAAACAAGAAAAGCAGGGAACCAATGGAAGAAAAGAAGAGAAAAAAGAGATAGAAACCTCAGCTTCAGAGAGCTTATGTTGAGAGGGTTTCCAGTAACCGATTCCACCGAATCGACTCACGGCTTCTTTAACGGACTCAAAGGGCGCCGATGTATCGATCTCAGCCCTAACACCAACTTCGTTCTTCACTTCAGTACCCGAACCAAAAGCTTTGCTCCTCTCGTGCTCCATTTCAGAGCTCGAATCTAGGGTTTCAGCCATTAACGAAAGAGAAAATAGCTCGGCAGATCAATAAGCTCAGAAGTTAGATGATCGAAAGAATATGTGGTGGATGATTGGATAATGAATGACGATAACGGAGTTTGTTCTGTTACTGTATAGAAGTGAACTGCACAGTCTACAGACACTACTCACTAGATGAGTGCAACGCACAGAACGAGAGAGAGAGAGAGGGGGGGGGCGAAAGAACTTAAAAAGAGATACGTTAGATTTCTTCCGCCAAATTTACCGAAAGGCCCTCAACTTTTACTAGAATTTGCGGGAAGATAAGCTTTTTATATTATACCCCTGATGGGAAAGGTCAAAACTGAGAAGCACTTGCAGCCTTTTGTCTGTTCAATTCACAGTGACTGATGGGTGAGTAAGGAATAAGTGCTAATATCTGTGGGTCCCACAAGTGGGGCGCGATTCAACGGACGAAACAGAGTTCAGGCAGTTAAAGAAAATCCAACGGGCTTGTGAGCTGGGCCGTGGAATCCACTTAAAACATCTGTAAAACGCGGAAGATGCAGCGTTTAATGACTTTAGCTGCTGGGAATCTGGCAAAATGCCCGGTAGATTCATGACCATTTTCTTAGAAAAAGAAAATGTGGCCCAGTGTCTCAGCGGTGAAATTTGGTGAAACCGGGGGGCACGGTACGATACGGATCATGATCATGCACCAAAATCGGCGACACGTGTTAGAGAAGAAACAGTTGGTTGGTGGTGGTTGGGCTAGGGTGGTGCGGTGGGGTTCGGTTCTGGCTTTACTCTTTGCCCTTTCCTTTCTCCACCAAACACGCCATCATTAGGTGACCGTTGTAGGTAAAAGCAATGCATGCTGAAGCTATGCTGGCTCCTGCCGTTGCAAAAGCAACTAGCTGAGACACTCAACTCCAACTCGGCCGGGACAAGTGCGTTGCATGTCGAAATCTTGGTCAGGCCCAAAATTCCTAAAAGGAGCGTCTGGTTGACTAAACTTACCCCGCTCCAGTCTGAGTTCACTCCGTCTCTCGGCATATACGCACCCAGTATGTTCCAATTTTCTTGTGCGTGCGTAGTTCGGTTATCCAACCGCATCGGGTGCCGATTTGCAAATGGCCGAAGCACAAGATTAGCATAACCCAAGTACGCAACCCGACAATGACTTCAACACAAGATCTTAAGATCATCTTAATATTTATTTGACAAGGCAGAAAACGTGAAGAGAAAATAGGATTTCCATGCTAAAATCACAAAAGAACAACGGTGTATAATTAATTTCAAATTTGGAATTTTAATTTTTGACAAAATTTTAATCTGGAATGTTCTTGGGGGCCACTGCCCTTAATCATCTCTTAAGATTATGCGTAATTTATCGTGGCACCGAGGGTTGTTGGATTATGTATGAGAGGTAGGAAGGTGGGTCGGTAATAAAATTGTAAACAGTTACAATAATAACAATTCAAGTATGCATCAATGCATGACTTTCTACTTGTAAAGGAGTCATTTGCCAATTGCATGCTATGCTTGAATTTGCCTCTTTTCTTCTACTTGTAACTTGAGTCCTCTTTGTTAGACCAATTCATAGTCGTCGCATGGTCTTAAAGTTAAATATTCTGCAATGAAAGTAAATTCAAACGTTGATCTTTTCTACGATGGGACAAAAGATAAACTCCTGACTGAAGCTATCCAATCACATCTCAACGCGTCACAATATTAAATTGATTCATGAAAAAATTTCAGTTTAGTCTCCAACAGTTCCTAGCATTCCTAGCAGTGACGATGAATATCAGAAAGCATCGTTGGGTTCGTGGCCAGAAGTGGAGGACCATGAACGGGGGTAGGCGTAGGTCATGTCTTCCAATAATTTAATTTGCTGAGCAAGGGCCATGCTCAGAGGGACCATGGTCACAATCTATCGTTGTAAGCCACTCGTGGTTGGTTCATATCAGCATCACACGGCCCTACTGTCACTTTGGCAGGCCATTATTTACTACATAGTGCTGCATTTGAGATTGCTCTATAAATCGGAAGATCATAATTTGGTCTTTGAAGCTCTAGCAAGAGATGCTACATTGACGCAAGTCTCCTTTTGTATGCATGTACAGTATAGATTGTGATGTATTCTATATATATATATCAATGTCCTGTGACTACACCATAGTTGGCTCTTTAGTGTCCATAAGTTATTAAAGCTGAACCTTCCTTCTTCTCTCCTCTCCAATTCCTATCAGTTAACACCCAAAATGTTTAGTACTTGTACTAGCTCTGATCTCTCTCAAGATTCTACCCAAATTAAGCAAGAGGACAACTTCTTCTCCAGGCTTCTGTCCAAAGAAAGCTCTGCTGCTAACACTTCCTACAGACTTTACTACGGTGGAGGTGCTGGTGCAGTTCCATTCCTGTGGGAATCTCAGCCGGGAACTCCGAAATGTGCACTCAGAGAAACATCTCTTCCTCCTCTGACTCCTCCTCCTTCTTACTATTCTTATTCCGACAGAAATGAACCCATCAAAAAACACTCGAGATCTAATCTCTTACACGTCTTGTTTCCAAAAATGAGTCTCAAGAAAAACAGGGAGATACCATCTCCTTCTTCGTCTTCTCTGTCGTCAAACTCTTCTCGGTCTTCTTGGAATTTTTCACTGGTTGTTCCGATCACTAGTCCGAAGAAACACCATGGCGCACGTAGTAGGTTTTCGAGCATAGGATACTCATTTGATTCTAGGGCAGATTACGAAGAAGCTGAAGTCAATTTGGAATCACCCAATTCAACTCTGTGTTTCGGTAAACTTCGTGGACGTAACTGATGGTGATTGTAAAGAAGATGGCCACGGATCTGGGTTAAGTCTTTCTCAGTTGTCAGACAATCTCTGCGTGATAATTATCGATCTTGTTCATGCTTTGTTTAAGGTTTTAGAGTGTTAATTCATAATTAGAGTCTTATAACTTGTTCTTCTGTATTATTTTACTTTCGCTGATGATGTATGAATTATGATGCTGTCGTCTGCAAAAACAACTTGCCTGCTTTCTTTTAAGATGCATCTGCTCCAAAATTTCTATAATTCAGTCATCAGTTTGAGTAGAAAAAAGACGTAGAACATCGCTTTTATTTTTCTTCTGCTTTCTGAAGTCTACGTGTAACAGTCCAGTAAAGCACGTGAATTTAGTCAAAGCACGTTGTATTATATGGGTTAAAGTTCAGGTTACCAATAGTACACGGATCAAGGAATTTGGATAGCTGTTAATGGCTGAAACAAGCATTCAAGTCTCTGCAAATATTTGCACCATTCATCGTATGACACTAACTCAGTTTGTTGCCTGATACGACACTGGATTTTATTGCCTTAGTTCTTAATTTTTTTTTCTGAAAATAAAAAAAAATTTAGTGGGTTGAAATCGTTGGTTGATTAATTCCAGAAAACGAAATGTCGTCTAACATCTCTCTCCTTTGGTGATCAATATTTAGTGCAAAAAAGGAAATATGGGTAGAGGTTTCCTCCGTATTAAATTTGGGTTTGCTCGATCACTGCTTATTTGGAATCTTTTGTCTCCTGGCTCCACCTATCTTGTCCAAATCACAGTTTTCAAATCTTCACCTTTGGGTTTGCTCGATCACTGCTTATTTGGAATCTTTTGTCTCCATCTTGTCCTCGTGACAGTCTTCAAATCTTGACCTTTCATTCAAGGAGGAAAATTGCTGCTTGTTCTTCAATCTCCATCTCATTAATGTCCTGTCAATTAATTACTCCATCGTTACGCTTCTCAAGTGTATGAAACCAATGAAAATTCTGTGTAATACCAGTGAGCTAGTCAACGTCTCAAAGGTTAGTACCTCTTTTTGTCTGTCGTTTTGGTTCATTTGTCTCTGACTGAATCTCCGGGCCGTAGGATGCACCAAAAGCTAACAAAAAAGCAAAGGCGGATGTACTAAAAGATTTCATCATTTTACTTCTAATGTTCGCATCCTTTACCAGATGGCAAGAGCAAGACCAATCGGAATTATATTAAATTTCTTCTAATTTTTGTCCGCAGTTCTGGCACAAGTGTTTGTAGCAAGCTGTTCCGCGTGCGCGAGGGTCGTTATCTGTATGCGTTAACTAATTTCGGAGTGGTCATAAGTTAGAATAATTCCAGAGAAGAAAGCGGGAAGAGGAAGCTAGCCCATGTTTGCACTTCACCGCTGCATATTTTAACCAATATCCTGCGGTCAAGCTGACAAATTTGCAGAAATCATGTCGAATATATTGGAAGTTTGGAGCATTTTAATTTCATTCCTGGTTCCTGTTGTTGTTGGACTAAAAGTGTACAGCTGATAAGCCGCTCTCAAACCATTTGAAAGCAAATTCATTTTGTCAATTCTCATATCTGTAGTTTTCTACAATATTCGTAAGTATGCTAAAGGTTTCAATACAGTACCTATTTTCATCCTATCTCTTCACTGTTCAATGTTTTTCTAGCATTTGTACCAAATGTCTGAAATTGGGTATCAAATTCAGACAGAAAATGGCTTTCTATGCACTCACGCTACAAAGAATCTTGGCTTCTTCCTTTCCAGATGTGGCAACTTCATGTATTGCATTTGCTAGATAACTGACATTCCCTGTAGTTACACCAGCCATGCTGCCCAAATATCACACAGCCCATTTTGGAGTATGAGAGAATTTTATTTAGAAAATGCAAATCTTATTTTTTGGTAATAAATTTAACATGTTGGTTGCATAAATTTACCTTATGCGTCCATTGCGAGTCATGTATACGTGGAATTCCTTTGCTAGACGATCAACCTGATCCGGGGATAAGCCAGAGAGGCAAAACATTCCAAGCTGCCATTTCATAAGTTTAATGAATTACAATCTAATTTAGCTAGAGCTCAACTCTTCAATGCTATGCTAAAGCTAACTAAAAACCTGGTTGGTTATATGCTCCCAATTGAGAGGAGAACCCAATTTTTTGAGATTTTCTCGCAGGGTTGTTCGCATTCCTCGAATGCGATCTGCCATGACCTAATAGTAATGGGTTGTAAGCAAAGGCATATCAGAATCAAAGGCATGTCATAACAAGAAACAAAGGAGGAATCACAGGAAAAGTAATACAATTAATTGGATATTACCTTCACCTCATCAATCCAAAGAGACTTTAAATCTGGGTCACTCAGGATTGTTTTGACTAGCAATACACCATGAACAGGAGGGCTGCCATACATTGCCCTCGCAATCTGCTGCAATTGGCTTCTAACAGCAGCCCCTTGCTTTGAATCAGCACAAAGGATGCTGAAAACAAGAAAGAAGTGGTAAAGAATGAGAACAAGAACAATGAAAATTCCAATGGGAAGGCAACTGAGTTCAGTCAAGCTATAAACCTAATGCAACAAACATATTTGGGCATGAAATAGGAGTGTGTCAATTAATTTTATCCTAGTTTGAGTCCCAAATGTAGAACCACACATACATTCTTGACGACTGGTGACTATAGTTACACTTGCTCAAGTTTTATGCTTTTTGCTAATAAAAAATCTTAATTCCTGTATTCATGGCCAATTGGAAGAACTCGTAGTTCAAATTTATAAATTCAC